>OZ010738.1:89518913-89961413 GCA_963932295.1 Tipula lateralis | reverse complement strand
AAAGTGGAAACTTATAGATTTTGAGCTTAAATTAACATACTTGGTACCTGGCAATTTAAAAGATTTAATTATTTTTTTGTTGTTATTTAATAAACTCTTATTAATAACTACTTGTTACTTTAATACTATACTTTCATGGTTAAAAATTCTTTTCGAAATCATTATAAATTTTTGCGGACGAATCAACTCAATAATTATAGTATATAAAAGTACACTGCGATCTGCTAATTATAAATTAAAATAAAATTTAGTATACGATTGTGATTTATGCTAATAATGATTTTAAGAGTAAAAATGTACAGTAGCACTTACATTGAAATTGAATAGTTATCATATAATGATTAGTTTTTTGTTCATTAAGAATTATTTAATATTAATGATATTGAATTATTCAAAAATGTATTTTGCTTGATTTGGCGTTGATTCTATAACTAGTTGACCGTCAAATTTTGAATTAAAAAATATAAATAATGTGCCTTGAAAATAATATTTATTTTAGTGGGCTATATGCGAACTCGATAATTATATTTATTAGACCAGAAAGAAGTTCATAATGATGAAAAGTATTTTAAAAGATAACAACTCGAAAAATGTTAACGTACTTGGTTAACTACTTTTAGATTAAGTACGTTTGATAAGGTTAACATACCGAGTGGCAGTGAATGGAATATGTTAAGTATGGTGTATCTTTGTACTCCGTAGTAAAAGATTTCCTATCATTCAGCCATCCAGTTATTTCCATCTGATATTCAACGTGTCAATATTTCCGTTTTTTTTTATTCGTATCAGAGGACTGAATAACAATGGCTATCTCATTAAGGAATATAATATATATCCATGGTCTAAAATGAGAGCTGCGTGTGATTTTTCATTGGGTTGGAATTTGGAAATAAACGAGGACCAAACACAAACCGCCCTCAAATAAATTAAGAGCTTCTTAGATAAGATTGAATACTTATGCCATTAATAAAAGTTGAAGTGCCTATTTGATACACCGACTGACAGCACAAACATACAGTATATTCACAAAATCTGTTAGTCAATTAATTAATTATTTTTGTAATACATGAGTAACATTTGATATAAGTATTTAGTAGAATTGTAAAGTTGCGATATTTCTTTTGTAGTTCAGTACAAAATAATACATAGTTTAGTACTAAGATATTGGCTTTATTCTTCATATGTCTTAAAAAGTCTATGATCACACTGTCGCCGATTGTAGCTTAATGGTTGAGAGTTTCTCATCACGCCGCGGTTTCGAGTTGGATTCTCGCTGTTGACCAAAAATTAACATGCATAGGATGACATAAAAGGCAATTGTGTGTAAAAACATTCGTTGGGCTGACCACCTACTACAATGTGCACCAATCGTTATAACTGTTTCGTAAGATTTCAGTTTAAACGTAGTAAGGGCCGTTTATGGACTCTAACCCATCGATTATTTTATGATCACACCATGGTAGATTATTAGTTTTTACTGTTAAAATCTTCAAAATATGATTTTTCAACGTTAAACAATGATTTGCAAAAGCAACTCATTAATTTTAACAATTATATCAGAGATCCTCGATAATGTTCAAAGTTTAGTTTTTGGCTTTTGACAACTCTATACTACTCTATAATAAATAAACGACTTCATTTGTTATCCTGTTAATAGATACAACTTATCCATTTTTCATGCATTTTCGCAGCCTCGTGCTATCAGACCATAGTCTGTTTTTTCGAGACGGTTATTGAGCATCATTGAAGCTTGCAATAAGCTTTGAAAATCTAGCCTGTTTCTTTAACCTATAAGTTAGTTTGTGAACATATAATTGCTTCTCTTTCTTTAACCCAAGTTAGTTTGTGAACATACAATTATTTTATACTTTTTGCACTATTTCAAACGTACTTACCTTTCGAGTTTTTCGAATTATTAACAAAATATTTCGTTTATAGTGCTATTGAATTTCGGTGGTTATGCTGAGCCTGTTTTAGGTTAGTAGTTCCCCTTAAATTACATTTCCAGTACATACGATATATTTGAACCAACCGGCTTTATTGATAACATCACCAATTTCTCTAACTGATGTTTCATCGGTGTTATGCTTGCGACCATCGTATATATACGAGCGACAATTAGTTAAGCTTTTAATTTGGTAATTTGGCAAACATTCATTTATAAAAAATGAAAAAATCGCGATTCAGGTTTACATTACATGCAAAGTTTTTATTTACAAATTATTAAACATAAAATTTGACCTAAAAATGGTGCAGTACTTACAGTCGCGCAATACTCCTAAATTACTAGACACCATATACGAAATAGCAATATTTTCAAAAATAACAATTTTGTATTAAGTTTAAGTAACAGGGAATGTTCTTAAGATTTTTTTTTGCGGTTTAACTGGCATTATTGGCCCGTACCGTGTCAACAATCTGACTCCATCTGTTTCGATCACGAGCCAGTTCTTCAAACCGTTGTAGACAGTTTGAAGATGCCAGATCGCTCTCTACGTCGTGGAGCCATCGTCGCCGACAGCGACCTCTTCGCCTACCGAAAGGTTTGCTATATCATTCAGTTCGGATCCGCACGAAAGTGTCCGAGCCAGTGTACTCGCTGTCCTTTGATTTCATGCACGATATCAGGAATTTGCATTAAATTCCTGATCTCGTGATTGAAAAGAGCTTGGTATGTGCCATCAACGTCGCGTTTTGGGCCATATATCACACGCCTGATTCTTCTCTCGAATGTTAGAAGCCATCTTTCGTACTCATCCGTCAAGGTCCAACTCTCACATCCATGTCTGATCAACACTACAGTTTCATCTTATCCGCATTTGCAAGATATTTTGATTTCAGCAGTGGACGTAGAGGATACAAAGCCCGATTGCCAGCGGCAAGGCGGGCCATGATATCCTCGCCCACACTATTATCATGAGTGATGAGAGATCCAAGATACTTGAATCTCATCACTCCTTAAACGTGTGGTTACCACTACTGAAATCAATTGCGTCTTGATCTCTAAAACCAGAGATTATATATTTTTGACTCATTGATTTTGAGACCAACGGAAGCTGAATACTGTTCCAGTGGATCAAGTATCTCTTTCACTCCGTTGCCATTTAATCCAATCACACAGATATCATCTGCATACGCAAGAATTTGATTGGATTATCGGAATAAGATATTGTCCTGAGGTGTTGCACTTTTACGAAGGATGTATTCCAACATGAGATTTAAAAGTATCGGGGACAGTGCATCTCCTAGTCGAACACCGGAGTTGATTGCAAAAGTTCTCGATAGCCTGTTCTCAACTTTGACACAGTATTGTGACTGCGTTGCTGTCATTTTACACAGATGTACAAATTTTTTTGGTATTCCTAAATATTCAAGCGCATACTATAGCCTCTCTCCATTGATCGAGTCATAGGCTTGCTTGAAATCTAGGAATACCTGGTGTACATCGCGTGATATTTCGTAGTACTTGGAAAGAATCATCCGCAGCGAAAAAACTTGATCAGTGACTGACCGATTTGGACGGAATCCTCCTTGGTAGTCACCGACAATTTCCTCCGCTATAGGAGTTATTCTTCCCAAGATGATGTTTGACAGTAACTTGTATGCTGTGCAAAGAAGAGCTGTACCGCGATAATTCTCGAACTTCAAGCGATCGCTTCAAGCTTTTCTTCTTGAAAATTGAACATAACGCGGCCACTTTCCATTCTTCGGGCATAACTTTATTTCACCATACCAATCGAATAAGGTCCAAAAGACAGTTCCACAAAGTTAGCTCTCCGAATATCAAGACCTCTGAATTAATGCATCAACTCCTGGTGAACGATTTTTCTTTAATTTTATGGCCATTGTGAATTCCGTCTGTATTTGAGGGTATTCAAATACAGTTTGTGATACACGTGGAACATTAATTAAATCAGAAAAATGTTCACGCCAAGTACCGCATCGACGTTAACACAGAGGTTTCCATCCTGGTCCCGAATGGCAGTTGACCAGATCTTAAGGTATGATGCAATTCGGTGATTCCTTTTAAGAAACCACGCGAATTGTGCTCATTGCTGAGTTGTTGTACTCTGTAGACCTTAGCCTTCCACCATTCTCGCTTCTTCAGTCTACAAATTTGTTTACCTTTCCTCCTAGCAAGAACTGCTTTGTTTTTCCTTGCAATTGGAAACCGAGTCTGCGCTTCATTAAAGGCTACATTTCGTTGCTCAACAGCAAGACGGCACTCAAACCAATTTGGGGTTAGTTTTCACTATACCGAGATTGTGCTGGGCAACATCGACAACCGAGGTTTTCAATACTTCCCAGACACTGTTCACATCATCAGATTGGTAATTGGATTGCATAATGCTATTGCTGACAAGATCTTGATATTTTCGTTGCGTTTCTTCATTTATCAGACCTTCACAGGAGAATCGCGTTGTATATTCCCCTATCCTCCCTGACTTGTACGAAAATTTCCATTGTAGCTTTACAGTGACTAGATAATGGTCACTGCCTACGAATTTGGTTGACGACCGATACGATCTCACGTCTTGGACAACCCTTGACTGCCCTTTGGAAATCAACACATGGTCAATTTGGCTTCGGGATGTTTTACTTGGATGTGTTCATGTTTCTAAGTGGATGTTTTTATGAGGAAAGAATGTACTTGCTGCTTGGAGATCATGAGCGATCGCAAAGTACATCATTCTTTCCCCATTCTCGGTCGCAGTTTCGTGTCGGGAGTACGGACCTATATTGTTACATAAGTCGGTCTGATTTCTGCCAGCTCTAGCATTAAAGTCACCAATCACCAATTTAACATCGTGCTCCGGTATAGAACCCATCAGATTATCCAGATTATTCTACAATGAGTCTTTATCCTGGGATTGGCTTACATCAGTGGGCGCATGTTTACAGACAATTGACAGGTTGGCTAATCTCATGTGCAAGCGAAGCTTACACATTCGATTATGGATTGCTTGAAAGTCCAAGACAGCCTTTTTTATCTGTGGTCCAATGAAATCCAACCCCAAGATTTCCAAGGTCATCTCCACTGTGTAGCAACGTATAGCCTTGGGACACATGGTCTCCACTTTTAGGCCATCGAGTTTCTTGGAGAGCTACGAGTTCCAGCCGATACTCTTTTGTACATGTGATAAGGCCGTCAAACGCGCCAGGTTTTCGAAGTGACTGCACCGATTCTTAATCTCGTGTCCGGGTACTTAAGCGGGGGTTTTTATTTGTTGTTTTGGCGGTATCCGATTTTTTTATTTTTGTTGACATTTTTAAGATTTTCACTTTTTTCACGGATGCGGGTCGTCAGCCCAACGATCCAACCAGATTTAGTCGCCTCCTACGACAAGCTCTGGATACTGTGGTGGTATTCTATGGGTCTCATGTTTCGTTTGAGATATTAACGAAACATGGATGTTCCCCACTCACAGGGCCTTTTTAAGAAGATAAAGTGCTTGAATTAGATAGAAATTTATATATTTTATTTACTTAACTACATAAAATTTATATAAAACAGATAATGATCACAGTAAAGTCTATACAGATAATGAATATTTACATTTATAAAAAATATGGCATAAAATAGCGTTGTTCAATATTTGGTAGATCCACCTTTAGCTGCCAATAGTGCTTAAATTCGCCTTGGTACCGAAGAAACTAAATTTTCGGTCATTGTGGTGAAATTTCATTCCACTCCTCAAGCATCTCTTGAAGGTTTGCCTTACTACTTATTTTTCGTTTTCGCACTCTTCTATCAAATTCATCCGATTAATTTACATAGGATTCATATTCGGTGATTGGCCCTGTGAGTTTAGTTGTTTTGGTGCGTAACCATTCTTTTACAATCTTCGCAATATGCTTCGGATCGTTGTCCTGTTGGAAGGTCTGATTCTTATTTTAAAAGTAGATTGCTATAAATTTGCTTTAAACAAGTTCAAATACATATGACGATCAATCGTTGTGCAAATAAATACCAACTCCAGCCACCGACTTTGACCCCCCGACTTTGACCCCCCAACCATAACCGACCCTATGCTATGTTTTACGATTTGAGCTCTTTGCTTTCCATCATATCAAAAAATGTTAAATTTGGACTCGTCAGTAAAAATAATGATGTGGTTTTTCGAAGTTCAGACGCTTTTGGACTAATTTTACTCAAACACAGTTTTTTTTGGAATACGACTGTGAAATCCTTTTTTTCTCAAACTTTAAGTACAGTTTCCAAACGAATATTATTTAGTTATTTCGAAATCTTTTGCAATCTCGAAACCAAATGCAATCTCGATATCGAAACCAAAATGGACGTTATAAATACCATGGGAAAAGTATTAAATAATTAATTTATAATTTACTAAGAGAAAGCATACACACATAGAAATAACCAAGTCCAAGATACCCAGTTCCAGTAACACGTGTCTGATGAAGTAAAATGGTTTGATTTTTCTCGAGTTTCAAATCTAAGCACGGCAGCTAAGATTTAAAGATTTTTTTTTTATATATTTTATACTATGCAATCTGTTTTGGGTCTCAAGGCTCTTCCAGCACTTTCGCGGTTCGCTTATTTACGTCCTAGTTTACGCTTTAATGGCCAAATTGAGGTCGAATGGCTATAGGTCCGATTTTTGTAATACCATCTGCGCATTGCATAGCTCCATGCCAGCCTATAGTACTGATATGGAAGATGGGTCGGCCAATGAGTTCTGTACTCCAATAGGGAGTCTTAAATGTGTTCATTACCACCACCGATCGTAATCAGATGGTGAAAAAACCTCTTTGCATCCTGCTCCAATTGGGATTCGAACCCGGTACTTCACGCTCCAACTGCAGCAGCTGAGCCACCTGGGCGGTATTCAAAAACATTATTGCTAAAATTCATAATTTATATAGAACCGCATAGAGTAATAATAACCAAAGTTTAAACTTAATCATTAATAACTCACATAATTACTTTAGTAAATAATTTACTATCTAATCCAAATGATGGATTGTGTAATTCTTTTTAAAGTAAATTATGTTATCGTAAATTATAAACACATTTATTTATAAAGAATGGTGATTTCTACATTTTAACCACAAAGAATAATGTACGTTAATGTAGAAACTTGTCCATCATTTAAAAGTTTAATCAATCCATATCAGTGAGCACAGCTATAATTATCATATCGATTCACAAATATAAAACAAAGCACATGCAATTTAAATATACTGAGTAATATCTATACTCGAAGACGATCTTAATTGGTGTGTAGTAAATTCCATTTACATAAATTATCTGGTTATACTAAATCATTCTTAACGAAAGTCTTTGCACCATCATTAAAAAATTAAAATAAATTGATAATAAATAACCATATAACTATTCATCAGCTATACATATGGACAGTTTTAGCCCTGAAGTTATTTATTATTTCCATAAATTGATTATAACCATCTCTTGAGTAATCACAAAAATTGATAATTCAATGAATAACAATAAATAACTGATGATATCAAAATCAATTACAATATCAATTTACAATCCATGACACTTTTTTTGTCAACGTACAAACTGCACCATGAGTGTTTATCATCGTATACGACGCTTACAAGATACGTATGTTAAGAATATCAACGTTTAGTGCATACAAATACGCGTTAGACGAGCAAGTGAAGGAATTTGATTTAATCGAAATATCAGTCAACATTGACGAGATAATAATATATCATCTCGACGTTTATTATTTTATGTAATTCAAATTTTATTTGTAACAAAATCTGTATATAACCTCATTTGAGTCGAGGTACTGGTAGTGTAGCACTGTATATTGATGTATCTGCCAATTTATATATGAAACATTTGTTTACTTGTCTATGTTGTATTGATTTATGTATAGGATTATGTAAATGGTTTGGGGCCAATTCCTCATGTCGTCGAATGACTAACTAAATCGTTGCACATATACGAATACCATACATGATATTTGAATAGTGAAACTATTTTTGTGGTTATAATCTTTAGAATAAAGGCAAACACAATACACATTTTCAGTTCAATGTTCATAAACTAAATTTTGTACCTATAAACAAAAAAAAAAGCAATACAATTACATCTTGCACATGATATACATCAAACGATTTATTTTTGAGACTTTAAATTAGTTTTCTGCTCTAAAACTTAATAGCTATTAAAACTGTAAAGAGATACATGTATGATTACATAAATCTGAAATTTTACCATAACAAATCGAAAAACATGCAAAAATGGGTTGAAAACTATCAAGTATAAAAGCTTGTATAGAAAATGTATATATAGCATGACAAGTTGACTGACCACAAATATGAAAAACTAAAAATAACTAGATCGTACCAAGGGATAAAATTTGAGGTTATTTGGGAAATAATAAACGTAATCAAAATACTCACACACATACCAAGAAAATAAATGGAAATTAAAATTATTCCATAAAGTGATAATTTGAGAAGGAAAGGAACGATATATTAGTGTGGTTTTGGATATCCTTATATATTGTATGGTAGTTTATAATCAAACTTAATACCATTCTCCTCCCATACAGTATTATAATATATATTTATGTTGAAATTAATTTTCAACAGGTTTGGGTTTGTTTCATAATTAGTAGTATCCTTAAGTATTGCGCTAAATTCTATATGTTGTTTTATACGACCAATTTAAATGGTTCAGGGACTGGAATAATCTGTAGTCTTAATAAGTCTAGTTTCTTTTATAATATTATATCTTAATGTATTATTATTGGAATGTATTTCCAAACGGAGCAGTTGCCAATGGATAATCGGGGTGGCGATTGAATAGGAATCAAATTTGAAGATAAAAGAAACCAATAATTGAATTTATTAAATCATTCAAAATATTAGAACTGCATTACTATCGAGGTAGAATTGCAAAGCGACAATACCATAGTGGTGACCCTTCATGTATATATAGTTAGCCCAGGTTTTATCCCATGATAACGCAATGGCAACACCAAAACTGTCACGAAAGTAAATATCATCCCAGGATTTTAATGTTAGCCCAGAAAAATACTATCGTGATAGCTACTATCATCCCAGGATTTAAATGTCAGCCCAGAAAAATATTATCGTGATAGCTACTATCATCCCAGGATTTAAATCGCCATACTATCATCTCAGAAAAAATTTAATATGACTCGTCATTTTCAGACAGTATATTAGGTTTCTTTAACTAAATCAACTATATATGTCTTTCGGTAAAAGTGTCGTGTCTGATCGAGTATGTTGTGATTTTGGCACACTCACATATTCATTTCGTGTGAGTTTAATAAAACTTCAACGATCGCAAGTGAGCCAATTGAGCTTAAAATCCCATATTTCGTATATATCTCATATGAATCCAATAGTTTCTTCAACTAAATCAACTATATATGTCTTTTGGTAAAAGTGTCGTGTCTAATCGAATATGTTTTCAATTAAAAACACTCACATCTTCATTTCGTGTGAGTTTAAAAAAAACTTCAACGATCGCAAGAGAGCCAATTGAGCTCCCATATGAGATATATACGAAATTTACAGTGGCTTTCTTTGTATTAGAAAGAGCTGGTCTTATTGATGTCAAAAGTATCTTGTTGGTATTCTTCTTGCCAATAGGTGTCTGTCTGACTCACAAATTCCTTCCTCTCGATCCCTAATGTGTACCACTATTTACTCTTTTTGATGACTGCGCAACTACACCATCAACCTTTCCTACAATCGCCTCTCTAAGAGTCTTGCCTTAGTTTGGTCCACCTTTATCGACTATTTCCTATCTCTTTAATATCGATACCTAATTTTACATTTAATATCGACCCCTAATTTCACATTATCCATAACAAATTGGCATAAGATTGCCCTTCCGTCTTAACTATAACCATCTCGTATCTGTTCTTCTTCTTCCAATGGGCATAAACCATTATATTCAATATAATCGTTCTCTATAGCTTATGCTATAGTCTATCAGTATTGTATTAATTACCTTTTTTCAACCCAGGGACTTTATGGACTGCCGCACTCCTACTGCACAGCAGATTATACATTTGTTCTTCTGATAAAACAGCACGGTAATGATGCATGTGAAATATGCTTCCCATAAGATGTCGAAACTGAAGAAGATCATCTTATATGGAGACGAATCTCGTTCCCTTTACACTTCGAGTGGAGTACCTAATTTTCTTTGTCACTTCAATATACTGTTGTTTTAATATAGTGCCATCGGTCTGTCTATTTACATATCCAACGAGTAATGTTCTTATATGTCGTTTTCTGAGCTTGATTAACCTTCCAGAAGCATCGTATCGGCACTTGGTGTTAGTGATACTTATCTCGCTTAAAAGCATTGGTCACCCAGCAAACACTGAATTCCTGGGGTTGTTCCTGGTCTATCTGTTTAGGCAAATCTTGATTGGTTAGACAACGTGGGTATTTTAAAATTCTCTGTACTAAGTAGTTGAACCGCAAAAAGCTTTTCTGTCTCATTACTGTCGCAATTTCCTTTATAACGCTCGGCGTCATCATCAAATACATCCTGCTATATGTATTTTGAGGGCATTTAGACGGCTTTAATTTCATACCAAATGCTGTCTAAAAAGCACCCTATAATTTGGTTTATTTTGATTATTGGTTCTATTTTCTCTCCCACTTAATAGCACGATAAAAACTTCAACCTATGACAGAGTTCTGCATTATAAAAGGAAACACCTAATTAAGAGTAGACAATAAGCATTCCTGTAGCCACGCAGCCTTGGTGTATGCAGTGCCATATTTTCTGTGATTAAATCGGTAAATCTTATTTACTAGAAATTCAAACATCCGTCGTGGTATTGAACACGTTCCATTATTAAAATTCTCACGAAATGAAGATGTGAGTGTGCGAAATTGAGAACATATTCGATCTGACACGACACTTTTACCGAAAGACATATATAGTTGATTTATTTGAAGAAACCCTAGATTTATATCACTATTTACCTAAAGACAAATATATGTTGTTGATTTATTAGATAAACAATATGAGGATTCATATGAGGTTTTTACCGAAATTTTTGGTAAAGAACAAATTTTTGATTTAAAATTTTATATTATTTTATAAAAAATTAAAAATTGATATTCTCAATTTTTAATTATTTTATAAAATGATAAAATAGTTTTTTTTAACATATTTAAAATAAATCTTTGGTTATGTATTTTAATTATTATGCTACATTTTTCTGATCAAATTTATATTCTATTTTTTAATAAAATGTTACCGAAACATAAAATTAATATTCATTATATCACGAAAGTTTGCTAGATTCACGATTTTTTTGCTAGGGTTGCCATAAGTATAAATTTCATATTCCTGGGATAAAAGTTCGGGCTAACTTTTTATACGTTGACCCTTCCGTATCAAAAATGTGGAAAATGTTTACTAAAGCTAATTCAAATTGAATGTACTTTCGAATGTTATTTCGAACCAACTTCAGCATCAGTTATAATTAATTACCTTCAACTTATATGCTCTCCACCTGTCTGCAAATAAATTAAAGTTTCAAAATAGAAATAAATACAGCAAAGAAGCAAATAATTATGACGCAGCTACGTGTTCTCAAGCTGCGTAGTAAAGCGTGTTTCGTCAACTAAAATCCGAAAATGACGGGTTGCTGATTAAAAAAAACATGTCAAAAGAACATGGTGCTGCCTAAAGTTCCAGATCAGACGGCTTTTCATAATTTCGGAATAGTGGTAGCCACAAGTCACTCAAAGCTGACAACAAAAAATGTGTTTGTATTCCATTGGACAGAAAATGCCCACCAAAAGTGTCTTATGAGATTGCGACGTGTGTTTACCATCGATTATACAAGAAAAAATTTCAAAATCGACTTACCGTTTGTCTATTTGCAGATGGTTGCGCTGGTCAGAACAAAAACAGTACTATGATCGGCATGCTATTCTATTGGCTAGTGTAACAAGCTCCCACAAATATTAAGCGCGTGGAACTAATAATTCCTATTGTTTGGCATTCCTTTATACCACCAGACCGAGTTTTTGCTCTATTGGAGAGAAGAATTAAAGACATACATAGTATAATTGATGCTCAACATCTATATATAAATATATACCGTGAACATAGTACAGCCTTTATTGTTGGCATAGACTTTCCAGTACTCGCCTTTAAAACTGAAGTATCGAACCACATTAAAAAACCTGGAAGTTATCATTTCAAATTTATGGAAACCAAGTTTATGATAATAATTTGCAAAAAAACAATGCCTGCCTTATATGAGAAGAACCTCTCTACAAAAGAGAGGGAAGGTAATACAATCAATGAGACCAAATCAGATTCCGATAGGATTGTCGATTAAAAAAGATAAATTGATGGACAACGACAAGCTATTAAAAAGCTTTACGGGCAAAAGTGCGAGGACAATACAACCTTACTGTTTTATAAAAAGATTGTGAGATCTGCGGGTGAAACTCCTGAAGAACCAAATGAATTTTTAATATATGAAGAAGTTTCCGAGCTGCAGGACCTTCGTGTATAAGTTTTGTATTTGAGATTTATAGAAAATAAACTAAAATGAAGTAAACCCCGATTTGCTTTTAACCGACTCTTATATGATCGCAATATACAAATATGGAATTTAAATTATTTTTTATGGGTTTTTAAAAATAATCTACTACAACGAAAATGATCGGTCAGAATTCATAATTGACAAACATATTATTTTGACTCCTAAAATTGTAAGATGCCCCAAAAACAAAGCTATATCTTTGCCAAAACCACAATCAAATGTACATTACAGGCAAACGAGAGTACTTGCAAACACACATAGATATACTCTTAATCTTATAAAACATATGATATGAATTTATTCAGTTTAAGTCCATCTCAGACCGCCTAGATGGCGCAATGGTTAAGCTCCGGCAGTTGGAGCGGGTGGTACCGGGTTCGAATCCCGATTCGGGGCAAGATGCAAATGGAGTTTTCACCTTCGATCGTTTGGGCGGTGCGATCGGTGGTGTAAAAATTAACATATATGTGGATCCCCTGTCGTGTTTAGAATCCATGGTCCGACCCATCTTCCATTTCAATACTATAGGTTGACATGGAGCTATGCAATGCGCAGATGGCTCTACAAAAACTCGGACCTATAGCCGTACAAAGGATGGTATCACAACGGACCATCGCCGGTCTAAGTGTGCGAAAGCAGTCACAACCTAAACCAACCTAAGTCCATCTCAACCGCATATATAAAAATTTTGTTTGAAAAATATCGACATATAATTAAAAATATTGTCATATAAACTCATCATGAGTCAAATCGAGATAATCTCACAAAATAATTATTTTATTCATAAAAAACCTTTCCACTTATCGTATATTTTATATTTAATCGATAAATAATCACTTTTCCTTATTTTAATAATTTAAATATTATTTTACAATTATAATCTTACATATGTTGATTAAATGCATAGTTATCAACTTCAATTGTAACCGACTCCTTTGGTGTTATAGTTAACATTGTAATGTTATTATTTTCAAAATCATTATTTAGACTTCTTTGATGTATCCAAACTCGGAAACGATATATGCCATGCACAAATGTGTGTAATACAGCAACAACAATTAAGATAACAAATAAATTTATTAGAGTTAATCCTGTTTTAGTCCAATCCAAGATTGGGTAGATAGCATGTTGGAACTCTCTAAATTTCGAAAATCAATAAAATAGAATTACTCTACTAATATATAAAATAAACAATTAAGTGTACTTACGCGTTTAGGCCACCGGCATGATAGTAAATAAAACTAAAAATGGCAAATACTAAAAGTAACAGCTGTGCATAAATTAAATGAAACAGTCTATGAGGGTGGCGAACCACCAAGAGATCGATGATTAAAATCACAGAATTAACTATGTGGTTCAATATATTTACTATACTGATTGGAGTACCGTCTATAGAAATAAAAATTAAAAAATCATAAGTTAATTCGTATAAAATGTTCTAAATATGAAACTTACACTCGTGCACGTTGCCCCAATAAACTATTGTAATTAATATAGCTAAAGTAACTATGACACTATGAAGTGCCCAATAAATTTTTATACCAATTGGTAAACGTTTTGTTTCATTCATATTTTTCTGAAATAGTTCATTGTAATTTTGTAATGTAACCAATGTGGCAGCAAGAAACGTTGTGAAAACGTTTAGTATGAGTCCCCACCGTGTCAAATAAATGGCCCAGATTTTCCATTCTCTTGCATTTTTGTTGTCGTCTAGGGATAATGTTATATTGGTTATAAATAAAATAGCAACCAACCATCTATAAATAACATATTTTCTACTTTTAAAACCATTTTGCCACTAAAATTAAATTAATACAAATGTACACGTTTTATTGTGAATATATTATTTCCAGTTGATATTACCTGTGATTTAACAAAATCACTTGGTTCGAAATGTTTGAATCCAAAATTTGAGAAGGCAAACTCCTTTGGTCGTTTTATTAACATTGTTTTAACATAAAAATGTATCTACGGTAAAGAAGATTATCTGCAAATTAATAATAAGATTTATTTAAATTTTTATTACGATAGCTTTAAATTACGATAGTTGTGCCTTATAGTTCTATAGTTGTTAGAATTTATTTTAATAAGATATAAGATAAGCCTATTTGGTAGACAACAGCACTTATGAAATATTTAAAAAAATAAAAAAGACCCGAAACTAGATTCTCTAATCTTATTTATCTTCATGCACACAACAACCCACATGCCCTCAGACACTATGGTGACGAAGCATGTCTTCAGGAAATTATTTTAGGTAACTATAACCGAAAATCACACATGGTACTATAATAGCCCATTCAACCACTCCGGTGACGACATGATGATCTTTACTGACCGATCAGAATTCTGTTATCTAGATCGTGCCAGGTTACTCATACAAAATCCTGAGATCGAATTATCTATTCCTTTGATAGGTATGCTACTGTTTTTCAGGCGGAAATTGCTGCAATGTTGAAAGCAGCACTCTTTGCAAAAGTGATGCACTGTAGATATCGTGGGCTTTTCTGATAGCCAGGTTGCTCTTGGTCCCAATACTGTTTGATCGAAACTGCAGCTTCCACTTTTGTGGGATCTGAGCCTGGTTTAGAAGTGACTATCATCTTAATGATAGGCACCAAAAGAGATGGGATAGCCTGAAATCAGTAAAGATTCCAGTTCTTCTTAAACTATGATAGACGCACTTTAAGGATCTTGCTGGACATTCTTAAGGATCACTGCTCCCTGAATAATCATATATTTCGAATGAAAATTCGGAACATTGCAAATTGTGAACAATGTGAGGGAGGAAAAGAAAAAACTGTTGTGCACTTCTTGTGCTCCTGTTCTTGGTACTCTTTCCATAGACTGCATTGCTTTGAATCACAATTCCTATTTAAGGATCAACTGACGACCAACTCTAATTAGATCTATACCTCTGTTCTTTAATACTATTATTTAATACTATTATTACTATTATTTTACTATTATTTACTATAATTTTTTAATAAATGTCTTAGAATTTGACAAATAATTGTTTTCGTTGCGAACTAAAAATATTTGGTATATTGGAAACAATATTTTTATATCTTCATACATAGAATTAGTACTCTTCATAATTATATGAATGACACAATCTGAGATCTTGTAATCAATTTTAGATGAGAATCAACCGCGTGAATATAGTAGCAATTTCTTAAATATGCTATAGTACAAAATCGAATTAGGTTATTAGATTACCTAGATTATAAGATTTTGAAATTTAAAATATCAATAAGACAATAATTGAAAAATATGCAACCTGAATTAAAAATTATACAACCTACACTGGAGGTAATAACTGTGAGGTGATAACTGGAGACAGTAAAAATAAAGTTCAAATATTTATATACAGTCAGATCAAATTAGTTTGAACCAATATTGGAATCAATGATGATTTTATGTGACTCGCTAACTGCAGAAAGTATTACACCCTGAGTGGAACACGCAGAATATTGATATGCAAAACTGGCTTCTTACTTGTTTATGGCATTTCGATAAAAAGGGTTGAGCAGCTTTTAACTTCGCTTAAGCAAAATAAGGTTCCCCATGACATGCGAGGAAAAGTAGAAGTAGATCGACAAGTAGAAATGCTACACCTTGCTTTAATTGTGAACACAGAAGCGACGCACATAGAGTCATTCCTTACAAGGCGCATTATGCAACTACGGATTATAAATATTTGGATTCCACGCTATCTATTTAGCTTATGTACGATTTATTTAAAACAAAACATCTGGATTATAACATAAGTTATAAGTTCTATTGGTCTTACTTTAAGGAAAATTATAATTTAAGATTGTAATGAAGATGTGAGCTCATGGTCCACAAGAGACGAAGCAAAAAGTTGTATAACGCAATAAAAGAATCCATCCCAGACGATACCATCGGTCTTGTTATTGATTTTACGGTTATCGTTTCGTAACCAAAGATTCCAGGATTTGTATTATTATCGTCAACTCACTATCAATACTTTTGGTATACATGACTTAAAAACCGGGCGAATGGTTTGTTACGTACATGAAAGAGACGGAATAAAAGGCAGCAATAAAGTATGTACATTTATAATAATGTACATTGATAGGATCGATCAAAACATCAAAAAACTTTAAATATTTGCTGATGACTGCGTTAGGCAATATGATGGCATTAGAAAGATGCAAAAAATTTTAAATCGTAGAATTATTTTATCTTAGCAAAAGGCATTTTTTACCCTGCGATACAGATTTTAGTATAATCAAACAGAAATAAAAAAAAGTTAGTCACCTCTATACAGCCCAAGAATACATATAGTTAATAAAAAGTGTATCAAGTAATCCAGAAAAGTTCGAAGTTGTAGAAATTGGCCATGAAGATATTATAAGTTTTAATAATTGGTGGAATCTATATTTTCAAAGAACATACTTAAGCATTGAGTCATATGGAAAGAAAACCGAAAGAGCGCAGAAACAACATTTCACTGTGTCTATGTATCATTTCATAAAATGTGATAAACTAAATTCAGCCATTCTGGTTTGTATAGAGAATACATTGGCGGTTTAATGGAACATCAGTTTCGTATAAGAAAAAAAAATCTTATAATGAAAAAGAAAATGGACGATATTCACCGAACTTTATGTTACATACCAGACACCAATTTGCAATTTTGGAAAAATATTTCAGAATGGCCTTCTGTGGAAAACGATGTCGAGAAGGACTAGAAATCGTATTCCTCATAGACAATAAATTAAAATCTTAATGTTATTTTATTTCTGTTATTATTTTATACCAGAAATATTAAAAAATGTTGGCGAGAAATAATTTGTTAAAATTATTTATGTTTTTAATTATTACTATTAAAAGGGAAGGGGCAGTTTATTGTAATAACAGATCTTAACGTAGCTTGTCGATTTCATTATATAAGTGCAACAATAACAAAAGATATATAGGTTTTACTACTTCCTAAAAATTTACAAATAAGACATAGTCCTCTTTCTGCAGTTAGCGATTCATGTATATACGGTTATTTTTCAAGAACAACAAATCACTGACAAATACCTGGACACTTTAAATTATAACACCCATTAAATTATAAAATATTTAAACTCATAACTATTTGACTGCAAGATTACAGACAGGTCCAAGCATTAAATGTATTTGAAACTACAAAAATATGCAATACAAAAAAAACTGCACGTTTTAATTATATTCGACATCTTATCAAAACAGCAAACATCTTTTTCAATAATAAACATTGACATTTCAATAGTTTTTTTTTACAAATTCCTCTAATCAAAACTGTATATACAACAAACTTATAATATTCGTATGTACGTCTTGTTTGTTTAAAGAAGAAAACTGTTTTGTTTAATAAAAAGTGAAAGGTATACAATTCTATTTTATGTATAGATCTTCTAACATATTGTTCTTAACACACTGTATATACTATATAAATACCTTTAAGAACTTATCCTTAAAACGATATTCCGGTTTTTATACACTCGTCAACCACCTTAGCTTTCTAAATGACAACTGCCAACTGAATCAACGTTATTAATTTGTTTCGCTGTAAAATCAACAAAATCTCTGAAGTTTTAATTAAAGCGGTTTAAAAATGTGACCTTGACAATTAAATTAATAACAAAATTAGCACTTTTATAGTAATGTTAGATGTAGATAGAATATTTGGTAAATGTAAATATCCAACAATATGGGATAATGTACTGATAAGATGTATATAATGTACTATCTATTTAAAATTTCTATGAACTGATACAGTTGCACAAGATATTTGTTGTAATATATTTTTTAATTAAATGAATGTATAACAATAAAACCACCCACCTTACTACAAATATTTTTTGCTATTCAGTCTTATTAAAAATAATGATTTATAAGTGCGCGAACGTATAATCTCGTCTTACTCAACTTATAGTACAAATAAAACTTCATAAATTGATAGTTAGAAATACTATATATATACTCGAATATAAAAGCTTAAAGATTTTGTTTTCCAAAACAATGACGTACCGTAAAAGATTGCGTTTTATTTCATTTTCTTGAATTTATTGTGACGATATGCAAAAAAGCGTAAAAACCTGAAATGATGTTTATATATAGTAATATTGTTGTCTTAATCTTCGATTGATTGTATTGAGGTTTAGGATTTTCTAAATCGACTCATAAACCTGCTTTTCATTTAAAGAAATCATAATATTTTAATCTATTCGGGTTATTGTAGTTTTAAAACTTTACTGTACTGATAAAAGCTCCCGCCACATTTTAGCACACTTATAATGGTGCACCTACACAGCATTGTTTACGGCTATAGAGTGATACTAGTAGGAAGCCTTATAGTATGTTGCGTTATATAAAGGGTGTTTTTGTAGACGTTCACAACTTTGAGTTGGTAACGCTGCTTTATCAGGCTAGTCAAGCCATTTAAGAGCTGATAGTTGCTTTTTGTTTAGTTGGGTTTGACATTTCATTATGGATAGATTTACGTCACAGTAACGCTCTGTAAATTGTTGAAATTTTTTATCAAAATAAAGGTTCTATTTCCATTCAAAATTTTGCTCTCCGATAAGGCCTATTTTTGGTTGAATGAGCACATAAATAAGCAGAATTATCGCGAATAAAAGCTTTTGTTTAAACATCATTAGATCCACAGAAAATTACCATTTGATGCACTTTGTGGGCTGGCCGAGCCATTGGTCCACATGTCTTCGAAAACGATTATGATCAGAATGTTATTGTCAATGGTGAGCGGTATAGGGACATGATTAGAAATTTTTTCGTTCCTCGATTAGCAGGACGGAGGCACATGCCACACAGCGCTAGTTAGGTTTTTTCGTACATATATATTCTGTCGATAAAAAAAAGATGATAAAATTCAATTTTACTTAACTTTCTTATTTTTAACACAACTTATTTATAGTATAATGTTTATAGTTTGATGGTCACATTAATTCTAATATTTTCATTTAATTTGTTTTTATATATTAAATTATTTAACACAATAGGAAAGAGTAGGAATGAGATGAGTAATGAACAAGGTAGTGTTCATTATATTAAAATTTACAATGACATTAAAATTAGCAATCTTACTATATGACAATTATAATGATATGAAACAGATCAACATTAGTTTGTTTACTGTAAATTTCTCAGAAAAAGTCCGCGATGTTATTATATGAAAATTATATTGATATTAAACAGAAACAATCCGATCTTTTAATGTGACGGTTATGAATATAAGAATTAGAACCTGAGATAATTAATTATGATATGATATAAATTATGGTATGAAGCAGACTTCGTTTAGGCAGCAACGCTGGATATAAATGGTTCTGTGAAGGCAGCAGGACGTAACTCGCTCACTACAATTGAATTACTCAAAAAAAAAGTTTGATGACAGAATAATTTCGAGAATGGTCCAATAAATAAGCCAAGAAGTTTGTGTGATTTAACCCCATTGAATTATTTTCTTTTGGTTCATGTGAAGTTACTTGACTACATCGATACACCAGAAAAAATTGAACACCTGGAAATCAATATTCGAAGAGTTATTTGCGAAATACGATCGCAAATGCTGCGAAAATTAAGTGTTCCAGATTGCTTGGAAAGATCGGAGTTATGACCAGAGGATTGAAATTATGTGTAGGGAAATGTATGGTGACATACTTTCTAAATGCTGTCCAACCACACCAATGTTGTTCCGTCATACGTTCTAAACTCTGTTTCATAGGGCCAGTGTTGTTTTCAAAATACATTCTTCGGTATGTGTTTCAATACAACTCTTTAAATACTGGCGTAGTAAAATAAAATTTGGAATGCATGTCTAGAACAACACTGGCTTAGTGAGATGAAATTTGATATGTATGTCCATAACAACACAGGCGTGATTGTGTGGAAACACGAATGTATGTCTATACCAACAATGGCATATAGGAAAGCAGAATTTCGAAACGAAATATTTAAATGGTTATTGGTTCTCGGATCATTTTATCTATAAATTATCTATAGCTTCTACATAACTATCTTCAAATTTCAAATACAACTTACACCATTCCTTAAATTTAAAAGAATGGATCAGTTTAATTTAGTAACTGTTATTTACATCAGGAACAAGTTTTGCTTAAAACCAGGTTACTCACTGTCTGTATATGACGCTTTTGCGACCAATTGTAATTTAGACCCATATTGAATTAAAACAATTCTGTTATTTGTAGATTTGTAAATTTCAAAGCAATTATTAAGCTGATATAAGGAGCTTTCACAATTATTTCATATAGTATTCATAGATGGTAGCATTAGTGATTTGAACTTTTTTACTAGGTTGTTGCATAAATATATTATACGTTTTACATAATATGCACACAAACGCTAGTCAGCTCAGTAATAACGATTACTTAATAATTTTTGTTCAACTGTTAAGATTTTTCACCTTACGAATGAAAAACCATTTAGAAAATATTTTATCCTATATATACTACGGTAGTAGAAAATTACCGAACAACACCTGCGAATAAACAAACTTTCTACAAATAAGTCACTTTAGAACCTGATCAGATTTATTTTAGTATAGGACCACCTGCGTGTTTAATTCCTTTCTTCAGTCGAATTTGCATAGATTCAACGAATTTTTTTGGCTGTTTGTGGATGAATTTGGTTCCATTCATCCTTCAAAACTTCACCGAGGTCTTTCTTATTTTTAACAATAAGATTTCTTTTAGAGTTGGACGCAGAGATATTCAATCGGATTCATATCTGAACTCTGTGGTGGCGTATGTAATTACTTTGGGCAATTTTAGAGTAGCCATTGTTCCTTGACCATATATGCTGTAAGTTTTTGATCGTTATCTTGTTGGAAGATAAACGATCCACTTATACCAAATTTCTCCACACTAGCGTGTATGTTTTGTTTGACGATGTCTAAATATAAATGTTAGTCCATAATAAACACTATGATGCAAAGTTGCGCAACTCCAGATGTACTCATACACCCTCATAACATTAGGCAGACTCCTCCATATTTTACTTTAATATATATATATATATATATATATATATATATATATATATATATATATATATATATATATATATATATATATATATATATATAATTATATATATATATATATATATATATATATATATATATATATATATATATATATATATATATATTTTCTGTCTGTAAAATAAAATATTCATTTGCAGCTTTGAACCGCAACACTAACGAAATGAAAATACGTTTCAAACAAAGCCGCGACAATGAGATAGCACGAAGGTAATAAAATGTTAATAATTATTTGATTTGATGAGATGTCCAATTAAAATTTATTTTCAATTTTAAAATATCAGCTGCGATAATTAATTATACTAGACAACTTATTTGTTCGAAGCGGTATTAGCATATAAATTAATAAAGCTTGATGATTTAAAATTTTTGTACGTCGAAACGATTATTTTTTCAAATTGATTTAAGAGTATAAAATTAGAAAAGCGAATCTGACAGCGAAAACAATCTTACAATTTGCGTTAATTAGATGCAATTATAACTCAAAAACATTATTTATTATTATATTTATAAAATGTTTATTTTATGTAACGATCCATTTAATTAATAAACAGATATTCCACAAATTTTTATCAATTTCACACTTGAAAAAGGTTAAAAGATTAAAAAAACCGTAATTATTACAACATATGCATAATATTTATTACAGGATGCTTCTCAAACGGCTGATGTGAAAAAGATGGTTGCATTCTTTGATTTATGCGAAATCTATTTTACACATCAGTTCAAGGCATGGTCTCTTTGTATCAATTTATAACCGCTTAAAAAGATCAATTTATAATCATTTAAAACCGACTTTTTAAAATGGCATATTATGTTATAGAATTTATTATAGGCCGAAAAAGTTCATACTAATACAATATAACATTTTATAAATTAAAAGTTTACCATTGAAACATCTTATTTCCTTTAAAGCACGAAAGTTTGAAGAAATACTTTTCTGAACTTTAACTCTTTTAGACAAATAGTAAGTTATGATTTAAGAATTTCTAGTATTTTGGTCTTAAAAAATATAAACTACGGTTAAGATTTTGTAATAAGTAAGTAAGTAGAACATATATATGTACATATGTGAAGTTAGTATAATATGGTTACCTTCGGGCGCCACCTGGTTAGAATTTCAATAGAGACAAGATGATTTTTCACCATCTGGTTCAATCGGTAGTGTGAATAAACACTTCTGTGACACCCTATTGAGTTAAGAATGCATGGGCTAACTCATCTTTCATGTAAGTACTATAGGATGGCATGGAGCTATGCAATTTGCAAATCAGACCTATAACCGCACGTAGAAGGGATGTTACAATGGGCCCATTGAGCGTGAGTGGTGGAGGACAGAAAAACAAAGCACCATTGATATTAGTCAGATGTTGCACCCTATATATATAAATTCCTTGGTTCATTTTAAGAAAAAAATCGTAATGGAGGAGGGGTCCATTTTTGATATCCTTTGAGATACAGGGTGTTTAAAAAATTCGGTCCAAAAAAACGATACACACAAATATTGAACTGTAACTTCCGAAATACTTTTTCGAGAGCAACCAGCTTAGTCTTATTAGACTAGTAATTGTATAGGCTACGTTTAAGGTTTAAGTAGCTATCTTGCATCTGCTGCCGTTTGAGAGCTACAATGCTTTAAAGTAAAAAATATATTTTTTCTTTATAAAATTCAGTTTTTCTAAAAAACAACCGATGTAATTTGTTTTTTTACTTTATTTTAATCTGCTTTGATGTCCTCTCGTAGCCGGTCGTAGCTTAATGGTTAGGAGAGTTTCTCATCACGCCGCGGTCTCGATTTCGATTCTCGCCGTTGACCAAAAATTAACATGCCACCGGATGACATAAAATGCGGTTGTGTGTAAAAACATTCGTTGGGCTGACCACCTACAATGTGCACCAATCGTTAAAATGGTTCGTAAGGTCTCAGTTGAGACGCGGTAAGGGCCGTTTACGGCCTCTAAGCCATAGATTATTTTTTATTTGATGTCCTCTACATTAAATTTTTTATTAAACATTTTATTGGTTAAAAATACTACAAAAATTTATAAAAAGTGCTCAAAATGACCTCCTTCCTCCTTGTGATTGAATACACGCTAATGTTCGTTTAAGTATAGCTTTGCTTATTTCAATTCTTGGTAATTCTTCCTTTATCTGTTCAGCTGCTGTGTATATTCGTTGTATTAATTCTTCTTTTGTTCCAATTTCTTTAGAATAGACAAGCTCTTTCATCGATCCCCATACATAAAAATCTAACACAGTTAGGTCAGGGGATCTTGCAGGCCAATGAATTGGACCATTTCTTCCTCTCCAATTATTTGGATATCTTTCGTTTAACCAATTTTTAACATTTATTCCGCAGTGACTCTGTGCACCATCATGTAGGTACGTGTGAAAGAAACCACTTAATATAGGAACATCTTCAAGGATAAGTGGTTAATCATTTTGTAAAAATTGCAAATATCGTTCACTGTTTAATGTGGATGGTAATATAAATGGTCCAATTAAAGTATCCCCAAGTACACCAGCCCATACATTTACGCTGAAGCGATGCTGAAATGATGTTTGCTTTTTTGCATGAGGATTTTCAGCAGCCCACGTTTGCAAATTGTGAAAATTTGTAAAACCATCTCTTGTAAATTGTGATTCATCTGTCCATAGGATACGTTTCACAAATCTATCGTTCTCAATATTTCTTTCCATTAACCAATTACAAAACTCCAACCTTTTATGGTGGTCTGTCGGCAAAAGTTCTTGAACAGGTGTATTATGGTATGGATGAAGATTTTCCTGGTGCAAAACTTGATGTATTCGTCGAAAAGAGACGTTCAATTGTGAAGATATCCACCTTATGCTAAAAGATGGATTTGCATTAACTCTATTAATTATTTCTTCGTCCACATCTAACTGGTATTGTGAGACTGCATGTGGTTCCGCCCGCGTATTTGAAGTTGTTATGACTGCGACATACAGTCTTCGATGGATATTTGAAAAAACTCTTGGATCAGGAACGCGCCGCGTTGGAAATCAACGTTGATATTCATCGCGAGCTCGTGATGCATTACCATCGCAAAATCCGTAAACAAAATGGATATCAATATACTCCTCACCCGAAAACTGTGCCATTATACTAATTTATGTGACAAATTTAGAATTTAGAAACCAACGTATGTGATAAACTTTAATATTCGATGTAAACTTAGTTTTATGTTTCTGCAGACATTACCATTTTTAATATTTTTTATTTTTCATTTAAACTCCAGACGTGCTATAGTAAATATTAATATAGATATTTTATATATTATATAGTTTATATTGTAAGGGTTCCAAAATAAGAATAAATAAGCTTCTGAAATGGAAACATTCCTTACAATTTAATTATATGTATTTTATTTGGAACGCTAATAGTAAGTTAATATTTGGCTTCCAATTTTCTTCTTATTAGATATTAAGTTTATATTTTAAAGTTTTTAATTTGTGATTTTGTATATATAATTGTAGTTTCTATGTTAAACATTTGA
Source organism: Tipula lateralis (assembly GCA_963932295.1). Lineage (NCBI taxonomy): Eukaryota > Metazoa > Arthropoda > Insecta > Diptera > Tipulidae > Tipula > Tipula lateralis. The sequence goes on along the minus strand of OZ010738.1, from coordinate 89,936,253 downwards.
AAATGGTCTTAGGACCGAAATATTATGTCTTTTCCATAAATAAAAGTCTTTCATTTATTGAGATAAACGTTGGAAAAAAGTGCAGTAACTATCAACAAACAACATTGAATTAAAATATCCAACAATTAAAATAACAAATTTAGAATGTTTAACTCACAACAGTGACACAACACTAAGCAATTTCTCAAAACTATTGAAAATGTTTAATTTTTGTTTGTTCAATAATTAAACAAAAGATAGTCTAAACATAGCCTAATGTTTTACTGATAAAACATTTTTTTTACAATATTAACACTATAATATCTCCTAATTAGATTAAGAATACATGGTATAAGGAAAAAAATATTGCTCGTCGATACAAACAATGTATTAGGGGTTTGTAGAGAACATCAAGGCGGATTAAAATAAAGTAAAAAAAACTAAAATTGGCACGGTTTTTTTTTGAGAAAAACTGAATTTTATAAAGAAAAAATATTTTTTTTTACTTTAAAGCATTATAGCTCTCAAACGGCAGCAGATGCAAGATAGCTACTTGTACCTTAAACGTAGCCTATACAATTATAGTCTAATAAGACTAAGTTGGTTGCTCTCGAATAAGTATTTCGGAAGTTACAGTTCAATATTTGTGTGTTTCTTTTTTTTTGGACCGAATTTTTTAAGCACCCTGTATCTCAAAGGATATCAAAAATGGATCTCCCCTCCCCATACGATTTTTTTCTCAGAATAAACCAAGGAATCACGCCTTAACGGGTTAGCATCCCAAACCGGATCACCCTGTATATATTATTATAAATTTCGCAGTCAATTTACACTTAGTTACATTTTTACTATTTAAGTATAGTAATATAGTGTTAGAGTGCTTATATGTATCGTACGCTTGGTAAGCATAGCAAAAAATTTGCATTTTAAAACAACGAATCATATTCTGGCTAGACAGATATTTTATTTTTTTCAATTAGCCAATCTGGCGAAACAGCTAATTATTCTTTGAAGACTACAACTTTTACTTACAAACAGCATAGACTATTTATCATTCTCCTACATTTCTAATAGCTTATCTATAAACTTTGTTGCCGCAGGTACCAAAAACCATCTCATGATATTCTTAATTAATATTGAAACTTTATCTTTAAAACCCGATTAATTCGTTTCATTATTTGTTTTATTGTGTTATTTTCAAACATAGCTATAGCTGTCCGTTCAAGTTTTGAGAGAGCAATACCGATATGTGATTCCGATAACTTTTAATAATATATCATTTTCGTATAAGCTATCGTTTTTGTTTGTGCGAGACTTTCAATTCATAAACTTTTCGTATTTCTACTGTTCTATGAATGTTTACGTGAGAATCATCGCTATTTTAAAATAAATATTGAAATGATACGGTATATATATTGAAACATAGATGGGCAATATTCAATTTAAGTATTTAGAAAGTACAAAGCTTTATTATGTTATCTTGAAACAATTATTTTAAAAAAATTGTTTCTAAAATATACTCAAATTAAAAATATTACATTTCTTGCAATTTCCACTTGAGAATCATCAATGTCGTGTGATTGGTAAAATTTTGTGTTTTGGTGATGTCTTGTTGAATAAACCAGCTTAAAACTGATTGTATTCAATTTATAATTATGAAAACCAACCGTCACTTTGCTAATATAGAATAGTACGTTGCATAAGTTAGTTATGTAAAGCTCATATTATTTTTAAAAATTGAAAATCAAAACCGATAACAGTTTAAAAAACGTCTTTTCAGTTTAAGAAAAAAGATCGTTGTCAAATATAATAATTATAACAATTACATTAATTATAAAAAGTTTTTACAGACTGTTTGTAATTCAATTACGTTTTTAAAATAATATTTTAAAAGCTCGTGGTAATTTTACTTTAAAATATTTAAATGCTGCAATACGTTGGTCGTGAGTTTTCGAGAGCTTTCAGTTTTTAACCTCACGACCAACATATTGTAGTATTTAACTGTTTTTAAGTAAAATGACTTCGAGCTTTAAAAATATTATTTTAAAACAAATATTTGAACTTTCAACTGTCTGTAAAAACTTATAATTAATGTAAGTAAATATTATAACTCATATTTGACAACAACAATCTTTACTTATGCCATGTTTGATCCTTTTAAGAACACTACGTTTAAAATGAATGAAATTATACTTTTTGAAAAATTTTTTCGTAGAACCTGAAATATTGAGCTTTAGTTGTAATTGTTATAAGCGTTGATTTAATTAAATAAAAATATTAAAGATCACGTTAGTTATGGATTTCATTATAAAATACGTAAAGTTGCACATTGTTAGAAATTCCTTAACTATTCTTGGTTGAAGTTTTGTTTTGTTGATGTCATTCGCAATGATAACACCATCTAGTTCATGTTTTTTCTGTTGAATGCTGACCACAGTAGAGCAAAATACATTATTTAAATATTCTGAAACAATTTTGAAAGGTTGAAGCTTTTCTCCTTATTTGATATACTACATCAAATAAAAATAAGATACTTTTTTGTAGATTCGATAATAATCCTAGTTTAACTCTATAAATCATTATAGGTAGGTGTCTTTGATATATTATATTAAACTAAATGCATGTTGCAAAAAACTAGTTCGTAATATATATATATATATATATATATATATATATATATATATATATATATATATATATATATATATATATATATATATATATGTATATATATATATTTATATATATATATATATATATATATATATATATATATATATATATATATATATATATATATATAAATATATATATATATATATAAACACTAAAAAATAAGAATTGAAGTGCGTAAAATTACCTTGATAATAATGGCAATTTTTGATGTAATTCTACATCCGATGCTTAAAATTCAACTGATATTTATGTATAAGAAAATAATAACACTATAAATATTAAAATTTCCCAGTTTTATGTATTTTTCCTCTCATAATAGTAAAGAAATACCAATCAGGATGTAAAGCTAAACTTTATGTTGTAAATTTACACCATTTGTGTATAGCACAGTACTTGTTAAGTCGTAAATATACGCTACTGACTTAAAAATACTTTCAGTATGAATGTAAATTTAAATCATTATTTGTTTTGCGTTAACCTTCTGTCACTTAGTAAAGCATTTCGTTTTAGTAATTGATCCGTGAAAGTGAAAACTTGTGTTGTGGAATCAAATTAAAAATTAATTTGATTAATTAAATTGAAGATAAGTATTAAATTAATACAGTTCTATAAATTAAAGTATATTAAAATGTTTGATTGTTTAAACTGTGGTTTTAATTTCAGTATAATTCAAAACTATAAGAAGCATTCGAATGAAAATCGATGGAAAAAATATGCAGTACATTAATTTATAACCCCATTGTCAACAAAACTAGAACTTATACAACTTTTGAAGATCATTGTTGTAGCAGCCACTTTATCTTTAAATACCGGAATAAATATTACTGGAGTTGAGGTTAGTTCCAATTAATTTAATTTGTGATATGAAGTCTAAAATCTGCATTATATTATTTGACTTAATTAAATTTATATTTAAAATTATGTTATATCAGATACATTAAGGAATTATATGAGCCAAAAAAATTATTGTTGTATAATTTGACAATTCGACATAATATGTTAACTAAAGTAATGAATTTTATTACAGAAATGTTTATGTTTAAATAAAGGTATTTGTTTTTGAAAAATTTGTCTTGGTGGTCTTACGAGCAAATGAGTAAATATATAATAATTACGCCAACAAGTGTATATAAAAAAATCAGCTTTTATGCTTAAACTTAAAGAAAATTACATATGGACGAGTTATTTTTTAGGTAATATTACGATTATGATGTGTAAATTTACAACATTTAGGTGAAAAAACAGTCAAAATTTACATATCCTGTTGTAAAATGTCCATGCAAATTTTAATCTTTTTAGTGTAAAATTATTTTTTATGGTTTAAATGTAGTTTACATATCTATTCGCAATTCTATCGACATACTCTTAGAGAGTAATTTTACAATGATTAACGGTGGTATTCTGTTGCCATCAATTATCGATGTAATATTACATCAAAAACTTTCTAGTATGTATATATATATATATATATATATATATATATATATATATATATATATATATATATATATATATCCAGCTTATAATCCAAACAACAATTTAATAAGCGGGTTTAAAACTATGCTTTCTTACGTTTCTTGAGTAAAACTTAAAAATATTATTCCAGCCACTAAGTTACTGAACCAGTCTTTGGACTGAATGAAAATTTACTTAGAGTTGGAATGCAAAAAACTATTCTTAGTAAAAAAATAGGTACTTTACCAGAGCACCTGCCATAAAAATATGACATCGTTAATTGTCGGATAAAAAATCATAAAATAAAATAAAAGTTCTATACTTCGAAAATCAGTAAAGGATTTACTGAGTACATTGTGCTTAGTATAGTTTACTTGTTAAAGACTATTAATGAGATTTTGTAATATAATGCTCGTATAATACAAAACACATAATAGAATCAATTTGTATGCATGGAAAGTTTGTTCGACCACAATAGATACCTACCGAGAGGTTTAAAGTAGAAATTATTTCCACTTACTTAAATTGATCACCTTTAAATTAAATTTTTAATTAAAAATGTAATGTTTGACAATTTTACTTTATAGATATAATGTAAATAATAAAATAAATCCCATATGTTTTGATGACCTAAATATGTCATTCAAAAATTAAAATTTATTGTTTATAATCGTCAATAATTTTAATGACAACATATAAATAATAATAATAATAATAATAAAAAGCTCTATCTACAAAACAGTATCTACATATATAGTACATACATATACGTACACATAAAGTTATGCTCAAATATTAATATTTATCGTTAATTCGTAGCGCACACCAGCAATATAAACCATCATAAATTTTATTCTAATCATTTTCCTCTTTTTATATTTATTTTCGGGTTGAAAATGATTGAAAATTTGCATTGTTTTAACGAGAAACTGTTATATACAAATAAAACAGTACAAAGCGAATTGAAAATCCTTTTTGTTCATTGTTTTTTCATTTATGCATAACACAGCAGCCTTTGTATTTAATTTTCCTGCTACATATATTACTCGTTCATCCTTATTATCAGTATTGTTTATGGTTACTTCTCATATCAACATAATATTCATGCTATTTACATACATTTTTTGTGGAATAGATGCTTTTGCTAATCATTCAAATTTTCTATGATATGTACGAGTATATACATATTTTATGGTTATATTGTTATTATTAAATATACAGTTTTGTTATGCATTATCTAAGATAAAAATGTAAAATAAATTATTTTTGATATATTTAGCCTTTCTGAATTTCTGTTAGTAAAAATATATGTATTGTAATAATATAAATTCTATTTATGGTTTTGTTTTTGGCTATTTCAAATTTATCAGATAAAAGCGAATCAAATCATGTGTGAGGTTTGGATCAATATATATGAAGGGTTATGAAGAGGCCAATGCCAATTCGAAAAAAATTAACAATGGATGCAAGTAGAATCAAGTTATTCAATATATCCCGAACGGATGGAATTTTATTCTATAAAAGTTGTTTTTAAATTTATTTTATAAGATGTGCATCATATTGTAGATATAAACTAATGAATTATTTATATAACTATTCGGAATAACCTTGATAAAATTCCAAAACATTCACTTCATGCATTTGAGATATTGAACGCAAATATGGTTTTTATTATATTATTTTAATTCTATAAAAATATTGTTTTTGTTCTGTTTTTTGTTCGATAAATTTTATAATTAAACAATACAATTTTAAGCAATTAAAGCAAAATTCGAGAAATGCACAGTAAAAAGGTGCCATACGAATGAAAGAATTCAGAAGGGATTAACGAAATGTTTATTTAATCTATGAAAAACACTTTACTATAACACTAAGAAGTAATTTATGTAAGTGCTAGAAAGAGAGAATATATATAAATAATAGGTCATATAAAGTCGCCGCGCTTTTTGGTACATTTTTGAACCAAAATTTTCTTTATTGAAAATAAAATTTTAACTAAATATATATTGACCATTACTAACTATTTATAATCTGTTTCCATTTTTCGAGTAGCTTCAGAATTCCATCGGTGTAGAACTTGCAATTTTTATAACTATATGTCAAGTTACTAAGTAAATTGTCGGTTACATAGTAAATACAATTTAAAAGTTCTTGATTTTATGGTAAATTTAAATATTTGGAACCACTGATTATTTTGAATCTGGCAATTCTTATGTTATTCTATTCTATTACGAATTTCAGTATATTATCTTCACTGAACGAAATGAATCAATTTACGCCTGAGCAATATTCGGATTTATTGTGCAAAATTTGGTCGCAGAGAAAGCCAACTGTGCCCGGAATACGCAAGTGTGGTGTAAAAGTTCGTGAAACTGGATTTATGGTTGATGCGACAAGACGTGAACGTGCTCGTACAGTTCATACACCCAAAAATATCGAAGATATCGAATGAGGACGACGAAAACATTACGATCAATGAAGACACCCATCGCACCATTATAACCGTGTGTTTTGCACCCGCTTCGCATGTTATTGATGTGAACGATGTTAGGTTTCAACTCATGCCACAATCGATTTATTGCATCAAACTTTTGATGGCCGTTTAATTGTGATGTCAATTGACCAGCAAGAAGCTGCGATTTAACACCATTGAACTATTTTCGGTTTTGCGCCGTTAAATACAAGTGTTATGTCGACAAACCAGAGAATTGAGCATTTGGAGGCGAACTTTGTGATGCCATCGCCCAGATTCGACCTCATACACTCAAAAAGTGGTCTAAAATTGGGTTCCTTGGCTACTCGCCTTCTGATGGTGAATTCCGTCTGCTCCGAGTTAACCAACCTTAGTATTGATAACTCACTTACAGGGTAATCCATCCGTATGAACGACAATTCCTCCAGAATAACCTCCGTCTTTACTTTGTTAAAAGCGCCCTCAAGGAATATCAAGGAACGCCACCATACAAAACTCTTGCGAGAATATCGTTTTTTCAATTGTACTAACTAGGGCGAGCAGAGCTGTGTCTACAGATTTCCAATTACTGTAAGCATGCTGAGACTGGACTCAGTCCCTAAGTTTTATTTTTGAATGTATATAGATATCCATCAGCCTTTTCAAGATTTACTTAAATTACTTTAAACGTAGAAAAAATTCTTCAACTTACAAAATAATGAACAATTCACCAATATTCTAAAGTATTTATTAAAACACTATAAATGCATTTTAAATGCTTTAAAGCTGTAAATTTAAAAGCTTCAAATTACTAGTGCTTTAATTTAAAAATTTCACTATCGAAATTTCAGAAAATAAAACCAAATTTTCGTTGATTCGTTTCATTTTACTTATTTAATTACTGCAGTTATATATAAATATATATATATATATATATATATATATATATATATATATACATATATATATATATATATATATATATATATATATATATATATATATATATATATATATATATATATATATATACATATATATATATATATATATATATATATATATATATATATATATATATATATATATATATATATATATAAATATATATATAAATATATATATATATATATATATATATATATATATATATATATATATATATATATATATATATATATATATATATATATATATATATATATATATATATATATATATATATATATATATATATATATATATATATATATATATATATATATATATATATATATATATATATATATATATATATATATTTATATATATATATATATATATATATATATATATATATATATATATATATATATATATATATATATATATATATATATATATATATATATATATATATATATATATATATATATATATATATATATATATATATATATAGTAAAACCTCGATATAACGGACCTCGATATATCAGACTTCGGATTAACCGGACACATTTTGGCCATATAGGTGCTACAGCACTGTGTCATTTAAAGACACTTGACCGCCGACTTTTTGGTCAAAGCAGCTCTCTTAGCATTAAAAAGTGTTAAGCGAAAATATTAAAAACTTCGTTCATTACGAAAAACGTATGGCAACCCTATTCTACTTGTCGGAAAATGAATTTCTTTATTAGTGACCCTAATCTGAGACTAAGCAAATACGATCAGGACTTGGAGAGAGAATATAGATCGGTATTCTTACAGATTCTACGGATCTAACATACATAAAACACTAAAAATATTCTTAAACGTGCGTATTGTTCGGAACGAAAATGAATTTTTATATAACGAACAATCGGCTATACCGGACTGCTCTCGTTTGAATTAGTCCGTGATATCGAGGTTTTACTGGATATATATATATATATATATATATATATATATATATATATATATATATATATATATATATATATATATATATATATATAGTAAAACCTCGATATAACGGACCCCGATATGTTGGACTTCAGATAAACCGGACCTTTTGGCCATATAGGTACTAAAGACTGTGTCATTCAAAGACACTTGACTGCCGGCTTTTTGGCCAAAGCACCTCGCTTAGCATTATAAGTGTTAAAGAAGATATTAAAAAGTCCTTTTATTACAAAATGTATGGCGAGCCTCTTTTACTTGTCGGAATATGAATTTCTTTATTAGTGACCTTAATCTGAGGTTATAAAAAACTAACATACATAAAACTCTAAAGATATACTTAAATGTGCGTATTGTTCAGAACGAAAATCACGTATTTTTATATAAAGGACCATCGGCTATATTGGACTGCCCTCGTTTGAATTAGTCCGGTATATCAAGGTTTTAATATATATATTATATATATATATATATATATATATATATATATATATATATATATATATATATATATATATATATATATAAAAGCTTTCACCGAATTTCACAACCAGAGTCATCTCGGATACAAACAGTATCCATATAGTATTTGAGACGGTTCCGCCTCAATTCGTCAATTTCAGTTTCAATACATGCAACAACATTTTTTCTTGTATTAATCCTACAGTTATAAACTGCATGGGTATTAATTTTCCCTAATGGCCCTGTAAAAAAACATAAATGGGATGTTATTGATACTAATGGGATACTATGGGAAATATTTTTTATTTTCCACTTTTCGACACAAAGTTATTGTGTTCGAACTGAAAACGAGATTTAAACTCAAAAGATAATTGGTATTCTATAATATGATTATAAGAATATGAATATGTCCACGTAAAAATTATAAATTAAATAACAATAATATTATAACATGTGATGATATACCAAAATCCTTTACTATACTAAACTTAATTATTTAATTTTCGGAAATGCTAAATTTATGATCTGAATTTATAAAACGATTAATATTAATACGAAGTTAAAGCACGTCAACATCGAATTTAGTCAAAATATTGAAATGATAAGAAAAAATTAAACAGCAAAAATTTAATGATTATTTAAATCTTAATGTGTCCATATATACACAACATAAGGACAAATTAATAATAAAATAATTAATAAAATTTGTAATTGCGAAAATTTTTAGATTTATAAACTACTAAGAGATAATAATTCAAAATAGAGTCTATCTCGTATTTAGAAATCTTCAAGCTTTTATCTCTTTGGCGAGATCATAATGATGATGATCTACGGTGAGTGTCGACAAAATGAAAGCATGGCGATTAGATTATACGCTGAACGACATCCAGATCGTCGGCACTTTAGAAGAGGTGCATAATTTACATTATTGGAATGACGTGAATCCACATTGGATGCGTTCCGTTGACCATCAACATCGTTGGAGTGTAAATGGTTGGGCTGGAATACTTGGATCTCGCCTAATTGGACCTTTTTTTTGATGGAACACTAACTACACAAAAATTTGTGGATTTTTTATTACAAGATTTTCACAATTTATTGCCTTTATCTCCGAAACTAATGAGTTTGAAGGTCATTGAAGATCACCACTAGACGTCCCCCTCGAATCTTAATAAATTTCATTATGGGTAATTTTTTCCTATCTAGCACCGTTCTCGAGATAAAAGCCCTGCATTTATTAGGAAACTCACCCTGTATGTATATATATATATATATATATATATATATATATATATATATATATATATATATATAAATATATATATATATATATATATATATATATATATATATATATATATATATATATTGTATATATATATATATATATATATATATATATATATATATATATATATATATATACATATTTATATTATATATATATATATATATATATATATATATATATATATATATATATATATATATATATATATATATATATATATATATATGAAGATATATGTATATATATAAACATATATATACTTATATATAAATATGTTTTTATTTAAGACCATAATAAATAAATCGACAATTAATCAAATCCATTTACCTGCAGTTTATATAATTATAGTTCTATCAAACTGTCAAGTTATATATATAATACATACATTGATAACTTTGAGTATGATGATATTCTTATAATATCAGCTATATATACCAATCTTAATTTATTAATAACTCTAAAAACTAGTTATTTGGTTCATTTGCAGGTAGATTTTGTTTATGTGTTTGATTTAATTAATACATCAACTGAAAAACCTTTGGGATAGGTTTTGACATATTTTAATTATACATATATAACGATCAAATATTTATGTTTAGCTGACTCTCAATGACAGAGATGAATAATTGTTATAAAAAAAACGTTAGTTAGTTTACTTAATTAACATATATTTTATGATTTGAATTCGATGTATTTTATCAATACAATTATTTATGTGGTTTGCATAAAAAGTATTGGTTCTTAATTGAATCTGTTTTTTTCAAACCGACATTAATAAAGAAATCTATACAATTAGATGACAAATGTACCTTCACCTTGGTTGATTTGTTTCTTGACTTTATTTATTTTGAAACCAAGGCTCTCGGGGCTATTTATTTTGAGACCAAAGCTCTCGGTATGCATATTGCTGAACATACCTGTTATACTGAATTGGCTCCATCAACCTACTGGGATTGAAACTTGATATATTATTAACTTTCAATACGCGTTTCTTTAGAAACTATGCCTTTTTGGTTTTGATTTAACTTAACGACAAGTGGAGAAGATGGAACGGCCTATGAATTCAACACTCCAGCAGTGGGTCAAATAGATGATTAACACCACCAATCATAATCAAATGGTAAAAAATCCTTTTTTGCGTCCTGCCCCTATCGAGGTTTGAACCACGTACCTCCCATTCCAACTACCTCAGCTTTAACCACTACGCCATTTGGTCGGTGAATTTTATATTATATGAGGAATGTTTGTACAGCTAATAATAAATATTTACTTATGTATGTATATCCACATAATTTTTCAGAGCTAATTTTATCTTTAACATGTCATAGAATATAGACCAGGTGGGTCCAGGTGATAAATTTTGCGTTTAGGTTTCTTTTTATCGTTTTTTTAGATTTCGCTGACATTAAGTGAAAACAATTTCTCAGCCTTATTTGCAATTTCTGGTGTTGCTAAATAAAGGCACATTTAAAACATTTACAAAACTGCTATTAAAGAAGCACTAACACAAGATAGAAGTTTGCTTTGTAACTCAATTTCTTTGTCTCATTGTTCTATTTATTCTAATGGAAAATCTTCCGATTGACTTGATTTTTTAATATTATTATATATTCATGGGTTTCAATCCATTATCTAAAAGTAGAGTAAGAATTTTATTGCACATTTTATAAATTATTTTTATAAATATACTTTTAGATTTAACTACCTCTGAAAAATGTTTTCATAATCATTTACACAAAGTGTTGGTATATAAAATGTATTACATTTACTTCTTATTCTCAAATGCAATTTTTTATAACTCCTTACGATTTCCTAATTACGTGTTTATCAAAACTAAATTCATCTATGAATCGCTTAGTTTAGAATTTATCATTTTGACAAATCAAAATTAAATAAATTATTTTCCGTCATTCCCTGAGATTTATCAAATGTCAATGAAGGTCGATATTTTTTGATCTATTATACGCAATGTAATCTGCAAGCATTGATAACCGGCCTGTTAAGTTCACATAGCCACTATATTTTTCCACGAATTGAAACTCGGTATTTGGAAACCGCCTTGTCGTATAAACCTATACCACCTATCCACTGGTGGTAGTGCAAGTGAAACTAACTCTCGGATTGGTTGGATACTTTTAATCTTGGGGATTGAAACGACGGGCGTTTAACATCGGTTCAAGGGCATCATGATTAGTGCACATTGCTTAACTCTGATAAAACACAAATTATTCAAAATATATTCGATAATTTATCTTCTACAAGAAAATTGTATTTTTCCTTTATTTAGAGTAACCGTTGTTCAATACTATCAAATATTTAGAACAATTTTTATTTTTTATTGTGTTTTTTGACATTTTAAGATATTGTTGGCATCCAACTTTCAAATTAATCTTATTAATTTTAAATGACAAACTTAGTTTTAGTCAAAAAACAAAAGCAAAAATTAGTTTTAGATATTTAAAAAACAATCGAAAACTCGACCACCATACGAAGATGGGGAAGAACTTTTTAGAAGGAAAATCCTGAAATAATTTTGCAATATATTTCGAAATGTTCTGTTTATTGATGTTAAATTATTTTACATTCCAAAATGTTGAAGAAAACTATATTCATAATTACGGTGTCAGATAAAGCTTAACAATAACATCAGATCTTTAGAATTTTGATGGTAATGTGCTTATCAACAAAATTCTGTATTTATAAATTCTGCGAAAGAACATATTCTGTTTTTCTCGTATATTTCTTAACTTAATTTTGATCTTTATAGCGGACAAAAAATTTTTTAATGTCATAAACTACATCATATAAAAATTCCGTTAAAACAAATATTATAAATTATATGCATTCAATAAAATATGCAAATTCCGGTTAGCAAGCTTTTTTGCGCTATTGTATACTTTCACTTCGACTTTATGAAATGCCAAAACTTTATATGCAAATTTATAATAAGTTATATCGAAATATTTACACAAAAATTAAATATAGAATATAGTTTATATTATAATCTGATAGTTTTAATTTTTATATTTAATATTCATTTAATATCTGGCTATCACATAAAATCATTGATTTGAAGGAATGCATGAAGTAATCGTATAAATACAAAATTTGGTAGAATTTGCTTTTAGAAGCACTCACTAAACCAAATTTCAAATAGTCATTTTGTTTGCATTCAATATATGTAGACGTGCGATATAAACTATACAGCTCATATTTCAACTCATAACTTACATGATTAATGGCCCTATTTTTTTAATGCTTTTTTATAAATCAATTATACAAAATAAACGTAGCGATATACACTCGTGTTTAGATAGATGCTAGAACTCTATAAAAATGTAATAAATCTTCCGCACTTATATGTGCATATAAATCATAAATTCACCATTAAATAACAATACATAATGGTAATAAGAAAAACTTCATCATTCTTCTTAATATCGTTCGCAATCTAACATGACTTCATTTTTTTTTTTTGTTAATATACAAAATCTTATACTACGAGTATATTCCCTTAAGACATTTTTAATTACTTGTTTTCTTTATAAACAATAAAAAAAAATAAGCTTATAAAGATATGATAAACATATATATGAATTTGTTGTATTTATGAAACTAACACGCGAAAGAAATTGTCTCAAATATTTTTTTGTTTCTTGTTTTTCTTGATTTTGTTAAAATTGCTCATATTATTCTGTTATTAAATGTTATAAATGATACAATCTCGAATAAATAATTTTATTTGATATGCATTTTGCTAATAATGTACAACCATGTATTAACGTATATGTTATGAAGTGTATATGTATGTAAAATTATTATTTTCGAGATTAAATCATTAAGATTACAATTTTATGTCTATTAATTAGCATTTATATGTCCTTAGATTTGCATAAATGTCATATTAATACTCTATATGCGTAACTTAATTAAAATAAATATATAGTTTTATTGCTAATTTAAATGCTCTGGAAGTGCTAGTTTATAGATCAATTTAATTTTGATTTACATAATAAATTATTGACTTCATTTCAATCTTATCATCTTGATCCTTATCTACATTACTTAATAAACATTTATGAGTTGTTTTGAGACGTTTGTCGGTTTAATAGATTATACATATAATAATTTATCGTATCTATTAATTTTCTAGTTAACGACATTAAGGTTTCAAACCATTTGTTACATTAATCACTTTTAATATTATAATTATTTTAATTAAATTTGATATTATTTATATCTTAATATTTCGGGTAATAGTTTATTTGGCAAATACCTTATTTCTTTATTCAACGATTCTTGTGTTGTTCGCTGAAACATACGTTACATCTCATCAATTCTGCTTCATCCGATTTTCAGCTTGACCGACTTTGAGATAATCGGCGTGTTTGACTTCAATCACTTACAATTAGTTTCAATCATTCACTTACAATCACTTTTATGTAATCTGCGATTCGTGGTTGGCAGTTTTTTGGAAATAAAGTTCCTATGTTGTTTCGGTTTCAATATACTGTTAATTACTCAGTTTGTCTAGCTGCGTTTTACAGTGGCACGCGTACTTTTGAACTGTGATAATACCAGTTGGTGGTCATTATAAATGCATATACTGCTTAGTGCTCTGGCATCTTGCAATGATAGCTTAGCTTAATGTGTTGTGGGTTCATTGATTTATAGTTTTATCAATTCCAATCAATTAATACACACATATATATATATATATATATATATATATATATATATATATATATATATATATATATATATATATATATATATATATATATATATATATATATATATATATATATATATATATATATATATATATATATATATATATATATATATATATATATATGTATATATAATATAAATATGTTTATATATATAATGTAAAGGTTAAAATATTTTCCAAATCACATCATCTTAGCTATATATATTATTGTAAATTCAAAAACTCAAGGTTTTTTTTTCCGTCATCACCAATTTATTAAAAATATTCAATTTCATAAAAATATTAATTATTTGAGCACGTCTTGTGCTCCTGTTCTTCATACTCTTGCCATAGACTGCACTGCTTTGAATCACAATGCCTATTTGAGGACCCACTGACGACCTTGCGGATAACGGATATTTTGAACTACATTAAAAGAACAAAAAGATTTCGGGACTGAGAGTATACGTCTGGGAAGGGATGTCACAATGGACAAATGAGGAGGCTGAGTGACGGGGAAAAAAATACACACTAACTACTTTTTTTTCCTGTAAGTTTTTTTTAAATATACCGTCTCCATAATTATTAACCTCAGTGGTCTGATTAAATATTTGTGAAGAATTTAGCTTTTAACATAATTCAAACCACTCCAAATGATTTTTTGAAACCACTCCAAATGATTTTTTCTATATGATGCTGTTAGATATCGCCTCAGCTAATATCTATTTTTGTATTTTGGATGTTGTTATTTGATAATGCTATAGGTTTTACTTGTTCAGCAGCAGTTGGAGTTATTATTTGTGAGGCCAGAAAGTATAATGTTATTGGGCATTTATAAATGTTTGGGTTGCACTTTATTGACGCAATCCGAACTAAGCCATCTGAACCTGGATGAACCTCCATCACTCTACCCATTTTCCAACGTGCTGGTGGCAGGTTAACTTCTTTCAGAAGAACGACGTCTCCTACAATTAAATTTAAATGAGGTTTCTTCCACTTTGTCCGTTGTTGTAACTTCTGTAGATAATCGCTGGACCATCTTCTCCAGAAATCATTTACTATTTTTTGCACCAGATGCCAGCGGGTTTTTAGGGAGTGAACGTCTTCGTTGGTATCAGGGGCCATCTTCATTGGCCTTCCTATTAGGAAATGCCCAGGTGTTATCATTTCAAAGCTCTCTGGATCTTCGTACAAAACGGTTAATGGTCGGGAGTTTAAACATGCTTCGATTTGGGTTGTCAATGTTGTTGCTTCATGAAACGTTAATGTTGTCTCCCCTATTACCTTTTTCAAGTGTGTCTTCACTGATTTTATGCCTTCTTCCCATATACCACCAAAATGTGGTGCAGCAGGAGGTATAAAGTGCCAAGTTGTTTCATCCTGCTGTAACAAACCTGCTAGTTCTGGTTCTAGATCTGCTATCTTTCCTTTACATTGTTTTATTAATCGCTCAGCACCAGAAATGTTAGTTGCGTTGTCGGAATATATGTCTGTGCACAACCCCTTTCGTGATGTAAATCTCCGATAGGCTGCTATAGATGCTTTAGTTGTTAGTCCGCTTACTACTTCCACATGTATGGCTTTTGTAGCCATACATACATATACTGCAATGTACCCTTTGTATTTGGCCTGACCTCTTCCTATTTTGTTTTTAAGTTGAATTGATCCGGCATAATCAATTCCCACTTTGCTAAATGGCCGTGAAGGAGTCACTCTACAAGTGGGTAGGTCACCCATTTGTTGGTTTAGAGTTTTTTGTTTATATCTGAAACATGTAACACATTTCTGTATAATGTGTCGTATCAAATTGCTGCCATTAATTATCCAGAATTTATCGCGTAGATTTGCCAATGTTGTTTGTAGGCCTCCATGAAGTGTTGTTATCTCATGCATATCTTGAACTATCCACTTGCTTATTTTGCTTTCCTTTGATAGTATTATTGGCAGCTTTTGGCTTACAGGCAGTTGGGCTTTTTGTAAACGTCCACGTAACCTTAATATACCATCCTTGTCGATAAATTTCGGATCCAACGTTTTATTTTTCATAAATGCCTAAAGTTCATTACGGAAATATCTACGTTGTTGAATTCTAATTATCTGAATTTCAGCTAGCTTCAGCTCTGGTACTGTTATTTCCTTTAATTTGTGTCATTGTTTATAAACGTGATAGTTTATGAATCTTTGACAATACACGAGAATATACGTTAGTTTGTACATGCGATTTTGTCAATTAATTAATGGAGAGCTGCTATGGTTATTGATGATAGACAGCCAACAGGATAAAATAATCTTGATGAATCGGACAACAGTAGACGTTTCGTGGGTTCTTCCTTCGAAAGGTTAAGTCTAGGGACGTCAAATTCAAAAGTGTCTGCTTCAGAACTATAAAGATTTCCAAATGTTTTTATTATGTTGTTGACTTTTAAATTGATGATTCTCTTTGCTTGTAGACGCTCTGGAACATTAGTTAAAATCTCCTGAATTCGACGCCCATTTCTGTAGTGGAAATCCGCCGCTTTCTGCTAGACTTGATAACGGTTCTTGGATGGTTATGACTTCTTTAATGCTGTCACTCCCAGTTAACAGATCATCTACGTAAAAATCTGATTCCATGACCCTGCCTTCTATTGCATAGTTATTCTTTTCATCCATTGCCAATTGCATCAATGTTCTTACCGCGAGAAATGTTGATGCCGTTGTTCCATATTTGACTGGTTTTAACCTGTTTTATCCTATTGGTGTTGAGGGATTTATTCGCCACAGTATACTTTGTAAGTTTTGGTGGCTAGGATGCATCCAAATTTGCCGAAACGTCTTTTCTACGTTGGCTGTTAATACGAACTTGTGCGTTCGCCACCTTATGATGGTATCAATTAGATCACTCTGAATGTTAGATCCGTTCATCACCGCTACTGATATTTTCATTGCCGTTTTCGTTCCGGTTTCCACCAGGTTCCCGGTTTCGTTAAGTTTTCTGTAAAGGTTTCTCATCCTGATATTTTGTCGCCTTATTAGTTGTGTAATTCAGGATTTAGATCCAACGCAATGTTTGTGTTGTTGATAGAACGGCTATCGGCTATCTTTTGATGGCTTTCAGTTTCCATTTTGATTGGTTTTTACTATTTTTGTTGGTTTTCGTCAACTGTTGTTGTTTTGCCTAGACTACGCCGTCTCGCCAGTTTTTCGTTGGCTCAAAGAATCACTGATAGTCTGCTGTTGTTATTATGACAAAGGATTCGGCTCGAAGGACCACTGCTAGTCAGCTGTTGTTATTTTGACTGAAGATCCGGCTCAAAACCACTGTTAGTCAGCTGTTGTTATTATGACTAAGCATCCGGCTCGAAGGACCACTGATAGTCAACTGTTGTTATTATGACTAAGTATCCGGCTCGAAGGACCACTGAAAGGCAGCTGTTGTTATTATGACTAAGTTTATCCGGCTCGAAGGACCACTGATAGTCAGCTGCTGTTATTATGACTAAGTATTCGGCTCGAAGGACCACTGGTAGTCAGCTGTTGTTATTATCACTAAGTATATTCGGCTCGAAGAACCACTGTTAGATATCGCTTCAGCTGATATCTATTTTTATTTCAATTATTCTGAGCTTACCACGGGTGGGGGCTAATACCAGAATAAAATAAATTTAAGCACGGTTTAAACGATACTGATTTTATTTTGGGACTTACATGTTATACATATAAATTTGTTCTTACTAATTACACTAACAACATGAAATACATTGTAATATTAAATTGCTTATAAGCATTTTTACCCGGTTAGTATGTTTATGTCATAGTATAGAAAAATGTTTGTAATTGAAATTTAATCTTAAGCTAATTTTATTTAATTTTAATTCTAAATGTTGTACCTTTCGTGGATTGTCAGCATAAACCCTGTTCATATTAAACAGATGCCTTAAAAACATTTCATAAACCACTAATTCTTTCTTGGATGAGCATTTGCTGCTAACGACCCTTGTTTATGTTTCAAAGCGGAAGTACCTCAGCGTCCTAAAGTAGCCAATCCAAAAAGTGGCCAGGATAGTTGTTTATTAGTGCCATAAGACATATAAAGCCTAAATTTTTTTTGTAAATTCAGATAAATATTCAATACTGCATGCTTTCAACTATGAATCGATTTCGTGAAGAATATATTCGGATTTTGTCATATTATTTAACTCGATTATCGAGTAAAACTTGACTCTCAGATTACAGTAATATGTTGAACTCAAGAACTCAAAATAATAATTCAAGATGAAATTAAAGCGGTACTGTATAACAATACCTTTGAACAGCAGTTCAATCATTTCTGGTTTTGATTAGTAGTAAGTATCTCATTCTTACAAACCGTGATTTAAACAGGTTGTCAACTCAACTTTAAAATGGTTACAATGTTTTGGTGCACGCACATCTTTCCTGTTTAAATTTTAACATGTCAGTCTATTAAAACATCACTTTTACAGGAGACCATTGAAGTTTACAACCTCATCGATTGTAAACGAAAAATGAACAATCCATTTTATACTTGGCCTCCAACTTCAGTTCAGGTAATGCATGGATCAGGTACGAAATTGCTTGAGGGAGTTGAATCTTTTAATGGTTCATAGAAAAAGTTATGGTGGTAGTCTTGCAACTCTTTAATATGTAACTGACCATAATAATTAGATATGAGCATAGAAAGGATGGGATTACGTAAAACCATATCAAACTAAACTTTAGGAAATATTCGAAGAAATGTTTTTTAGTTTTCGTTTTTAGTACATACTTACTAGTTTTGCGTGTTTGTGACAAAATCTGTATTCAGCAATTTGAATGTTAGTACTTTGTTCAAGTACTAGTATTTTTGAATTATTAGTTTTTATTCTTACTTCAATAACTGAAAATGAAGGCTTTTTGAACCACTCGCTATTTTAAACACATTTGACTTAAATAAACTATTTCTTGTGTTTATGTGATATACCAATGTTTATTTTTTTAAATAAAAGTTGTCGGATTTTTCGAAAACTAGCAAATCATTATTATTTTAAATACCTATATTTTCTAGACGGTTTAAATTATTTCTTCATACAGTTTGTCAAAAAATAAACATAAATGCCCCGAAACAGATTTTTCTCCCTCTAGTCACTCATGCTCGATTGGTCTATTATATGACATCCCTTCCCATACGTACACTCTCAGTCCCGAAATCTGTTTGTTATTTTAAGGAAATTCAAAATATCTGGTATTCTCAAAGTCGTCAGTTCCTCCTCAAATAGGGTGCTCAACAGTTTTTTCTCCTATTTTACACTGTTCGCAGTTTCCGAATTTTCATTCGTAACATATGTTTATTCAGGCAGCAATGTCCCATAACAAAGCCAAGCAAGATCCTTATAGTGCGTCTATCATAGATTAAGATGGACTATCCCATCCATGTGACTGGGTATCCAGTGAAGTTTAACTTTATTTAGACTGCCTACTCTAGTCAGTTATGACAATTATCGTCTCCAAAACAAGTTTCGACGAAACAGTATGGAAGACAACCGAATTTAGAGTTGTCTAGCTGTCAGAAAGGATGCAGATACGACGATTTCTGCAGTTTATCTCTTTTGCAAAGAGTGTTGCTTTCAAAATTGCAGCAATTTCCGACTGAAAGATAGTAGCGTACCTACCAAAGAGGACAGATAATTCGACTTCCGGAGTTTGTATGTATAACCCGGCACCAGCTAAATTACAGCATAATGATCCGTCAATAAAGATCATTACATCGTCACCGGGGGGATACGATGGGCTATTATAGTCCCATGTATGATTTCAAGTAGTAGTTACTCAAAATAATTTCCAGAAGAAGTGCTTCGTCACCTTAGTGTCCAAAGGCAGTTGTATCCCCGTCCAGATCCTTCCATATTTGATAGTGCCCAGAAGGACCAAATAGATTATCTTTGTCTTGAGGGCGAGCGGCTGTTTGTACTGCATCAAAAGTTGTGCACAACTTTTGATTCAAAGATCAAGCGATAGCAGACTCACAGTCATCTTAAGAGCTGCAGTAGGAGTGGTGTGCATAGCTCCTACAATACCTAGACAAACAAGTCTTTGAAGGCGCTTCAGAGGTCACTCACCAAAATTTCGCGCGTCTGGGCTTCAGGCCCTATAATTTTTAAATCCGTCCAACAACTTCATAGAGTGCTGTTTCCACAGATCTACCTTTCTAGTATGCGTGTTTTTTGGAATGTATAGGACTTGCTAATGGTGCATTATCCCTAATATGCCTATCCACTAATCGTTCTAAACATTTAAGTAGAAAAGAAGGCTGATTGGCCGAAAACTTATTGCCTGGTCATATCTAGGCTTTTCATCCTCCGGATGAACAGTACCCTGAATTTTCTCCATGATCATGGAATGTTTTCTAGAGATAAACTGGCTCTGAAGATATGTTCAAGGTGGTCTCCATTCCATGGTGGATAATTTCCATTTCTTCCTGTAGGAGACCCCGGGATATCCCCTCTGGACCTGATGATTTAAATTATGAGTAAGAACCGATTCTCCATCGGATTCTATCATTTTTCGCCACGCAGCTCCAATCTCTGAAACTTGGTACTAGTTAATTTCCATATTCTACATTCGAATTCTCACTTTCGAGAAACTGAGTTTTCATTAATACATCTAAAGCCTCCTGATTTGTACTCGTTCCGTCAGGTTCCTCTACAGTTCCGATAGCGACCTTCATGTTACCACAGAGAACTTTCTTGAGTTTAGCGGATACCGTAAGACTATCAACTTCCTCACAGAAAGATCTCCATTTCGAGGTTTTTTCACTTCGGATACATGTCTTGAACTCTCTTTGTGATGATTTGTACAGATCCTAATCTTCCGTTGTACCAGTTTTCATGACATTGTTTAGAAGTTTTCTTGTTTGATTCCCTAGTCCACCATGGTGTCTCAGTTCTTTTAGACTTATTTAGAATACAGCTCTTCTCACGCTGCACTTTCTGATTTTCATTGTTGAAGATAGAAGTAATTAGTTAAGATGGAGTCGATAAAGTTGCCAATCAGTGTTTCTTGGGTTCCTAAATTCTTTAATTTCAGGTTAGAGAGAAGGAGATGTAGTGATGATCAGAGAGAGTAACGACTTTGCCACTAAGACTTTGTAGGAACGAGTAATATCATTACTTCTTTCTTTGAGAATGTCAAAAATTTAGTCCTATTCCCCACATTCGAGATGACTAGGTCAGACGTGGATAGATATTCCAAGAGGGAAATCCCTCCAGGATTAACATCGACGCTGCCCAAGCATACTTGATTGGGATATCATTACGGTTTGCTTTCTATTTAGTTTTGATAAAATCTGGAGTAAGAGGATGAAGTTCCGAATGATATTGGAAATAAACTGATATCGCTATAACCTCTCATCGATACCATGTTCCTTTAATTCAACGACGGCTGCTGGTCATTACAACATATTTCATTTTGAAGTCTGTAATTTATAATCCGAGACATATGACAAATAACTATAGTAAATATTTGTCAAAGCATCAATCAACTAACACATCGAATTTTCTTAAATAATATTCAAATAGGTTATTAATGAGGTTTGTTAAACCATTATGGTATATTATGCAAATATTTACACAATGTCATTATTTCTGGTACATTATAACTCTAAGTAAGTTTTAGAATTTTAACAATTTCTAAAAGTTCATAAACGGTTGTGATATTTATAGCATAATTTGGTGGCTCATTTACTGCCGATGTATCGCTTATATTTCATAATTAGCTGTCATAACTGCCACGGTAGTCAATACTAACAAATTGAAACTGTTTTTTTATTATTTTTATGCTAAAAGAATTTTTAATGTCGATTATTTATTTTAGAAATAAATCGAAGATAATAAATTCTTTTCTCAAGAAATTTTACAATAACTATCATCTTCAGTTATTTTAAAATTCTTTTTTGGTATTACTAAATTTATTCATGATGGTTTAGTTTTTTAATCGATTGAGTTTCTAGAAATGTTATTTATTGTTAAAATTAGAATCAATTAATAAATTAGTTTTAAGCATTATTGGATTAGTTAATCTTAAATGTAATCCATTTCACATTTAAAATTAAATTGATTTGTTGAGAAATGTGATTATAATATATATAATTAAAACATTTAAACCAAAACAATTATCTTGTACAGAAAGATTAACAACCTTTGCTATCATTCATCACTCCATACAGATCATTCAACCAATCTCGTTTTGCATAAATTATAAATATGTTTTGTAACCAAGGTACGTGATCAAGCCTCGCGTAATAATAATGTACATAAATAGATACTTTGAAGATTAGTTCAATATACTCGCATTGAGGCGACGAATGTTTCATTAGACCGCGTATACACATTATAATTTATTAATAATATGTTTACGTATTATATAAGGGAATATGATTACCCATCCAGATAAATTAATTCAAATTGCTTAAAGCAGGTCTTCTTAAAGAATTTTCAAAATCGTGTGCATAATATATAAAACAATTAATCATAATGAATAAAACTATTTAATTTAAATGCTTGTGTCTTCAATCCGGTTCGTTGTCCTGGGTACGGCGGGCGACAATTCCCAAGCCGAAAAAAATTATCAAAACCATAAAAATCAGTAGCTTGTTGCATCCTTCTATAAATAATGTATTTTTGACACCTTCATCTGCTTAAATATACGAAAAACGTATCACCTTGAACCAAGACAACAATGAACTTGAAATTAAATGGCATATTTATGTAATACGATCTATAAAGATTAAATAATATTTCTTTGTACACAAGGTCGTTGCAAAATAGATTAAAAGTATAATATATGTATGTATATGAGTATCTGTATATACAAACAATCTACATACAATTGTATGAAACGTGAGAAAAGCTTTAACCAGAAAAATATAAATATTATTTCAAGACCCCATATCATTTCGTTTAAATCAATCCAACCGCGAATGACTTGGTAAACAATTCTGCTTTTTTATAATTAGTGTGGCGTGGATGAGAAATTTTACTGAGTACTAATTATAGCATTTAAGGCGTTGATGATATTACGTAAGAGCAGATCAATTACAATTCACCCACATTTATTTTTAAAACTAGTAAATGCTATATTATTTTACCATTATTTTGAAGTTAACAGCTTCTTCCTACGTATGATATATTTTGTTTCAACATTAAATTCGATAATGATACCTGTTTTAGACTTTATATACATAACACATGTATAAATCGTATATACACTATTTTTATCCACACATGAGATGGTAATATTTTGCATATTTAAAGAATAGTTCATTGCTTTAAGTTATAATTTTCTTGAATTGAAATATGTTATATATTTTTATGACATAAATAAATATCGGGTTTTCCAATAGGAATGATATGATTTTTAAGTGACGTTTCGGTCATTTGTAATATGTCATGATCTGTCATTTTTTGTTTGATTGTATTCAGTACAATGTTTACAATTTCATCATGAGGTATACTCAAGAACTACTTTTACTAATTATTCAGTTTTATTATCAAAATAACCGTTCTCGAAATGCAACTTTTCGTGCGCTTTTCCATTTTATAGCCCATTATTCCATTATTCTGGTGCGAAAAAAATCCATAAACTATTCATAAAAAACCATTACATTCACCTAAATTGACAGTTTGATGTGGTTTTTGGTCTGGTGGAACTATTGGTCCGTATTTTTTTCGAAATGAAGCTGGTAACACCGTTATTTTCAATGGAGATCGGTATAGATCGTTAATAACCAACTTTTTTATGGTCAAAATTGGAAGAAGTTGATCCTGACAACATTTGGTTACAACAAGACGGGACTATATGCCACGCAGCAAGTGCAACACTTGAATTATTGCGAGGAAAGTTTGGATCGATTATTTCAAGAAATTGAAATATTGAATGGCCTCCAAGAAGTTGTTATTTAACACCATTAGATTATTCCTTGTGAGGTTATTTAAAGTCATTGGTCTTTAGCATTAAACCATTATCATTGGTCTTTAGCATTAGTGTCAATAAATGTATTGAACGTGCTATTCATGACATATGACTTGATTTAGTGGAACAGGCGCTCGAAAATTGGGTTTTTCGAATTCGTTCCTGCAGAAGAATTCGTGAAGGCCATTTGAATGACGTTTTATTCAGAACTTAATTGTATCGATTGTTTTTTTTTCTTTATCTCCATTCGTAAGAGCAAAGGGCGTCTACTAGACTTGACCATCGAATTCTATTTGGGGTTATTCTCTTTAGTTCTCCCCATGTTTTTCCAAGATGTTTTGCTTCAGTTAGCACCGTTTTTTCCAAGTCACTACTGGCTTTCCAACTTTCCTTTTTCCTTGCGGATTCCATTCCAGCGACATCCTGGTTATGTCATTTGGTGTGTTTCTCAGCCTGTGTCCTACTCATTTACTCTTCCTGATATCCTTCTCAATGTCCACTTGTTTTGTTTGTCGCAGTAATTCTTCATTTGTGATCTTATTTGGCCAGAAGCATTTTATCAATCGCCTAAGGCATTTATTCACACACACTTGGAGTCTTCTTGTGATTTTCTGCGTATGTTTCCACGTTTCACATCCATACAGCAGTACTGATTTTACTGTATCGATTCGAATGTACTTCACATTAAATAAAATACATTTCAATTTCCTTAACTATTTGTGTGTTTTTTTTAAAGAAATCAAATCACAATTAGTGGAATATATATATATATATATATATATATATATATATATATATATATATATATATATATATATATATATATATATATATAACTTTTGATCACTCCTACAATATAGCTCACTAGAATTAAACAACGGTTTTCTTTTATGAAAACTCATCAAAATTCTGTTAAATTAACCTCACCCTGAAATTCTTAGAATATATTATGTTTTTGGTCCTTATAATAAAAAATGGCCGTTTACGGCCCCTTACCGCGTCTTAACTGAGACCTTACGAATCATTTTAACGTGTTAGTGCACATTATAAGAGGTCATTACACACATTCGCTTTTCATGTCATCCGGTGCATATAAATTTTAAGTCAACGGCGAGAATCGAACTCGAGACCGCGGCGTGCCGAGAAACTCTTTTGAAAGAAGTTGACAAAAAATGAGAAAACATGCATGGCAATTAACTGTTTATGATTGTAGCAGTTTATAAATTGAATGAATATTCTTTTTGCAGTAACTCGAACCAAGTAACTGCCTGAATTTAACTGGTGTTCAATATCAATTAAACCCATCTTGCATCTTCAATTCACCAGTATTCAATTGATTGATAATTCACCCGTCTGGCAATAGCGTAAGATAGATGCTGTATAAGATAGCAGAAAATTTTCAGCAGAAAAATGATTTTTATAGCTACCACCAGCGGCACTACTATTGCTTTAGAGCATTTCTTCTGCTGTCATTTTTCACAAAAAATCTGTAACTTAATGTTTCACAAAAAATCTGTAACTTGTTTTCAAAAGTTGTTAATAAATATACTGTGTAAAACATAGGTACAAATTTTGTTCTACAGTTTAGTTATGAATAGACCTCACTGTAACCAAAACAGCTTGAGCTTTTAAACTGTGGAAATTCATTTCAAATTTAGATAAGCTTATATAGCTTCGTCATTATAGTCAGAAGTGGGATCCCTGTAAGTATTCAATATAGTTAGAAACGCAGTTGATGCCATTTCATGCTGTTTATACTTTTGTTATTTGACCAATTTTCTGATATCCACATACTTGTGGAGTGTAAGGAGCACATTAGGACCATATATCCTACCTTGCAATAATTAGTGTGATCTAAACTACTATATAGACCTTAAAAATAACGAGGTTTTCATAATCTGTTAGAATAGTTAGAACGCTACGATTGTTTAGCTATACGAAATTAATACAGCATCGACTGGCCGAACTGTACACGAGTTGAACCGCAGTTGAACACTAGTTGTACTATCAAACGACAACTACGTGATTGTCCGATACATCCATCAAACCATAGGTTAGGTAAACAACACTTGATATGTGAAGAACTCGTTCTAGTCTTTTGCAACAAAAACCAATCGTTTGATCTGATTTTAAGAAGTGGCTAGGATTGCTTGATCACTTTAGATCATAATTACGTCCCTAAGAACCATTCAACTAATAAAGTATTGGAATAACCTAATCGTAAATTATGATTTTATAGCTGGATATGGAAACATAAAATAAATGGAATGACACTGTTCCATTAACCCTGTGCCTTCAAGCAGTAGGCGATCGAAGTTTGAAAACTGTGCAAGTCAAATGTATCGAGTCAAATGTATCCCAGTCAAGTGTATCGAAGCACGTTGCCCATATTGCAATTCAACGCCTGCATATTGCAAGCAAACGCCTTGGCTCTGGTTCACAACTTAATTTCATGACCAAATCACTAGCGTCGCCACTTAAACATTCACATTATTACAGAGTTCTCCAAATACATGGAATTGGATTCAATATCATTTTCTGTTCTTGTAGTTTGACAATCACTATACATACACTATACACTCCCTTCTTCTTCCTCTTTTAATTATTCAAGAAGTTTACAAGGTCATTATTACTTTTTCTATCGTCCAGTGTTTTTTTATGAACGCCGTGCTTCGTTGGACGTTTCAACAACCGATACATCAAGTTAATTTCTATTTTCTCCCTCAATCCGATTGGTACTAGAAGAGTCGAACGTCAAGCTCTTCGGAGGAACGGTATTATGAGGCGTAACGTAACCTGCGTCAAACTCTCTCAACGTATTGCCAATATATAGCCCCCTCCATTTTTTCTCTTAGCCCTTATAACAAACTAGCAAATTGCTAAATTTGTTTCTAGTCGCTTAAGGAGAAATGGCGTATTCCTGTATATTTCTCTTCATTATATCTAACATTTTTTCCACAAAGTTCCCTTATTTGTTTTCCCATCAGTAAATTAACGCTCCATTTCTAGTCTTGTGACTACAAGCATCTTTGTTACTTGGGGGTTCTTAATATCCCGGTTATAAAATTTAAATTTCTTCAATAATGTAAGACTCGTTCAGTTCTTCATCAGAATCTAAAACATTTTCACTAAATATAAAATAAAATATTATGTAAATATTTCGAAATAAATATTTCGACATAAAATACTCACTGCACATCGCTCATCTTGATTAAATTTTAGGTTATGTTACAAAAATGTGCAATCTTGTACGCTACAATAAGTGGATGCACAAACTGCGCGCAGCCAAAATTTTTTAGCTGCAATTTTGACCGATAGGCTGCATAGTTTTTGCTGCGTCTGAATTTTTTAACCGTCTTGAATATTATATTTTAAGATATTTATGAGGTGTTCGGGTGTATTTTCACCTAAGCTATTAGAAAATCATAATGGCATATTGGTGACAGGGGACTCACAGTGAAAAACTGATTTTTATGAATGGGTCAAAACTTTAAAAATCCTAGCGGTACCCAAAGTCAGACGATTATCCTCAAACTTCATGTTCGGATGAAAATTTATATAACGCCTTTTAAGTGTAAACTTTACACTTACATTTCTATTGTAAAATATCAACCATAGGTTAACAAAGAAAAAATATACTGAAATATAATTCGAATACCACCAATCCTAGAGATAAATCCGTATAGTGGCATATATGGCCAGATAGGCCATAACAATACTAATATAGCGTGTGTATGCAATTTCAATATAAAGGGGATAAAACAGTGTTTGGGTCACTTTTGTATGAGAGGATTTTCTCATATGTACATACATAAAAATTGTCATTTTAATAATTGTGACCCAAAGAGTTGTAGAAATGATATAGAAATTCGGGATGATACTCCATTTTTCTTTTATGGCTACATTTTTCTCGGGATAAATATGAGTATTCATAAAATTTAGCTTAGAAATAAATCATCAAAATTCGGGCTAACTTCACCGACTTAAAAACTTTTGAAAACAATTTACATATTTTATGTGAAACCTTAAATAATTTTTTTTTAAATTCATATTCTGTTTATTACAAAAATTGACAGCAGAAGTAATGCTCTTCAGCAATAGTAGTGTCCCTGGTGGTGACTAGAATTTTTTTTTGTCTGCTAAAAATACAGTATCGGATATTAGGCCAAAACGAACCAATAATACATATTCGGGGCCCTAAAACAAATTGAAACAAAAATATTAACAATTATATCTGAAACTATAAGCAATTAAATATTACGGATGGTACTCTAGCCCAGATTATTGTGCTTTCGGTAAATAAATTGGCTCATTCCACTGAAAAATGATTATTTTAAATTTAAGTTCAATAAATTAAACTGTCTAGACATTTAAAATATTTTTTAATATATATATATATATATATATATATATATATATATATATATATATATATATATATATATATATATATATATATATATATATATATATGTGTGTGTGTGTGTGTTACGGTGAAAGCCCGAAATCGGCGAATGTCCGAATTTACCGGTAAATGTCCGAATTTACCAAAACGTGAAAAGAATTGTACCGAAATCCATTAATAGATGCTATATAATCTGTTCCTACGTGCGGCACGCAGTGCGACATGTTTGCTTATCCCGGCTCCTACGTCCCTCGAAGTTGAAATCTAAAACCCCTCGGAGGGCTGCGCTCCTCCCCCCACATGCCCGTGAGAGTTACCGAAGCCGTTAGCCTTTACAATTCTAGAAAATCATGCTAGGGTCTACTACGAAATCATTATAGGGTCTACTACGAAATCATTTATTAATACAAAAAATGAAAGAGTAAATGTGAATATAGTCTAAATTTGCAGGTAAACGTAGATTGAACATACATCTACCAAACGGATGGGTAAATTCTACCGGTAAATTCGGCGCATTTCAGGCTTTAACCGCATATATATATATATATATATATATATATATATATATATATATATATATATATATATATATATATATATATATATATATATTTATATATATATATATATATATTTATATATATATATATATATATATATATATATATATATATATATATATATATATATATATATATATATATATATATATATATATATATATATATATATATATATATATACAGGGTGAGTTTCCTAATAAATGCAGGGCTTTTATCTCGAGAACGGTGCTAGATAGGAGAAAATTACTCATAATGAAATTTATTAAAAGTCGAGGGGGACGTCTAGTGGTGATCTTCAATGACCTTAAAACTCATTAGTTTCGGAGATATAGGCTAAAGTTAGGTTTTTTAAAATTAGAACCTATACTTTTGAGTGTTTGTTTTTATTAAGCAATTAAAAGTAAACACTTTTTGCTCACACATCATTTTTGTAAAGTGTATGATTTCAGAGATATGAGCAAAATTGATATTCACTAAAGCAGTCGAATTTTCCCTAACTTCTACAAATTAAAATAGAAAATATAAAATGTTCTTTGACTTATTATGCAATTTTTATGTTTTATTACTTTGTGATAAAATTACAATTATCTTAGAAAAAGTTTTTTATCATGTTGTTTATTAAATTAATAAATGTTCAAAATGTCCGCCATTTGATTCCAAACATTTTTCTACTCGTTTTATAAAATTTAGATGAACTGCTACTAATTCAGCTTCTGAAATATGATTTCTAAAAATATCTTTAATTCTTTGTTTCATATTTTCAGCAGTGGTAGGCCGATTGAAATAGGCTAAGTCTTTCACTTTTCCCCATAAATAAAAGTCCATGCATGTTATATCGGGTGATCTTGCTGGAAAAGGAGTAGGGTCACTTCTTTCAATCCATTTATTCGGAAACATTAAATTTAGTTGTTGTTGGGAAGCTATACCAAAATGGGGAGGCGCACCATCCAACTGAAGCCACATTTCTTGTCGTACTCGCAATGGAATGTCTTCCAATAAATTGGGAAAATCTTGTAATAAAAAATTCACAAATTTTTGTGTAGTTAGTGTTCCATCAAAAAAAAAGGTCCAATTAGGCGAGATCCAACTATTCCAGCCCAAGCATTTACACTCCAACGATGTTGATGGTCAACGAAACGCATCCAATGTGAATTCACGTCATTCCAATAATGTAAATTATGCCTATTCACATTACCGTCGCTCTTAAACGTTGCCTCGTCAGTCCACATGACAAGACGAAAGAAATCTGGATTTTCTTCAATTTGTTGCCTCGCCCAAAGACAAAATTGAATTCTTGATCTAAAATCATTAGCAGATAACTCTTGCAGCAATGATATGAGGTACGTATGGAATTTGTTTTCTCTCAAAACGCGAGACACGGTCGTTTGAGATATTCCTCTATCTCGTGCAATATTTCGTGTTGATGTGTGTGGGTCCTGTGATACTGCAGCTAGCACATCTTCAACAATTTCCTCAGGACACTCACGACCTTCCCTTTTTTTCTTATGCTTCCGGTAGTGCGCAGCTTATCTGCTAAACGTTTAAATACACCTCTTCTAAAGTGCCGACGATCTAGATGTCGTTCAGCGTATAATGTAATCGCTATGCTATCATTCTGTCGACACTCACCGTAGACCATCATCATGTCGAATGCTTCCTGGTTAGTGTACAACGTGATAAAAAACTTTTTCTAAGATAATTGTAATTTTATCACAAAGTAATAAAACATAAAAATTGCATAATAAGTCAAAGAACATTTTATATTTTATATTTCAATTTGTAGAACTTAGGGAAAATTCGATTGCTTTAGTGAATATCAATTTTTGCTCATATCTCTGAAATCATACACTTTACAAAAATGATGTGTGAGCAAAAAGTGTTTACTTTTAATTGCTTAATAAAAACAAACACTCAAAAGTATAGGTTCTAATTTTAAAAAACCTAACTTTAGCCTATATCTCCGAAACTAATGAGTTTCAAGGTCATTGAAGATCACCACTAGACGTCCCTTTCGACTTTTAATAAATTTCATTATGAGTAATTTTCTCCTATCTAGCACCGTTCTCGAGATAAAAGCCCTGCATTTATTAGGAAACTCACCCTGTATATATATATATATATATATATATATATATATATATATATATATATATATATATATATATATATATATGTATTTTTATTTATATATATATATATATATATATATATATATATATATATATATATATATATATATGTATTTTTATTATATATATATATATATATATATATATATATATATATATATATATATATATATATATATATATATATATATATATGATTTATCACATTTTATACATTAAAACTTATATACAATACTAAACACATTTTAATCGATTTATTAATATGATTGATCGTATTAATATGTAGTGTTTTGTTAACTGTTCATTCACCCGATAATAGACGTAAATAACAAACAATAATAATTATTGTGGTTGAACATTTTCAAAAGATTTATTTATTTTGATTACTCATCTCCAACTTTTTGTGGCTTTTATTTTTCACCATTTTTCACCACAAACCAAACCATAACTACATACATATATACTAACGAGTTTAAATAGCAACAACATAATGATATTATGTACATCCATATGTTATATATATACATTTAATATTAAAATCCTATCGAAATTACTTAAAACAGATTTTATTTTATTTTTCCATTTTATTTCCAAAATATGGAAAAAAAATTAATTAAATTATAACAATAATAATATTATTATTATTAAATAATAAAATTTATAATATGTACGATTGAATCGTAAAAGAAAATTGAAATTAGTTAGTGAAAATTTATGTATGAGATATAATGAATTATAATCCATAAAATGATTTATTTGAGTTGGAAATCTTTACATAGGTAAAGACTTGTTGCGAATGAACGTAATATAGACGTTTATGTGGTTGTAAACCGAAACTGTGTTAAAATTATTTTCACTGCAATAATTTTAATTAGTTTTTATTAGGATATGATTAATAAAATTATTTTAATTTTTATTATGACATGGAAAATAAAAATTAATTACCATTTTAAATATGATTTTGATAGAAAATTAATTTGCCATGACGCGGTATAATTTTATTTTGATTAATTTCGAAATTACTTGTGAGAGAATTAATTTTTTGTTGTACGATTAAACTTTTTAACAGTTCACAGTTTAATTAGAGTTAAAGATACAATAAAATGGTTATAATTAAATAATTATGGCTAATTATAGAAATAATTATTTCGAATAAATATAACAATATAGATTCAAATCTATAAAAATCATATCATATATCATCAGTTTATGAGTATTGTTGTTGGCGTTTCAAATATTGTAAATTTTAAAAGTAAACAACCCGAAATTAAATTTACGTGTAGAGGAACGACACTTTTTTGTCACATTGTATTGCAAACGGTTGGTTCATTGATTTAAGAGCCATATGGCCAATTTATGCATACAAATTAAGAATAAGTATTTTTCAAAATTAAAATACTTTGAAAAAATTGAACTTATCCTAAAAAGGGGTAAAAGGTATAATTAAAGCTGAGTTCCTTTATCCCACCTGCTTCCATACAATCAGTCAAATTAGTGGCGTTCCTAAGGATATCGTCATCTGTTCTACTCCTGCTGTATTTGGTACAGCAATTAAAATCCTCAGTTACGCCGCACATTTCACATTCATTATTTTCAAGCAAATAACGTTTGCAGAAACATTCATTCCAATTACCTCGATTCATTCTGATTCTCTAAATCGTCCTTAAAATTTTGGTA
This sequence comes from Tipula lateralis, assembly GCA_963932295.1. Taxonomy (NCBI): domain Eukaryota; kingdom Metazoa; phylum Arthropoda; class Insecta; order Diptera; family Tipulidae; genus Tipula; species Tipula lateralis. Next base: position 89,902,588 of record OZ010738.1, on the reverse strand, counting down.
CTCCCTCTGGAGCTTATTTATAAGAAATCGTTTATCGCGGAGTACTACACAACTCACTGTACTTCTATTCTTTAATCCATCTTATCAAAACTTTTAATACTTTCAAATTCGAGTACTCTTTCGGAAGCATATCGGCTCTTTTATTCCCTTCGATATTTTTATGCGATGGTATACATCGAATGATTGCATCGACATTAAAATATCAAATCCACTTAAAAATTGTATTAAAGCCATTCTCTTACTGCCGTCGAATTATATTTTGATTCATTATATTGAAACGTATATTATCGCCGGTTGTAGCCTAATTGTTAAGAGAGTTTTCCTACCCCAATTGTCGCACCTGCTCTCATAGATCGGAAGCAAATTTTTAAGAGTTTGAAGAAATAAATATTTTAATTATATATTAATAGCACACTTTATTGCGGTTTTGTATTTTTTGTAATTGTGGTTGCACACATTTGTGTCTGACTTTATATGTCAACTCGTATTCAATTTTCATACAATTATAAGTTTTATTTAAACAATTTTTTGTTTGTAAGTTGTAGAAGACAACATAATTTTATGTCCATATTAGCTATCAATATTGAAGATATTTAATAACACCAACAACCTTGCTTAAATAAATTTTACCTTAAAAAATTGTTTCAATTCGGAAACTTATGTTAGAAGTTATACTTTTATCAGCATATCGTATGAACCGAGTACTGTTGACATTACCAGTACCAAAGGTTTATTTGTTGGTGGAACAATTTCTTGCTCTAAAATTCCAATGCCTCCTTCTTGCAAATTATGTTAATTGGGCAATAAGGACTTTTCCATGACTTATTTATTCATCTTGTCAGTTCGAAGTCGGTTCCTTTTATATTGCTACATGAAAATTCTGGATAAGTCAAAATTGACTCCTTGTTAAAAGTGACATATGGTAAAAGGTTCTGAATAGGTAGAATTACTATGGTGCGTTAATACCTTCTATTTGCACCAAAATTGTACTAAAGTTTTTTTTTTTGTTAGCAACAAGATGGTTCGAAATATAGTATTTTCTCTCGCTTTCTTGATGAAAAAGTTTTCAATTCAAATTTTTCATCATACAAGGAACACAAGAATGTATTTTTAAATATTTTCTTTTCATTTGTTTGGCTAGTAACATTGATAAATATAGGATGACCGCAAATTTGAATTTGTGACTGTTTTGTTTGTATTCTTATTTAGATATTGATTTTATAAGATTAGAATGTTCAGTTTTTTGTTGATATTACTTGCTTATAGTTGGTATAATTAATGGAAATTGCGTGATACTCAATCTATCGCCAACCCGAATTATTTCATCGTTATCTTCTAAACAGTAAATGATTTAAGCGAACAATTATTTGTCAACAAAACATTTTATTTCGTCAGAAACAGACCCACATTCATGCATGTGAAGTTAGACCTACCTAGAGTAGAACTATATTTAGGATTACTGTAGGTCTAACTTCACACGCCTGTATACACGCTTGAAGTTAGAACTAAAATAATCTTAAACAAATAAAATATCATAAAAGTTTGAATGTATTGGTAAATATAGGAAAACAATGACATTTAGGAGAATAAATTATTGGCATTATAAATACTCAAAAATATACTATAAATGTTTGTTATTAAAAAAAATACAAAAATAACAAAATATTGCTAAAGAATCAAATAAGTGTGTCATTTTCTGAAAGGCCACAATCAGAACTACTTACATTCTAAACCATTTGAAAAGCTAATTATTTTTACGGCGTCAATTCAATTTTTAGTAAGCTTTACAATAGTAAGAAGTTAGGATTTTCTTAAGAAATTGAATATCTCGAGAACTAATATGTTTATCAAAAATTTGTTTGTCATTTTTTGAAAGGTCACGATATGGACTACTTACAATCCAAACCATTTGAAAAGCTAATTATTTTTACGGCGTCAATTCAATTTTTAGTAAGCTTTACTATAGTAAGAAGTTAGGATTCTCTTACTATAGTAAAGCTTCCTTTTTTGATAAACATATTAGTTCTCGAGATATTCAATTTCTTAAGAAAATCCTACGATAATGAGAAAATCCTAAATTCTTAGGTCAGTTAATATTTTATTGAATTTGGGAATCTTATTGTTTTAAAAATTTATTTTTGATTAATTATAATTATTATTTCATATTTTTTATTTATAATTATTTATTAATAATTGATATGTTATGTTTTTTCTAAAATTCAATATTTCGCCTGAATGTCATTGTTTTTAAACTTTAACCCATACATACAAATTTTTGTTGGTTAGGATCAAGTTAGGTCTAACTTCAAACGCGTCCCACATTCATATAATTTAAAGAAAATTCTTTGACAAAAGTTTTTAAATTTCGTATATTATACATTTGTGCCTGTCAAATATGTCTGCAATATTTCACTATGCAGAACAATGTTTCTTCGCCTCAAAGGTATTGCTATTAAAAATCAAATGGTAATGTCACGATTTGTTGGTTCGAGTAAAAATTTATGAATTGCAAGAACTCGAAATGCACAGTACAAATGTAAATTCCAGTCGTAAAATTATTCTTTGAAAGCCACATTTCTATTTCATTTTGTCTATTTATAAATTTAACATGACCGAAATAGTGAATACTCATACAGTACTTGTAGTTGTGTTTACATTTATTTATTTAACTTTGTAAATCAAATTTATTTACTTAATAAATAACCTAAAAATGTTAGTGGAAAACAGTAAAAAGTGACGAGTCGAAGACGACTACAACATAACAAGAAACCAGGATAAGGAAAAATGAAAAATACTCAAATTATTACAAACAGAAATAATTCCAAATCAAATGATTCCAACAGGAATGGAACAGCAAAGAGATGCTATGGAAATGATGATGATGGGCCAACACAAAAGAAAGAAAATCACTGACGCGACCTCAGTGAAAACAGAGAAGTTATTTATTATAATATATTTTTTTTAAATTTAACTATTTTATTTGATCCTAAATTTATTTTTGTTTTAAATTTTAGATTATATTTTTACTTTATAACATTTGACTCTAATTGTTATGATTTGAATACATGTTCGATTATTGTTGGTTCTATTTTGACGAGACACTTAATATATGTTTGTGGATTTGATTTTATCAATAGAGTCCATTATGTATATATTTGATTTATTATTTCTGTGAAGCTCTTTTTGTTGAAATAATTTGATTTGATTTATTTACATATATAAGTGTGAATGGATAGGATTACTTGAATGACATGCTTAAGATGGTATGGGGATTACTTGACCGGTGGTCTTGACTAGAAAGTTTATTAGGTGATTTGTTTCATTGGATTGTAGTGTGTTATACAAGAAATCTACTTTTGTGTATTGTGCAAATATTTATTCTAAAATCTCAAAACGGACATAAAAATAGGATTCATAATGGAATGGAATTAATGTTCAGGTTATAGCTAACCATGACTTACTGAATTATTTATTTATATAAAAAATAAACCCTTTACAAGAATTAATAATTTATCGGGTCATCACGGAAATAAATATTGCCCCTCACGTTAGATGGTGATGGATCTGGAAATAAAGGGACGCAACTTAACATATTATAAGAAGACCCCAGTATTTATCTTAATACTCCAGTTTCAACTGTGGAGGTAGCATGTCCTTACCTATCCCAATAACAAGAATAACCAATATCTAACCATCTGAAATCGTTAATGTAAAAATTATATATATTTTACTAACAAATTATATTATTTTACTAATTATGTAACAATAAAATGGCTCTGCTGTAGATTATCGCCCTAGTCATTTCTGTGACTAACATTCCTTTAGCTTAAAACTTTTAGTGTTGAGATGCCATAGTTAATACATTTTCTTTGAGAGTTTTGTATTTATGTTTTAATTAAGTTAGGTTTGCAGTGGACTGAAGTTGCAATAAACTATAAAATTCGAGCGTCTAACTAATAAATTTATTTTAGAGTTTTATGTTAAGCTGAATTCATACTTCAATTTTTTCATTAGTTCAAACATTTTTCTCGGCCAATCGTAGTGCTCCAAAATGACAATTTTTGGTTCCTAGATTTTGTCATAAGTGATAGTTTAACTTTAACTTTTTGTCTGAACGAACATTGAGTAAAAAAGAGACAAAATGACATCAAAATGAAAAAGAAGCAAATATAAGCCATGTTATATGGAAACAAAGTACATGTGTTTTGTCACCTTTGCCGTGTGAACCGCAGCATTGTATTGTTGAAACAGATACTCCGGACCCGCAATATCCTCTCCATGAGTCACAAGAACAACTTCCAATAATTCGGTGTACATTTCTGCATTCATTCTACCCGAAATAAAGCAAATAGTTGTACTACCGTTGAACGCAAATCCACCCCATACCATCAAACTTACTCCACCATCAAGTTTCTAGCCTTCCGGGCTAATGGTTTTTTTCGGGGATCATGCCAATATTTTTGATTACTATCTGGTCCGTCAAGACTAAATTTCTTTTCATCACTTAATATGACATTTTGCCATTCATCTTTCCAAAATTGGTACTTTTCTGCAAAAAGAAAATGAGCTTTTTTGTGTCGCTGCGTAAGATTCGTTTGATGCATTCTGTTGAGATATTGCAGCTTTCCGTCGTATTTTAAAATTTAATGTACTCGTAGAGTAGAAAGTGGCAGTTGTTATTCGACTTTAATATCGTTAGATGTACGGCCTGTATTTAATGCGAGATGAATCATTCGCCTTTTGGTTCGATTGTTCATTTTGCTACGCTTTGGATTTCTCTTTATAGTGAAATATTTAGATTTTAAAGTGAGATAATTTTGCACCACAGTTAATCCTCTACCAATTTTATTAACTATATTGCGAACTGATAGTCCTAGATCATGAAAGGCCCGAATTTGGCCTTGCTCTAATGAGTTTAAAATTTTTCCTCTCGGCATGATTTTTTCACAAGAGCCACCACTAAAAAGGAACACTCTACTATACATTAATAGAAATAAAAGATGTATGTATGTAGTTGAATCAAACAGACAAAATAAAAAGAATAAAAAAGCAACTTTCATCTCATTGCATATAATTTTACAACTGTTCTTATAGAAATTTCGGTGGGTGTATAATGTTTGCGTCTGTGCCAATGGGATTAATTTTTTTTAGTAAGTGACAAAATCGTTCTTAAATTTGTTCATACTCGTAGCAAAGAGAATAAATATAAAGAGGAACATCTTATATGAACCTCGGTTGCATATAAACTAAAAATATTACTGAGTTTTTTGGTGATGGCAAACGAAATAGGATAAACATATATTTTTTATTTCGTTTCCTCTTTCGAACGACAGCAAAAAAATTTTTAACTATTTCAAAACTTCGCTTACTATTTCATATTATATTTCGATTGTAAAATGGAATAGATACCGCCCAAGTGGCGCAGTGGTTAAAGCTGTGGCAGTTGGAGCCGGAGGTACCGGGTTCGAATCCCGATAGGGGCAGGTTGCAAAAGGGATTTTTCACCACTTGATTACGATCGGTGGTGTGAATGAACACAACTATGACCCCCTGTTGGAGTGCAGCATCCATGGGCCGACCCATCTTCCATGTCAGTTACTATAGGCTGGCATGGAGCTATGCAATGTGCAGATGGTTAAGAAAATCGGACCTATAGCCGTACGTCCTCGATTTGGCTGCAAAGCGTAAGGTAAGGACGTAAATAAGCGAACCGCGAAAGAGTTGGAGTGCCTTGAGCCCCAAAACAGATGGCATAGAAATAACCGAAAAAAAAAAAAAAAATGGAATAGATATATTTATAAATAATAATCTATTCCATTTTACAATTGAATTATATTATGAAATAGTAAGCGATGTTTTGAAATAGTCAATTATTTTTGGCTGATGTTCGAAAGAGAAAACGGAATTAAAAATATATGTTTATTCTATTTCGTTTGCCATCACCAAATATCTCAGAAATATTTTAAAATTGTTAGTTTATATGCAACCGCGGTTCATATAAGATATTCCTCTTTATATTTATCCTCTTTGCTCGTAGTATGAATCGTCCAAATAAAATTACCGAACGAATAAATGAACGAAGAAATTGAAGTATGAACTCAGCTTAATGGCGGGTTCACGTATGCGATCAAAAATTATTGATCACAATATGAAGTTAGTAACAAAAGATATTGCTCCTAATATTAAGCTATTTTACTTGAAGTTTTAAATGTCATTTTCAACCATTTAAATTTGTGTGTTGAGTTTGGCTGTGGTGGATAATTTAAATTACTTTCGATTCTTTATTTGTTATATCCAAAAGTAGTATCTAAACTATCTTTGTCAAGACAAAACTCTATAAATATTTTATCGCGCGACTTGAATATTATATAAGCTTACAGCATATTTCGACGAACATCAGGTTACCGAAAATTAGTCACCTTGATGTCAACCATTAACGAAAATTGTTTATTAACACCTGCCCAAAAATTAAACTATAACGAGGCCTTTCAGAAGTTTTTGAATTGTTATGACCGCAAAACAACATTAGGTTAACGCGTTTATAAAACGTTTTTAGATACACTTAATACTTTCGAGATCACTTTTGGTCGAGATCACGTTACACCAAAATTGGGTATGAGATGGCTGATTTATAAATGACTCGTTTTCCTCATGGTGAGAAACAGGCAAAATTAATTTGCCGCCTCTTGGTCAGAATGAATTCTTTAAAAATCTACGCAATGGGCTTAGTTCTAATGATGTTGTTCTAAAAATTGCTAATAGATTACGACATTTCTCAGTTCAAATAGTAACTGTACGGTATCGATAACCACCCTAGCCTAAAATCTGGCTATTTTAGTGTGTGTACCAGACAACTTTCAAATTACAAAACCAGTTCTTAGTATTGCGGATCTCTGAATGAATTCACAACTAATTCTTCTTTACTCTTGATATATATCACATGAATAATAATATTGTTAATTTAGAAATGAAAGAACTGATAGTACAGCCAGGACTAAAAATTAAGAGGACATCACTGGAATACCTAGAAAACTATGATGGGATCTTATCATAAGCGAATGAAACCACTAATGCAATAAAAAATGTATTGATCTCAGTTTTAGAAAATGCGTAAGTAGATTATTTGGTAATCACAATAGCTCGTCTTTGCGTACCAGTAATTAGTATTACCGTACTATACATATATTCCAGGAGGTATAACTCGACAAAGAGACTTCATTATCAACACGCCAAAACTCGCTGAATTCGCTAATGTTTCTATGTTGAGTAACATGAATATAATAGTTGAATGACAATGAAGTTAAGACTATTTCAAATGATTTAAAATTTAGATGAATGCGAGGCCTTCGAAATTATATGAAGAGAATGTACCACATGCTTATGTACCCTATAAATACACAAGCAAAATGTGACTAACATAAATTATACAACATTGCGCGACATTAGAATAAAAGGGTTCTAGCTTCAGTTACTGTCATTCTGTAAAAATGGCAAATGAAATTTCAAATGGATGTATTTTTTTAATTAGACATTTTTTTCTAATTTGGTTTTCGCACTCATAGATATTAATCATCAATTTTCTAAAGGCTTCTACTAATAAATAAAATTTTGCGAATTAAATTAGAGAATTTCAAAAATCATTTTGCATTCACAACCTTTTGTAAATTTTAACGCTATTAGAGGAATATAAAAAGGTTGTAAGTGGTCACTTTGTTTTACTGCAGTTGGGAGAATTTTATTCGAATTTTCGAATTGAGGTTGTACATATATACTTCATTATGTAAATTTAAACATAAAAATAACCTTAGGTATTATACTAATAAATTTTATTATAATATAATAAGTATGTATCACATATTAATTCAACATTTAAAAAAATAAATAGATATAATGTTAATAAATCAACCATTAAAATAATAATTCAATTTAAAATTAACTTACTTAAATGAAGTAACACAGTATTTCCATTTTTAGTCTTAGTTCCAATTGCTTTGGCTCCAATGGCCAAATACTTTTGATATTCTTAGTCTCTTGACGTTAATAAGATCTTGTAGTACTCCTGATCTTGTTGGCTCATATACTTAAACATTTTTTCGATATCCTTTTTTTTATTAATAGGTATCGGTTTATGGTTTATTAAACCATAAACCGATACCTATTAATTATTGATGGACTAGGTAATGTTTGAATAAGTACGCTTTGCGGTCTAGTAACCCTAGTTGTTTTCGATGCTGATCTTATGGATACTTCGTGGTAGTTCTCATGAGAATACGACAAGCTGTACTTGATTTGAAACATATTTTGAGTAAATTGCAACATTTTTAAGGAACAGAATGGTACCATTTTATAATCAAATGCTTTTGAGCATGCCTCAAAATTTTTGAAATCGCATGGCTTCATTTGCAATATTTGTAAAGGCCGCTTTAGTAGTTGCATTAGGCCGATTGGTGAAAAAAATTCGTTTTTAAAAAAGGTGCTTTTACCTTTTCAATTTGGCTGGGTGCATTATCAATTTCTTGAATGCAAGAATGACCAGGCAAAGAAAATCGCATTTCAATCAATTCTATTTCTGGATGGATAGAAATAAAATGTTGAATGGCAAATGATATAAATGAATTCTTGTTCTGGGGCACACAAGCGTCCCTCCAAGTTATAAGTTTCGTTATATCATTTTTGGCGAACACTCGTTCCAGTATTTGAATAAAGGCCGATGCTATATCATTGCCGGTCTGTCCCATGGTTGCTTCATTCCATATAGCACAATAAACAGCTTTTGTGGTGGATAAATGTGCCGTCAAGTTGTACACGTTGAGTTTGGAGAGGTAAAAAGATTCATCAATTTTGGTTTTCGGACATGTTATGACCTTTTGCATGTCGAAACAAAGAATGGGTACCCCACTTTCCTTATCCTTTTCCTTTAACTGCCGCATTGCCACTTTAAAGGCAATATGGTCAACATACTCGTCTCCTTTAATTTTGGTTTTGTCGATTACGAACAATTCGCATACGCCACATTTATCAGATTTGGGTTTGAAAAAATCCAGATTAAAACGCGTATTGAAGATATGCCGATGGTAACTGCTTTTGACAGGTGATTCATTTGATTCTAAACATCTTTTGGAATACAAATCATACATTTTACAAATGTTTAAATTAGCATCGAGGTATTTCTTCTTGGTTTTTTCTCTGCAGTAGTGCGATTCTGCGCAAGGGAAGCTATTGATGTGGCTCAAGACTAAATCTAGCCTTGCTTGTGATATTGCTCTTCCACTTCTAGTACCCTTCATACTTTTCGACACAGTTCCAGTCATATTCATTTTTTCGTAAACTGTGCATAAAGGTTTTTGAGATATTGCCAAAGTGCCCAAATAAAACTGCTTGCATACAGATATTCTGTTTCCATGAAAATGAAAAAAAATAAAAATACGGAAATTTTCGGCGAGATGTTTTGTCCGATTTCCGATTTCGGCGAGTATCGACCCGTTCGGTGGTTTTCGATATGAAACTGTATTATCCGGCTTGGTCAAGTGAATAGTAATCATCAAAAATTATTTTCTGATCAGCTTCACTTATTTGTTTAGAACAATGCAATCTGCAAGATGTTAAGCAGTTTTTTAAGTTTTTGACTTGCTTGTTAGGGCGAACTTGACCTTTGTGGTTTGTGAATTCTAAATCTGATTGGTAATTTCGGTTTCGTACGTTTACTTTCCAATTTTCCGATTTGCGGGATCGTTTTCTTGGTTTAAGCTAAATTCAAAATAAGGGTTTTAATTACATATAAACGTTTAACTTATTTAATAATCTCTTACCAATTCATTTCCAGTTGGATTAGAATATTCACTAACCGAAACTGAACGGCATTAATAAGATCCAGGAACACTCGGTGACAAACTCTCGGCAATAGCACCATTTTCTGTAGCCACAACACATTTATTGATATTTGGTGTCCCCAAAAATGATAATATTTCAGGATCATTATTAATCAAGCAATCGCTTTTCGAGTTAGGTAATTCAAACTGTAAAATTGCATCCCCTTCTCCAATCACACTCAAATATTCAACAGCAAATGCTCCAGACATGGCGGTGCTAAATTATAATAATGGAAAATTCAATATTCATCTTTCCTTTAATAATAAAACGTTTACTATTACTTACATATTATGTAGAGAATTTTACAAAAATTATCACAAGTGAACAATACACAACCACGAATTAAACCAAACTGAAATTTACCGTGAAATTTTGATGTTTCATTGTATTTCTACAGTAGCGCTAAGAATAAAAAAGTTGTAACTACTTAAACAATGTAAAAAAGTTGCATACCACACTAACTGAAATTTTTTTTCGATTAAAAGGTTGTAAGTGAGAATTTCTAGGTAGATAGAACTATTTTTCATAAATTATTGGAAAAAGACGAAGAAGTTACAACGTTTTTACAACTTTATCTTTTAAATGAGCCATTTTTTTGTAAATCTGACAACACCAATCGGAACCTATTTACATATATAACTCATTTTTTTAAACAAATGTCGCTTAGAACTCTTTTATTCTCATGTCGCGTTGGGCAGTTATATTCAAGAAAGTATTTCTCTGAATGCATTTATTGAAATGCAAAATCAAATAATTAATGCAAGGCATTGAACTGGCTCCAAAAACGACTGAAGTTCTTAATGTGCTGAGTCAATATGCTAAAATCCGACCCAAACAACGTTTAAAAGCTCTTGCAGTTAGATCCATCTTCAATAAATTACTATGCTACTAGTATGGTGATATGGAGTATAAATACGGTACAGTAATTCATATCTACAGAAAAATAATTTCAAAAAAATAACACCTATAGATAGGTTAAAAAAAGCTTAATTGAAACCATTAGCAAAATCGGTGTAAATAGCACCGAGCTACAGTTTAAAGTATACTAAATTTTATTATTGATTAATGACACGCAAAGAAAAAACAGAATGACAAATGTCAGAAAACAGCAAAATTTTATATAATAAGCGTAATTATTGCTCATAATATTTTTTTTTCATTATGTTGGATGTTTGCGATTAAAATTTGCTCAAAGTTAAATAAATTCATCACAGGTGGGAAAATTTGTATATGTTTCCAATGATTTGATTGGTTTGAGTCGCGAATCATTTTTTGATCGCGTACGTGTACGCACCATAAATGTTTTAATTTTAATCAAAATAGAGCAGACCAGATAGTAATTTTGCCTAGCATTTTCCTACAGTCCTATCAATCAATTAGTCAATCATTGATGATCATCATTTTGAAGACATATATACCCGCAAGACCTTAAAGTGCACCGAACAGTAATTTTCTGTGGTTGTTTCGACAAAAGCTTGCAGATTATCCTCACTCAAAATGCGACAATGCTCCTTATTTACCAATTCAACAAAAAATGAGCTTCGTTGTAGAACAAAATTTTAAATGAAATTATACATCAGTATCAATTTGTGCTTCAGCTAATTTGAAAGCGTTGCTTGATGTAAGTATGAAATGTCATAATGAAATGTCAGACCACACTTAAAAAAAGCAACTATCAGCTGTTAAATGGGTAGTCAAGTGTTGCCAACTTAAAGTTGTGAACCTCTGAAAGAATACTCTTTATATACTTTCAAAGGTATTTAATTTGTGTGTGATTGTGCGTAATGCTAGTAACGAAGTGATTACTACAATTCTCTAGGACGAAAATAAAATAATGTTAGTGTTATTATTTAAATTTAATCATTATTTTTAAAATAATTTAATCACCTTAAATTGAAGGCATATTATTACAGACATTGACAGTGATATCAAAAATACAATGTAGAAAATATATACTCGTACTAATAACAAAAATATTTTTGGTACAGGACGCTTATAATGAAGTTTTTTTCACTTAACAGTCGATCCAAAATATAATAATAGAATTTTAAACAGAAATCCATATTTTTAATATAAATCAATGTGTAATTAAATTTCTCATTAAAAATTAGTAATTTCCACATCTAAAATACAAAATTAAGTGAATTATTACTTTTGATGATTTCAACTTTCAAGGTTCTACATTTTGCATACTCAATGACCACATCAAATACAATACAAAGGAAGAATGATTATATTTTTAAGTAAATATAAACAAGACATTTTCAAATAAAGAAGAAAAATTATATTACCGAATTATACAATACACTTTATAGGCAAGCATATGTCGTTATAATATTATCTTGCTCGCATGGTTCATGAGGCAGCTCCCACATGATTTCATCAATGTTGTTTTTGTTTTTTTTTTTAAATTGGTCAAACTTTGTCTTATATTTATCTATTATCTCATATCAACGATATGTTAGTTGCTTTCACTTTCCGGTTTTTGATTTTATTCCAAACACAAAACTATTTGCAATAAATATATATTTAACACGATTATTATGCCATTTGTGGCGTTAAGAAAATATCAGAGGATATCCAGTTAATAATTTAACTTTAATTGCAGATTATTTACACATTAACTGTCGGATAAAATTTATCTGTGATTTTATGTAAATTTTTCGTTCATCAAAAGGTAAGTGATCGACATAAACTATTTCATATTTCCGTCATTTAGTTGAGTATTTCAATATTATACTTATTAGTAATATTATAGCACCTCTTAATTAATCCAATTATGTCTATAATGAATTATTTCAGTTTCGTTACATAATACATATTATGTCGAGATAATATATCTTAATGAAACTTTATCAATTTGATTCGATAAATTACATACATATATGTATATCGAAATACTATACAAAATTCTATTATAATTTAATACATTTCGTGATAATGAAGAACGTTCGTGCCGTCATACATACTCGTACAAACAAAGATATTTTAGAATTTTCGACAAGAAAAGTTTTTAAGTAGTTTTCATGTATAGTGAAACTAACTGAATGAACATATCTAAGACATAAATATATATATGACTATACAAAACGAACCAAAAATAAATAAATTAAATTAATAACCTAATAAGATTATACAACTTTATTATTATTAGAGTTATTAAATTATCATTATTATTATGATTATTATTGGATAATTAAGTTGAAAGGAATAAAACTACGTGATAGCTTTGAAAATATATTCATTTGTGTTTGAAAGTTTTTATGAAATATGTATTTTGAATTATTTGGTTCTGTAAATTGATTTTGACATAACTTATTTATTTTATTTAATAAAGGGAATTGTGATACGAATTATGATTTGCTACGGAAGAATAAAATTGTAATCATTAATATCATTTGCTTCAAGAAAATAACTTGTGATTGTAACAAATAAAACCTTTTCTGTATAAAACTATTGTGTATAGTTGGCAATGATTTCCGTTGACACTGTGTAGAGCTGCTTGGTTTGCAATGTTAGCCATCTCAATTCACTGTCTGAACCAGAATAGTACCAATTAAAATGATGGGTTTGTTCTCGTGTCCAAGATAAGGTAGGAGTCCAAACTTGTCGTTGTTGAAGGATTCATCTCCACAAAAAGCAGAGCGGGTTGGTTGTTAAAATATAATGGTACCGCTCAATCATTTTCCAAAGTATGAGTAAAATAAAATAAACGAGAGAGCATAAATTACGCTTAATTCACTTGGTCACTGTTTATATCACTGCAGTTCGCTTTAAAATACCCTCATAGGTGCAGACTGCAGTATAATAGGGCCACAAAATTACAGATTGTCGCAAATATTTATAAATAAAAGGAAAAGAAACAAATTCGTCTAACACTTAGAGCATTATGTGAGATAATCCTAAATTAGTTACATAATTTAGGATAATCTCACGTAATTTAGGATTATCAATATTTTTCTCTTTCATATTCGATCCGGCGAAGGATAACGGATCGAATATGAAAGAGAAAAATATTGGAATACAAGCGCAAATAAGGCAATTGGAACCTCAAGCTCTGTTCCTTGTGGATCTCATTCCATTAATTTGGTACTTTCAGGTTCAGTACAATGTAAGCGCAGGCTTTACAGTTGTTCGATACTGTCGAAAGCCTATAATTCGGTACTGTCGAAAGCCTATAAGGTTTCAACTCTAGCCACTATGTACAATCAGGTGGGAACGTCGTATAGTGGCATTAAAGCCGTTTATTTATAATGAAGAGGATATTTATGAAGCTTTAATGGAACAACCGATAAAGATCCAGCAACACAATATACTGCAGAAGATTTAGAAGTTCTTTTTTCCATGAAAGATAACGAGGATATTTGAATTGTGTTGTTTCATTATTTTAGTGGATTGCTTCCATTTTTCATTGTGGTTATTTACTTATTTCATTAAAGGTTTTTGGCCCGGGTTCAAAATTTCATTATTTAAGATTAAAAATTGTAAGTTATTGTAATTTTTGTATTGTAATTTTTTTCATGTCATTGAACATGCTTATACCTCGTGTAGTTTTGCAATCTTTGTTGGTCAGTAGATCTCAACTCAATCCCTTAATTTAGATAGTTTAAATCTGCAAAGTCTGTTATAGAATATTGACGAAATACGTCACATTTTTTGTGTTTCACCAGTTGACATTCTTTACTTCTCTGAAACCTTTTTGTCCTCTAATATCTCAGACTCAGCTATGTAAGTTGAAGGTTTTAATCTAGTTTGGAAAGGTAGGGAGATTCCTCAATTATCTATGGTGGACTGTGTACTGTAGACATGTCGTAGAAACCTGTAAAGTGTAAACAAACCTCCTTCTATTTCTCGAATGTTGGTTTCCGATCTAGAATTCGTATTTGTTTGTATTTTTGTTAATAAGCGTAGATATTTATTTGGGACTGTGTACAATCCACCCAAAACAAGCAATGTTATACACAATTTAAAAAATCCCTACTAGATATTGAACTTTTATTAAGCTATCTTACCTGCCATTATGATGAAATATTCATTTGAGGTGTCTTCAACTTCAATATACTACAGTATAGTATGTTCTCTCGAATGTATTTGAATATTTTGCACAGTCTTAATGTATCAGAACTTAATACTGGTGAGCCAACTTATTTTTGTCCAACCACTAACGGTCCCGCTTCTTCTCTTGACCATGTTTTATCGTTCACCGATAGCTCTATTTCTTTTCTCAATCAGTTATCTCTCGGTTTAGGATCTCATCATGACCTATATTAGTATTCTCTACTAATTGTTACTCTGTCCCGGAACCTAACAGGTTTTGTGTTAGAAATTTTCCAATATAGATGATTCTTATTTAGAACTAGTTTGTAGCTCGATTCCTTAAGATATCATTTTGGCTCTTGATTCCTCTACTAGTCAGATCCAGCTTTTCAATGGATTTATTAATTCGGTTATCGATGGTTGTGTTCCTCTTAGTTCAGTTTTAATTAAACCTAAATCTCCTCCATGAGTGTCTGGGGAAATTATGGATGAATAAGTATTAAATTTCATGTTTGGGTTGTTAGATTTATTATTAATATAAAGCTATTGCATGCAGCACGAAAATAACTCTGCAGTATATTAGCCCATTACGGCGTAGCGCTTGAGATGATCAAAACGTTGGTATTTGTTTTGTCCCAACCCTGCTCTTTAAAATACCCAAAACCGAGAGATCTAGCGGTTTTGCATCCGGTGAATTTAGTGGCCATTGGGCAGTGAAAATGAACCGCGGAACGTTGTTTCTCCACCAATCTTGATTAACACGCGCTTTATGACTCGGCTTCGAGTTCTGTTGAAATGTTTTTGTGCCCAAGGTTTAACACTTCCTCCAACAAATGATCTCGATAAAATTGAGCATTTATCTACGGTCCAAAAAAGCGAGCGGTGAACGACTTTCGGCCGTTACAGTGGCTCAAGCCATTACCATCGACGGCGTTTGGTTTCAAGTGGCAATCCGTTTCTAAATTTTCAGTAATACAACCAGGCAGGTAAATCCGGTCGGTTTGCTTGTTCACATATTGCTCAATAATTCACGGCGACTCATCGGAGAAAAACAAATTCAGCAAATCGTCACTTTTGTGTAAGTGTAACAAATCCTTTGCTCTTTCCACTCTAACTTTAAGCATCGGTCAGCCCATGCGTTTTATGGAATTTCAAGGCTTATGGTCCAAGATGATCTTTAAATATGTGCAGCATCCGTTCGAGTGAAATGTTCGCCTTACGAGCCATTTTTCTGCCGCTACGGCGTGGTTTCCAAGCCAATTTGGCCTTCACCTTCCGAATGGTATCCGGCGATGTTACAGTACGTTTTAGTCCACCACCATGGCGTTTTGCAATGCTGCTAATATCGTTATAACAATTTATGGTGCGATAAATCAACATTTTATTCACATGCTGATGTTAACCAGTTAAACTATCTACGGCTGTGGTTTTCCAGCCAAATATAGAGCAATCACACTATTACGCTTGAATTCCATTGCGGATAACTTTTTTATAATATTTTCCACTTCGTGTCAGTCACCCTGTAATATGTGATTTGAGGTTTGTTTTGGTCCTTGAAGTAAGACAAACCTCAAATCTCATATTACAATGTATTTTGTATATTGGCACAAAACCTGAATAGATTTTAACTTTGAACTTAACTAATACTACAGCTGGTTCTTATTGAAGACAAAAACCTCTATCGGAAACCAGTCTTTTTGCAGAAATTTACATTATGCTTAACATAATCCTTTTTTGTTTCTGTTTACAAATTAACGTTTTGATACAAAATAAGTTCTTAAGTATAAAACAGCAATGCGTTTCTTACTAACAAGTTTCGTTTTATTTACATTTTGTATAATTTTTATATATGTACATTCATATTACATTGGTTGATGATTAATGAAAAAAATTGATAGTAATCTTATCTATCCTGTTCCAGCAGTTTCATATTACTCAGGTGTTTATGATCACTTACATACATATACATGTTACATTTGTCAATAGTGATTTTTATAAGATCTCAAACACAATCAGTAAAATTATCTGTATTTGTATGAATGTTCAATTAGACATGCAGCACCATGACATCACTGATCAAAGTTATAAGATTGTCTTTCAAATAAAATAAAAAAAACACAAAAAATTTTCTTCAATAAAGTCAAATAAATGTTAAATTAACTCATTTTTATAACTCATCCATTTACCAAAATAAACTATAAATGTTCGAATGCGTCGTACAGTCTAACATTTAACAAAAAATTGTTATGTAACTCTTCGGTATTATAAAATCAATGTTAAATTAATTTGTTAAATATTTTCTGCAACAATAGCTTCAATGTCAAAAGGTGTGTCACTCCGATAACTCATTTCTTTCACATTCACCAAACATTATTTAATGTCCACTATTAGTTTTGTAAGAATACCAGGTCAAATTTTGAATATTCAAGTAGCAAAATGTCTTATGTGAAGTAAAATAATAAACATTTTTATTATTTTTATTATAATGAAGTTTATTGGAATTAAATATTTTATCTCAATTTAAAATATCAGCCTTAATTGATTAATTAACAACTTTTGATTAATTAACAATTTTTGATTAGTTAATTAATTAACAATGCACACTCAACAGAATTATCATCTGGACATAGCTCCATATCAACTTGTAAAGTATTGGCTGGACGATGGTTCGGCCCATGAGTTCTTCACCGTACCTGGGGTAACCAAGATGGCGCAGTGCTTGAAACGATTTTCTATGGAGTAGAAAGTACTGAAAATGCTTATCTTCTTTTTGCAATCCGTGATAACCATAAGATCCGGATGGCGTGCAGAACCGAGTATGGACGGAATCAAGGAAATATAGATTGGTATGGATCTATATGCAATACACCATGTTAATTGGAAAATTAACGTATGTTCATGAGAACCATATGGGACTAACCGTACTGTAATAGTGTTATCTCAAACTTGATAATTTTGTTTATTATCAGAACTTGTTTATATTATCAATATGTGTTTAGAATCTATTTATTAAATGCTTATAATTTGGATTAAGAAAGAAAAGCACATATGGAAAAGTAACATGTAAACAATTATTACTTTCATAAGCACAAAAACCTCTTCAATTACTGAACAATGTCAACACCATGCACACATATCCCATTTTGAGTACAAGCTCATTTACAAAGGGATGAGCAGCAGGGAGCAGATGATATTAAAAAAATATTTACAGTTAATTTTTAACTAGTTATATTGGCGCCCTTCAGAAATTTTTAATTTAAACGTCGGTGCAGATCTCAAACTCCTATTACTGAAAAGAATTTCGAACAGGCAGCAATCGAAGATTAGCCTAATACCACCTGCTAAATAATAACTTTTTGAATAGATAATTTGGTTCTTTAGTTTTGAGCAGCTTTCTAATAAAAGCGCAAATCTGAAACTAATAAAAACTAGTTAAAGTAAAATCAAGAACAAGCCTAGTATAGGGTGAAATAACGTATAAATTTCCAAATTTATAGCGTACTCGCTGTCCTTTGATTTCATGCACGATATCAGGAATTTGCATTAAATTCCTGATCTCGTGATTGAAAAGAACTCGGTAAGTGCCATCGACGTCGCGTTTTGGACCATATATCACACTCATGATTCTTCTCTCGAATGTTAGAAGCCATCTTTCGTACTCATCCGTCAAGGTCCAACTCTCACATCCATACATGACAACGGGTCTGATCAACACTCTGTACAGTTTCAGTTTATCCGTATTTGCAAGATATTTTGATTTCAGCAGTGGACATAGAGGATACAAAGCCCGATTGCCAGCGGCAAGGCGGACCTTGATATCCTCGCCCACACTATTATCGTGAGTGAAAAGAGCCAAGATACTTGAATCTCATCACTCCTTCAAACGTGTGATTACCACTACTGAAATCAATTGCGTCTTGGTCTCTAAAACCCGAGATTAGATATTTGGTTTTTGACTCGTAAATTTTGAGACCAACGGAAGCTGAACACTCTTCCAGTGGATCAAGTATCTCTTTCACTCCGTTGCCATTTAATCCAATCACACAGATATCATCTGCATAAGCAAGAAGTTGATTGGGTTGTCGGAATAAGATGTTGTCCTGAGGTGTTTCACTTTTACGAAGGATGTATTCCAACATGAGATTAAAAAGTATCGGGAACAGAGCGCATCTCCTTGTCGAACACCGGAATTGATTGCAAAAATTCTCGATAGCCTGTTCTCAACTTTAACACAGCATTGTGACTGCGTTACTGTCATTTTACAGAGATGTACATATTTTTTCGGTATTCCTAAATATTCAAGCGCATACCATAGTCTCTCTCGATTGATCGAGTCATAGGCTTGCTTGAAATCTAGGAATACCTGGTGTACATCGCGAGATGTTTCTTAGTACTTGGAAAGAATCATCCGTAGCGAAAAAACTGGATCAGTGACTGACCGATTTGGATGGAATCCTCCTTGGTAGTCACCGACAATTTCCTCCGCTAGAAGAGTAATTCTTCCCAGGATAATGTATGACAGTAACTTATATGCTGTGCAAAGGAGAGCTATACCGCGATAATTCTCGCATTTCAAGCGATCACCCTTCTTGAAAATTGGGCTTAACGCGGCCACTTTCCATTCTTCGGGCATAACTTAATTTCGCCATACCAATCGAACAAGGTCGAAAAGACAGTTCCACAAAGTTAGCCCTCCGAATATTGTGAATTCCTCATAGGATGGATCCTCAATGAACATCTCTGCGGTCCGTATTTGAGGGTATTCAAACACAGCTTGTGATACATGTGGAACAATAAGTAAATCAGAAAAATGTTCACGCCATGTATCGAGTACCGCATCGACGTTAACACAGAGGTTTCCATCCTGGTCCCGAATGGCAGTTGACCGAGATCTTAAGGTATGGTGCAATTCGGTGATTCCTTTTAAAGAAACCACACGAATTGTGCTCATTGCTGAGTTGTTGTACTCTTAAGACCTTAGCCTTTCACCATTCTCGCTTCTTCAGTCTACAATTTCTTTTAGCTGTCCTCCTAGCAAGAACTGCCTTGTGTTTCCTTGCAATTGTAAACCGAGTCTGCGCTTCATTATAGGCTATATTTCGTTGCTCAACAGCAAGACGACACTCCTCATCAAACCAATCATTTTTGGGCTTAGTTTTCACTATACCGAGAGTGTGCTGGGCAGCATCGACAACCGAGGTTTTCAATACTTCCCAGACACTGTTCACATCATCAGATTGGTAATTGGATTGTATAATGCTATTGCTGACAAGATCTTGATATTTTCGTTGCCTTTCTTTATTTATCAAACCTTCACAGGAGAAACGCGTTGTATATTCTCCTGTCCTCCCTGACTTGTACGAAAACGTCCATCGTAGCTTTGCAGCAACCATAAAATGGTCACTGCCTACGAATTTGGTTGACGACCGATACGATCTCACGTCTTGGACAACCCGAGCCCGCCCTTTTGAAATCAACACATGGTCAATTTGGCTTCGGGATGTTTTACGTGGATGAGTCCATGTTTCTAAGTGGATGTTTTTATGAGGAAAGAATGTACTTGCTACTTTGAGATCATGAGCGATCGCAAAGTACATCATTCTTTCCCCATTCTTGGTCGCAGTTTCGTGTCGGGAGTACGGACCTATATTATTACATAAGTCGGTCTGATTTCTGCCAGCTCTAGCATTAAAGTCACCAATCACCAATTTGACATCGTGCTCCAGTATAGAACCCATCAGATTATCCAGATTATTGTAAAATGAGTCTTTATCCTGGGATTGGCTTACATCAGTGGGCGCATGTATACAGACAATTGACAGGTTGGCTAATCTCATGTGCAAGCAAACCTTACACATTTGATTATCGACTGCTTGAAAGTCCAAGACAGCCTTATTTACCGGTGGCCCAATGAGAAATCCAACCCCAAGATTTCCGAGGTCATCTCCACTGTGTAGCAACGTATAGCCTTGGGATACATGGACTCCACTTTAAGGCCATCGACTTTCTTGGAGAGATACGAGTTCCAGCCGATACTCTTTCATGCATGTGATGAGGCCGTCCAACGCGCCAAGTTTTCTTAATGACTGCACGTTCCACGTGCCGATCCTCAATCTCGTGTCCGGGTACTTAAGCGGGGGTTCGTTTTTTTTGTTGTTTTGGCGGTATCCGATTTTTTTATTTTTGTTGACATTTTTAACATTTTTACTTTTTTTACGGATGCGGGTCGTCAGCCCAGCGATCCAACCAGATTTAGTCGCCTCCTACGACAAGCTCTGGATACTGTGGTGGTATTCTATGGGTCTCATGTTGCGTTCGTAATATTTACGAAATACGAATGCCCCCAACCACAGGGCGAGACAACTAGGTAATCCAAATATCTTTCTACTTACTTTAACTAAATGGTCACCCCTTCTATAATTTTTGTTCAAAACTACATATCCCCAAACTACTAACAGTAGTTGAAAACGGAATGAGTGACCCATTAAGATGAATACGAAGAAAAGAAAACGTTTCTAACAATTTTTTTGTAAATAATTATAGATTGCTATTTAATAGCATTTCAGGCGAGCCAATGGGAATACGACCAATTATATGTTCTATCTAAATCTTCGTTAACCAGAGAAATATTACGAACAATGTGAAATATGAAACGAACAATGGCGAAACGAGGCTATATGTCATTAATGTATATAAACAATAATATAGAGCCAAGTACGGAACCTTGAGGAACACCTGAAGTAACTGGAAGAAAATTAGAACTACAAAAAAACTGTTTGCGAACGATCAGATAAATCATTTATAACTAATCTAACAGCGGAAAATTTAAATAGTGAGATAAGCTTATTATAAAGAATGTTGGGATTCAACGAATCAAAAGCCTTTGAAAAATCTAACAAAGTGAGAGAAGCCAATTCCCGGTTTTTCATACTACACCGAATATCATCGCTAATATTCTATAACACAGTATTCGTACCATGAAACTGTCTAAACCCAGATTGAGTAAACCAAAATTAATTATATATGAATGAATTTGGGTTTTTACTACTATCTCAAAGGCTTTGGGATGGCAAATTGGAATAACTCTACAGGATTGCTAGTTTTCGACTGAGTTTCCATTGCTGAGGAAAGGAAGAAGAGGTTAAGATAAAATTAAAAATGTGTAATAAAAATTTTGAGACTACAGGAAAAATTCGTTTCACCAATTCATTAAATTGAATCGAAGTTATTAATTGAAATATCGGATAAAATCCAAAAGCTTTTTTTAATAAACAATTAATTGGTCCTGATCTAAAGATACATTTTGATTGCGAATGATGAGCTGGAGCTAGATAAGTTAAATTATTTCGAAATTTGAGCTACTGAACAAGTACTTAACTTCTATAAAGTAATTTAATACCACTATTTATTGAGTACGTACTATTAATTGAGTAGTCAAATGTTAGATTATATTAGATCAAGTGCTCTTTCATGTTCATATGTCATGGCAAGGACATACATATATTAACATTAACCACATTAAACGATTATTAGTTTTTCTACCAAACCATATATTTAATCATTCACAGTTCGACTATGATATTATTCTATGAGTAAGTTAAGGCTTAAATAATTACCAGCCTGTACATCAATTGTGATGCAAACTACTGAATTGTAGATCAAAGGGAATCGCTTAGATTTATAAGTAGTAATGTTTAACATTAATTTTAACTGTGAAAATTTTTAACTTAATTATTTTATAACTTACTTTATTATTACTATTGATTGTTATTTAATAAATAATAATTTATTTTCAATTTGCTAGATAATTTCCGACTCAATTTTACAAAAGTCATTAACTACAGTACATCCAATATTAATTTCCTTTATACAATTAACACTGGCAACTCATCAATAAGATGTTTTGAGGTCATGTACGAACATTTTTTATTACTATATAATTATTAATTATAAATAAACAATCGCATTTAGTTAACCATAAAATAAATGCAAAATACTCTATACAAAGTATTTCGATTTAGTTGATTCATTAAAAAAATTAAAATTAAATCAAATTTTAATCTCGAAATGTCTTATTTTGTTATTACATACAAAAATAAATATATATATTTATATATTATTATTTATATATATTATTTATATCAATATTTTACATATATGTATATGTTTATAATAATATATAATTATATATATATATATATATATATATATATATATATATATATATATATATATATATATATATATATATATATATATATATATATATATATGGCATAGATTTATATATATATATATATATATATATATATATATATATATATATATATATATATATATATATATAGATTTATATATATATATATATATATATATATATATATATATATATTCGTTGGGCTGACCACATACAATGAGCACCAATCTTTAAAATTGGTTCGTAGGGTCTCATTTGTATATTAGATATAGATATATATATATATATATATATATATATATATATATATATATATATATATATATATATATATATATATATATATATATATATATATATTTATACAGTGAGACCATTTAAAATTCGAACGAACGTAACATACAACTACTCATTAAATTATCTACTATCATATCGAACTTAAAATAATTTTTATTATAAGAATATGTTTATTTATTTATTACTGTTATGATAAATGTAGTGTGAATTATAATAAATGTATTGTTTCATAAATTAACAAAATAATTGATTTAATAATAAATGGCACAAATTCATCACAATTTAATATTCGGACATGGGACAGCTTTAGCTATTTTATAAATTTGAACTTCAATATTTATGTTTTAGCACTTTGTTGCACACCCTGTTTGCTTCATCACATATTTTAATCTTTTTGGCATTGAACTTACTATTTTTTTTGTTAGTTCTGGTCTTATTTTGTTCCATTCCTCCTGAAGTATATTTTCTAATTAAACCTTGTCGGAAATATGACGTTTTTTTATTTGCGCATCCAAAAGGTACGACAAATTCTCTATTGGGTTTATGTCTCGAGACTGAGGTGGTGTGTTCAAAACCTTTTGGGCGGTCGTTAAGCAAATATCAGACATAAGTCAGAACTGTTTTTTTTGTGTGTTATCCGTCACTCAGATTCAATTGGCCCATTGTGGCATCCCACTAGTACCTGACGTTCCGGCTTATGGTCAGATTTTACGTATAAACCATCTGTACATTAGACAGCATACGGATTCTAAACTCAAAAGGGTCTCATATGAGTTCATTTGCATTACCGATCACACCGCCTAAACGATCGATGGTGAAAATCATTTTTCGCATCCTACCCCTATCGGGATTTGAACCCGGTACCTACCACTCCATTCCGCAGCTTTTTAACCACTGCGCAAACTGGGCGGTATGATAGTAAATAATCTAATGAATAAGTGTATGTTACGTTTGTCCGAATATTAAATGGTCTCACTGTATATATACCGGTATACGACCTTAATTCGTTCCTAATACTCCGTTGCATACCGAAGCAATCCTTGCCATAATAAACTTTTGACTTAATTTTACCTAATAACTATGTACACTAGTGGACTAAATAATAATTTGAACACTTATAATATTAACAGTGATAAAATTAATTAATAATATTTTTTTATATTTTATATGTATTTTAAACAAAAAGAAAACAATTCATTTTATTATAACAAAACAAGTGATATACAAAATTCTTTAAACAAATGTTATATATCGTATCCTAGCATTCTTTAAATAATATTTTTATTTCTCGACTAATTTGGATTTGCAGAATCTTAGCAAGTAAAATAAGACATTACCTGGTCTTCCCAAACTATGATATTGCGGCTCATGTGAAGCATATTGAGCTGATATTTTTTTTATCGGGGTAAATTTTTTACATCTGCGCATAGGCAAAAAATTTGTTTATTAAAGTTGAAGAAGCTTCCTCTTTTGAGTCAAAAAAGTGTATTTTCTGGACATTGATGTTGATCTTTCTTAAGTTTTTGTAATTTCTCAGTAGTCAATTCTTCGTTGTTGTTCTCTAAGAATTTTTCGATATCATCATCACATACATCCAGATCTGGCCAAAAAAACAAAAAAGTTTGCACTAGAATTGGGCAACGATGTACCTCTTTTTCAGTTGCAACATCCCGACACTATCACTTTCGATCACTAATCTCCTCTTCATATTGTAAACGAAGCCAAAACCTGAAAGATCGCTATGACTGAGTCAGTGAACTCGCTATCGATAGCGAGTTCACTGACTCAGTCATAGCGATCTTTCAGGTTATGGCTTCGTTTACAATATGAAGAGGAGATTAGTGATCGAAAGTGATAGTGTCGGGATGTTGAGTCGGTGTAGGCCTATTAAAGCCGTATATTTGATTTTGAGCCAGATTTCATCAAATAAGTATAGTTTGATACAGTTGATCTGGTGTTCCAAACAGTGACAATTAGCAGAAACTGATGCCATATAGATTTCAATAGTTTGTTCTCGTCCTCAATTGTTGTAATTTTGCACATACATTTGGTTTTCAAGTTACAAATATTTAAGATATTACAGATTAACATATACCTATGCCAAAGTGTCGTGCCACTAATCTAAAGTCTATGCAGTTACATTTAGACAGAATGGGTCATTCTCTTACCAGCAACTGATGCAACAAGTTTATTGGCTGAGTAGAATTGATACTTATTTCCTTTAGACAGTTGTAAATTATCCATTTAAAAAGACGATTTAAAGTAGTAAGATGTAAAATAAATGGATCATAAGATAAATACAATTTGTTGTAAACCACCCTAAAGGTAAACCAACATTTCTAAAGTGACAAGCATTATCACCTACGGATAAAATTTATTTTTAAATGAAACTGTGAAAATTCACCCTACCTACATATATATGGGTAGTATATATATATATATATATAGTTATATATATATATATATATATATATATATATATATATATATATATATATATATATATATATATATATATATATATATATCCCGCCCAAAGGCCGAAATACGTATGATAGAGAACTTCTCTGGTAGAGAAAACGTACATAAACACGGCGTGAGGCATAAGAACTACAGATATAACACGAAGAAAGCATTAACGGAATTAAAAGGCAAGAGTCCATTTAAAAATAAGAAATTGATTATTCAGCGCTATTCATTAACCAATGATGCAGCTAAAACAATAAAAATAGCCTCTAAGAACAATTACAAGACAACACCGACTTGACAACTGTCATGGATAAAAGTCTGTTGAATTCTGTGCGAAACAACAATGAAGAAAGACTCGTAGATTTCTGATCCACAAATCTGTTGTTAATAGGCGGAAGTAGGCTCCCACACAAAAACATGCATAAATACACATGGACAACACCGGATGGCGGAACTTAAAATCACATAGACCACGTAATGGTCAAAAAGAAATTCACTACAAGATGTTAGAACAGTGAAAGGAGCTGACGTTCGCAGCGATGATCAACTTATAATAAAGCAAAAATAAATCGTGCCAGTAGCTTTGAAACAGTTTGTTTGTGAAAGATACGGAAACCAGAAACATCTTTACGTCTACAAGACCATCATGGAAGTACTCGGCTTCCAAAATTTCAATCGGAATACTTAAATTGGAAAAAGCAATGAAGAATGCCTAGTGATGTAAATGGTAATATTCTCGATGGTAATATTACCGGTAAAATAGGTAATACTACTCAAAGTCATGTTACCCGGTTATATCGGTAAAATAAATTTAAATAATTTTTTCCATATAACTCTAAATAAGTTGAGTTATATGGAAAAAACTATTTTATTTATTTTACTGATATAACCGCGTAACACGACTTTGGGTAATATTACCTATTTTACCGGTAATATTACCATCAAGAATCAGTTACAAACAAATTTCGTTGTACGGTTGCAAAGAATGCTACTAGGCAAGTTCGACATTTTCCAAAATGTAACAAAGTACTCATAGATGTTCGAAGCCAAATCTCAGCCCATGTTAATAATTTAGAAGGCACGTCAACCACATTATCTGAACTAAGAGGCACGTCATCCAATCTAGCATATGCAGTCGAGCTCGATTCTGATCCTGAATATAATGTCGCCTGTATAGATCATTGACGAGTTATTAGCTCTAGCAATTTTCTTCTCTGGTGAACCACGAATTCAGCTTGGATTGATTTATTTAAGAAACTGCGACCATCTTATCAAGTTTCTTCACGATGCCAACTTTCAAATCCATTGCTGAACCTTGAGTACCATCGTAACGAAAAGCGTGTCTTAGAACAAATTACCAGCCCTTCTATACTAACGTTACAAACGGACCCATGGCCTAACATCTAACTTATTGTTCGCTCGGCAAGTTCTTTCCAAGCTTCATCAATAAACTATATGCAATGTACGATGTTAAAATGATTTTTCCAGAATGTTAATTCTGTCAGTAAAATTATTTAGAAACATTTCCGGAATAATGCTTTCTACGTGTTAAAATACTTTCTACGTTTGCAAGCATTAAGTTCTTATGATATAAACTAAAAATAACCTAGTTTTACGTCGTTACAGAGTTTGTCGTATACTGGCGTTCCACTATATATATATATATATATATATATATATATATATATATATATATATATATATATAATATATATATATATATAAATATATATATATATATATATATATATATATATATATATATATATATATATATAAATATATATATATATATATATATATATATATATATATATATATATATATATAAATATATACCTATATACCTATATATATATATATAAATATATATATATATATAGATATATATATATATATATATATATATATATATATATATATATATATATATATATATATATATATATATATATATATATATATATATATATGTATTTACATATAGCATGCTCATTTAATTCGATACAATGATTATAAATTTTGTATGGACGATTGTTAATATCATGTAATAAGTATGTATTAAGAATTATTGTTCATCTTATACTTTTATGCAAAAAGTAGCAAATAATTTTTTTTAGATTTAATCATATAAAATTTACAAGTTAATTAGCATATGTTCCGGTTAAAAACACACGCTTCTACAATATTAAGTTTTTTTATAGATAACAAATATCTATTTTCATTTTGCTTCTTCTATCTGGTAAGTGCACTAACCTACTACGCGTTGTAACATCACGTTTATTATTATTATCTCAAGTAGCATATAATTTATTGGCGTATCGCATTAAAATCTGTCAATTATACGAAATTGAATATAAATCTGCACATTTTATAGATTTCCATATTGATGATTATTATTCTTGATTTGATTTCTTTATTTGATATACTTATAGGACTTGGAAACGTGTGGTTAAATGACAGGGGATCTTCTTATTATATTATATATATAAATATATATATATATATATATATATATATATATATATATATATATATATATATATATATATATATATATATATATATATATTGCCCTGTGGGTGGAGGCATTTATATTTCATAAACATTTCGAGCGAAATATTATACTCATACATGCAGTCATGTGTGAACGTACAGTCATTAAGAAGACGTGGCGCGTTTGTCGGCTTTGTCGCATGTATGAAAAAGTATCGGCTGGAACGCTCCAGGAAACTCGATGGCCTAAAAGTGGAGACCATGTGTTCCAAGGCCATACGTTGCTACACAGTGGAGATGACCTCAGAAATCTTGAAGTTGGACTTCTCATTGGGCCACAAATAGAAAAGGCTGCACTGGACTTTCAGGCAGATGATAATCGAATGTGCGTAAGCTTCGCTTGCACTTGAGATTAGCCAAACTGTCAATTGTATTTGTTCATGCGTCAACCCCAAGATAAAGACTCATTTTACAATAATTTAGATAATCTGATGGGCTCTGTATATGAGCACGATGTCAGATTTGTGATTGGAGACTTTAATGCTACTATAGATCCTTACTTCCGACATGAAACTGCAAGCGAAAATGGGGAAAGAATAATCTACTTCGCGATCGCTCATAATCTCAAAGTGGTAAGCAAATTCTTTCCTCATGAAAACATCCATTTGGAAACATGGATACATTCACGTAAAACATCCCCGTAACCAAATTGACCTTGTGTTTATTTCCAAAAAACAGCAATCTGAAGAAGTAAACAGTATCTGGGAAGTATTGAAAACTTCGGTTGTCGGTGTTGCCCAAGACATTCTTGGTATAGTGAAAACTAAATCCAAAACTAACCCAAAACTTATTGCAAGAAGAAACAAAGCAGTTCTTGCTAGGAGTACAGAAGAAGCACGAATGGTGGAAGGCTAAGACCTTAAGGGCACAACACTTCAGCAATGAGCATAATTCGCTTGGTTTCTTTAAAAAAATCACCGAATTGCACCATACCTTGAGATCTTGGGCAAGTGCAACGCTGGAGCAGGATAGAAACCTCTGTGTTAACGTCGATGCGGTACTCGATACATGGCGTGAACATTTTTCTGATTTACTTAATGTTCCGCATGTATCACAAGCTGTGTTTGAATACCCTCAAATACGGACCGCAGAGATGTTCATTGAGGATCCATCCTATGAGGAATTCACAATGGCCATGCAAAGACTAAAGAAAAAACTAGAAAGTTATTGTATTAATTCAGAGATCTTGATATTCGGAGGACTAACTATTTCGAACTGTCTTTTTGACTTGAACGCGAAATGAAGTTATGCCTAAAGAAAGGAAAGTGGCCGCGTTATGCCCAATATTCAAAGAGGGGGTTCGCTTGAAATGCGTGAGTTATCGCGATATAACTCTCCTTTGCAAAGCATATAAGTTACTGTCATACATTATCTTGTGAAGAATTACTCGTCTGGCGGACGAAATTATCGGTGACTACCAAAGAGGATTCCGTCCAAATCAGCCAGTCACTCAAGTCAGATCAAGTTTTATCGCTACGGATGATTCTTTCCAAGTACTAGGAAATCTAGGAATACCTGGTGTTGCGATGTACACCAGGTATTGCTAGATTTCTAGCAAGCCTATGTATAACTCGATCTATCGAAAGAGTATGCGCTTGAAATATGCGTAAAATGACAGTGACGCAGTCAGAATTGAGAAAAGACTATCGAGAACTTTTGCAATTACTTCCGGTGTTCGACAAGGAGATGCGCTGTCGCCGATGCTGTTTAATTTCATGTTAGAATACATCCTTTGTGAAAGTGAAACTTGAGGTGGTAATATCTTCAACCTTTATATCTTCCGACAATCCAATCAACCGTTTTTTTTATTTTGGTATAAGGTTTTTCGTATTTTAAATACTAACTGAGTTCATCATTAAATTAAATTAATGACCGAAATGAAATTCAACAACATGCCCGTTTGGATATAAAATACATTTAACGCCCAATTTCGTGTTTTCAACATCCAGAAAATAATCTGTGTAGCACGTTAATATTAATAATCTTTATCGATCAATTTCCGCTCCTCAAATACCATATGAACAAAAAAAACGACCATTAAGTGCATTATCTCATCCATTGTATGTATTCTGCCAATGTAAATATTTATTTATTAATCCAATCGCATCAAATCAAGATCATTAATCAAATTGTTAAATCTTTATACGTGAATAATAAAACGAACGATCTATAAATAAAGAAATGAACTCAAACACGAAAGACATAATATCAAATCATCATGATGCATGTGTGATATTTAATATGCATCTTGTATCATTTCATTTTTTAAATCAATGAATTATTACAGTGCAACAACTTAAGATCTGATATATTCATTCAAACCTTTAAGCTCAGGTATATACAAACGTACGAATGTATAATCAAAAAACCTTCAAAACCAATCCGTGACATTACATTAAGCCTTTTAAGGTAGTGTGGCTCGAATAGCATCTTATTTTATAGATAGGGGTCAGATTTAATATTTGCAATTAAGGGTCGTATCTCGTATACTCACATATGTCTATATATAAATTACTCTCTCTCTCTCTCTCTATAAATATATATATATATATATATATATATATATATATATATATATATATATATATAAATATATATATAAATTAATATATCTATATATATATATATATATATATATATATATATATATATATATATATATATATATATATATGTATATATATATATATATATATATATATATATATATATATATATATATATATATATATGTATATATATATATATATATATATATATATATATATATATATATATATATATATATATATATATATATATATATATATATATATATATATATAAATTATAAATAGGAACTTAAATGCAATAAATTGTCATAATTAAAAATTGTAAATCCTGAAAATTACAAATATTATATTGTGGTTTAAAAATCTGCATGCAGAATATATAAACTAAAGAGATGAATAATTCTGATTGCGTTATAATTATATTAAAGAAAACTCTTGTCTTAGAATTTTTAATCTTGATACTAAATATGATGATTGCGAAAACCAAAACGAGACTCTTGACATCAACGAACGTACGAAATGCATATTTGATTTTGTGGTTTTTCGTGTGCGATATCATACCTATCTTTCTACCACCCATAAAAGTTAAAATTATATTTAACACAAAAAAATGTTAATTACTACATAGTATAGAGTACAAAGATATTTCACCGTCGTAGATGTTTTCTTAGCGAATATATTATACAATATACATGAAATATTCTACAAATGGATTTTTAACCATATTATGTAGTTTTTTCGTTCACATTTCCAAGTGAAAAAATCTTAAAGTGCATTAAGATTTTTATCATAATTTATGCATATTTTTTTTAACGTGAAAAAAGGTATAGGATACAACTATTTTGCGACGTTGTTGGTTGTTTTGCTGGGAAAAAGAAAATTGTACATCAAAAGGAAAAATTTTCTGAATTTAAATTAAATAATTTTACTGTTCTGTTTGATTAATATTATTCGTAGAAATGAAATATGACAAAAACCTAACTCTAAACATACAGGTATCTTCTGTTCAGCCACTTGAATTTATTTGTTGTTTTGATGAAATCCAAGGACCAAAATTAATTCAGTTGATTATGGCACTGCAGAAAATATGAATATCAGTTATCACTTAACATTTTGAAACGTTGTATATTTTACACAGATCAGCAGACTCCAGGCAGCATTATCGGACCTTTCCACCTGTAATACTTTTCGTAGATTTATTAAAAAATTACAGCTGGACGTTATTCAATAAATTAAATCGAATCCAACACCGAAAACATTATTAGGACACAAACTAAAGCCAATTCTTTAGTTTATTGGTATACTACCGAAATATTTTGGAAAAAATATGTTTTATTATAAGGTACTGAAATCGTTGACAAATTTCGTGGAATATGTTGAAAACATATTACATTTTATGAAAAACATGTTACTGCTCGATATAACCTCCTTTGGCTCTGATTATTTGATTCAGTCTTCCATAGAAAGCATTGCATGCTGACCGTACGTGGGTTTGTGGAATTTTATTCCATTCTCGAACAAGAGCTGACTTCAATGCATCAACACTTTCGTATTTTTTAGTGGACACCTTACTCTCCAAAATGGACCATATGGAGAAATCCATGGGATTCAAGTCTGGTGAATATGGTGGCCATTCTTTCGATGAAATCAGCCGCGGAACGCAATTTTGTAAAAATTGCTGTGTCGCTCGAGCTTTGTGTGACGGTGCCGAGTCCTGTTGGAATGTCCAACGGTTCGTACCAAAGTGCTTACGTGCCCAAGGTAGCAAAGCATCGTTTAGGATCTTTTGGCGGTACATCTTTTGGTTTACCTTGACTCCACGTTCGATGAAAACCAGAGGAGTGCGTCCATCTGCAGTAACTGCAGCCCAAACCATAAAATAAGCTGGTGATTGCTTGCGCATGGCAACTCTTGAGTCCAATTTTTGCTCGTGTTCTTTCAAGCCTAACTTTTTTTTGTGCCTCCGTAAGATCTTGAACTTTTTGTATCTTGTAGGGCTTCAAGTGTAGTTCATTTTTCAATATGGTTTGAATGCTGTATCGTGAAACATGTAAGCGTGCGGCTAATTGATTGGCACTTTGACGAGGATTTCGTTGGATTCGTTTCTTCACCTTTCGTATCATTTCTTTTGATGTTGCTGTCTTTTTAGGACCGCCTCTGTTGCGTTTAGCGATGCTACCAGTTTCGTTGTATCGAGTTATGGTTCGATACACAAATATTTTATTCACATTCAAATGCTGGAGCTGACGAACTATTGCTGTTGGTGAATTTCCACCCAAATACAGTGCAATTACACTATAACGTTTGAATTCCATTACGATTTTTTTATCAAGATATTAATTTATAACAATTATCTATTGACCACATATGAACAACTAACCAAACTTCAATCTGTCAAAAAATTGACGCGCGAAAAATGACAACTGCACAAATGACAGCAGAGTGAAGTTAGTAACATTTGGTCTCAGCCACTCTGTATAAACAAAAAATGCAGAAAAAAGAACAATAGAATTACTTTTGTTCGACGATTTGATTCAAGATTAGTAAAAGTGTATCTTCGAATATTGACGGATCCAAATTATTTCGCCGATCTGTTAGTATCCATTTTAATATTGAAAAAACTCTATCAACTGATACTTGAGTTGCTGGAACTGCTAGTACTATATTTGCAACTGTTGCAACTGAGATGTTCTTTGGTTTCCAATATTGAAAAGGATTGAAATCTTTTTTGGCATGACTTTTTCAGCACTTTCAATGACACCATTAAATAAGGAATGCAGGATGGTGAATTTTCTGCAGTGATCATTTTATCTGCTAAAAATCTATTTAATATGTCGTTTGGGTCATCGATAGTACTTTCGGAGGTACTTTGAGTATTGTTTTGGCTATGAGAAGTATTCATACTTAAACCGAAATTGTTAGCGTCACAAACGCTAACACTGACGACGGACGTCAAGACAGGTGATTCTTTTGTTAATATTATTAACTCTAACTCTTCTTCGTCATATGGTTCAAAATATTGATCATCATTATCAATATCGTCATCATAATTGCATGCTTTATCATCAATATTCACAATATTTTCAAGCTGACAATCCTGGTGAGTTTTTAATAGCACTAAAGATTTAAGCATGTTGTGGCCATTGTCAGAAGTGAATGTATTAATTTGTTTTATATTGATATCATATTTACGTAAAATCTCGATGATAACCTTGCAAATATATTCGCCAGTGTGACTTTCTTTCAATTTTTTGACTTCAAGCGTACGTATGATTATTTCATTATCTTTTTCATATTGAATATTGATACCTAAAACTGATCTATCTTAGCGACTAGCACTGTCCACTTTAATCGATAACATTTTTGATATCTGATTTTATCAAATTCCTATATTTTTCGGCTTTTCTTATTTTATTATTTGATCGCGAATATTTTCACGGTTCATTGTTATGCCAAGTGATTTTGTTATTGGATCAAATATTTTTTTTAGTGCACTGCATTCCAAAACACGAAAGGGTAGTCCATTTATTGGAACTAATTCAACACATAATTCAATCATTTCTGATGAACCATTTAACTGAATGGAATTTCTTTTTTCTAAAATATAATTATTTAATGTAAGTTGTTTTACATTTTCGGTTTCTTCAAGTTTAGTCCACTTTTGAGTAATATTATCAGATAGATCAGGATCTTTTTATATATTTTGTAAGATTTCCAGTGTGAAAACCTGGTATAATAATTTTCGTTTTACAAACTTTACAAGTACTACAATTTTTGATTTTGTCAATTGAGAAATGCGATTGTATTTCCGAATTTTTTTCATTTATAGTTCTTCCCATGTTTATATGGTAGTTCTCTAAAAATATAAAAAAAATAGTTTAAGGGAATTTGAGAGCTTTTTTGTACTTACACAAAATAAAAACTTTGTTTTTTAAAAAAAAATAGAAAGAAGTAAATTTCGAGTGAAAACCAAACAATGGCTATATAAATATGTATTATCCGAACTCTGCTCCATCGAGTCAAATGGTATAGAGAAATTTGGGTGTATCAGAACAAATTATGCAAAGCGCAGTGGACACCCAAATGAGGCTGTTATTCCAGAGAACATGAAAAAATCCACAAATTGGTTATGAACAAATTGAAGGTGCATGCGCTAACTGACATTGTGAAGATATCAGATGGTAGTGCTTTTACCATTTTACACGAACATTTGAGAATGCGAATGCTCTGTGTAAAGTGGGCGCCGCGTGAGCTCACAGTCGACCAAAACAATAACGAATCGATGCGCAGAGGAGTGTTTTGCGCAATAAAATGGAATTCTATCGTTGATATGTGACAATGGATGAGACATGGCTCCACAATTTCACACCAGAATCGAAAAAACAGTCAGCTGAGTGGACAGCAGTCGACGAATCGAATCCAAAGCAAATAAAGACGCCATAGGAAGACGGTGAGGTGATGGCGTCTATATTTTGGGATGCGATAATTGAATGAATTGGGCATCGAATTTCTAACCCATATTCTCCAGATTTAGCCCCCAGCGACCTTTTCCTTTTTTTCAGTTTTAAGCACTCTCCTTGCTGGAAAGAAATTTAAGTTCAATGATGAAGTAATCGCTGAAACTTAGGCCTATTTTGCCGAGAAAGCGAAATCGTACTATAAAAGTGGTATCGAAAAGTTGGAAAATCGCTGTACTCGTATCTCCCTCAAAGGCAACTAAGTTGAATAATAAAATCGAGTTTTATCAAAATTTTGTTTTCGTCTTAAATATAATTTATGTTCATATAGATATATACGCATAAATGTACTCACACGCACACATGCTTTAGTTGTGAATATCCATATTTACGTGTATTAATATTGTTTATTAAATTAATTTCTTGTATTTGTTAATACAGTAATTATTCGAAAAACGCAACTTTGATGAATCTCTTTTTTTGTAAAAGTTGCCTATTCCAAATAAAAGTTGCGTTTTTCAAATTATGGTTATTAATTTTATATTAACACATATTGATTGTGTCTTACACATCGTCAGGCCACAACTTCTTCCAACAGTCATTTAGAGTTGATGGTTTCAATTCTTTAATAGAATGCGCAATAAATGAAATGCAATTAGTCATCGTGTAATTCTCACATACATCGCTAACAGTCAGTTCTAAATTAACATCTAAATTAACATCTAAATATAAAACACTTGATTTAAAACTGTTATTGTAAAGATTTTTTTCTAAGGACCACCTTTTCTCTTATTTTTCGTAAAAAAATAATTTCATTTAAATCCAAATTTGTTTCAGCATAATCAACCCCTATATTGAAAGCCTTTATTACTTCGTCGATGTCATAGGGACTTTCTTCAATTGAATCCGAAATTTGACCATTTACTTCTGAAATATTATCATTCACATCAAATTTTCTTGTGGTAAAAGTCGACGATAAAGTTGTGCAAGTGGTATATTATCTTCCTCTTCATAAAGTTCTAGGGTCTCATCATAAATTTCATTGTTGGAAGCAAATAATTTTTTAAATCCTTGTACAATAACAGAAGGTTTTACTTCATCCCAAGCAGTTGTTATCATAAATACAACGTCTTTTAAAGTAACTTGTTTAAGTTTATCACTTGTAGAATCACCAGACATTGCTAATAAATTACACATTAATTTTTTTCTATATGCCAGTTTCATAGACTTAATGATATTTTGGTCCAATGGCTGAAGAATAGAAGTAGTGTTACTTGGAAAAAACATAGCAGAAATAGCACCATCAGCTGTAATAAGTTCTTATGTTCTGACAAATGACAGGTTGCGTTATCTAGTAGTAGCACTGCTTTTATAGGCAGTTTTTTCGACTCCAAATAACGGGTTACCTCAGGTACAAAACTATTAAAAAACCATTCTTTAAATAAAATTCTAGTTTGCCATGCATTTTTGGATGACCGATAATGTATTTTTGGTAACACAACATTTTTAAAGGCCCTTGGATTTTTTGCTTTACCAATGATCATTAATGGTAATCGATGCTCGCCATTAGCATTAACACAAGGCATAACGGTCCTTAGAGTTTTTTCGTCCTGGAGCATTTCTTTCATGTTGTGCCACTAAGGTTTTGCTGTTTAAATTCTTAAAAACTAGACCAGTTTCATCAGCGTTATAAATCTGGTCTGGAAGCAAATTTCCTATTCTTATATTTTCAACAAATTCGTTTATGAATAAAGGTATTTGTGACTCAGCAGCAGATAGTTGTTCTCCACAAATTTTTAAAGTTCTAATGGAATATCGTTTTCTAAAGTTTTGAACCCAACCTACACTAGCTTCAAACCTTTTTTCTAGTCGTAAATTTGAGTGAATATTCATAGCCTTGATTTGTAGTGCTTCGTTGTTTAAAACATTGTGTTTAATTCTTTCATTGAGAAACCATGTATACAACTCTCGTTCAACCTCTGGAAAACTAGACTTCGAAATTTTCTTTACTTTCTTAGGATTCATTCTCGTGTTTTCTACATAATCTTCAATTTTTTGCTTATTTTGTATTATTCTACAGATAGAACTTTTATTGATACAGTAGATCTTGCATAAATCTTTAATTTTCTCTCCCTTTGCTATTTCCTCAAGAATATCGCACTTTTCACGAAGAGTTAAGTTTGGTTTTCGTTTGTTCATTATAAAAGGGTGACGTAAAAATGTTGATATGCAATAAAATAATTAAAATTTTATAATTCAGCACAGAAAACACAACAATATTATAACAGTTGTCTTTTGCAAATAAATTTTAATAAATGAATCTAAAAAGAGTTGCGTTTACAAAGGTTGCTTTATACGAAAAGTTGCATTTTTCAAAGTTGCGTTTTTCGAATATTTACTGTATAATCTAATATATATATTGCGATTCCTTTTAAAAATCTAATGCCGAGCGTTCGTTCCTTTCAAGAACAATTTTTTTCAATCGTGCTTTTTTTCGTTAGTACCTATTTTTTAAAATTTTATCAATTATTTGTTCTGTTTTTATTTTTTATAATGTTTCGCTCATCCCCTAGGATACTTATTAGGCTGTATATGCCAATAAATGTTTTATGTTTTTGGTAGTCTTTCTTGTACTGTACAGGTGAGTACAACGATTCTGTCTTGGTAGTATAGCCCGATCTTTTAATAGTCCGATCTGAAACATAAAATGGTTAGACCCGAAATATTATGAACAATAATACCTTAAATATAGTTTTTTTAGAACCATTTCCCAATTTTCTTTCCGTCTACGCATACAAATTTTTTTAGTTTCGTAATATTCTTTGATATTTCCAGGATGAACGAAAGCCAAGCTTTTTAACATTCTAATCTTTAACTAAAGACTTAAAAAATTATTAAAACAAAGAAATTTTTATATAAATAAATAAAAGAATTTTGAATTTATCTTCGTCGTTACCATATGTTTTTTACGCTTAGCGTTCATGTTGAACTCGACGCCAAATAAGTTGGCCGAAATGGATTACACAACCTTTTGGTATAAAGGAAGGGGAAAAATTTTGAAATCGAGGCAACACTTACTCTTTTTTCA
This sequence comes from Tipula lateralis, assembly GCA_963932295.1. NCBI lineage: Eukaryota > Metazoa > Arthropoda > Insecta > Diptera > Tipulidae > Tipula > Tipula lateralis. The sequence continues at coordinate 89,864,065 of OZ010738.1, read as the reverse complement.
AATCCAATTTTGCATATTGCGGATTTACTATTTTGTCATTTTCACATGCGATACGGCAAAGTTCCAGAACGAATTCATTATAGGTGGTAATTGACTTATTGGTCATAATTGGTATCTTCGATTTTCTCATGTATTGAAAACAGTTGTCTCGTAAAAATTCGGACTATTTTGAACGTTCCGTCCATTAGCACTTTGCGTTTGCTGAGGAGCTTTATATTATTTATGGTGACCAATATAATATTAAGGTTGTCATTATTAAAAAAAATCCGATAATACAAAAAATTCACCATCCACCATTTTAATTGCATCTGGAATCTCAATATTTTTGCGTTTTCTATTTTTCATTTGTTTGTGGGCTAATGGACTATTTAAATACACACAACAATTCTCCTGGAAGAGTGATCGGGCAGTTACTATTATGGTTGACGGCGCGCGTGAACTTGAGCTTACGTTATTAATCCATTGTTTAGTTTTTAAAACTTCAGAGTCATACGGATTTGGGTATCAGCAATGCACCTGTTCGTAGGCTAGGTAGGTAGCTGCTCGTATACTAACGAGCCCGAAGGATTTGGTTCATTTTAGTCTCCTAACCAAATATTCATTGTTCAGTAGCCGATAGGATTCCGCATTGACATGTTCCATTAGTCTTGATTCATGCTTCGTTAATTTCGTGTTTTATATCCGGAATATTGACTACACTCCGAAGTACGTTATTCCCAAGTTGTATATAATGTTAATATTCTTAGTACAACCCCAAAGCTGAATGTCATATATCTTTAGAACCTGATTGTAAATCAGTATTTTGTTGGATATGTTTAACTATTATCTTCGTCCAATTTGCAGGTACAATTGTTTATATTTAAGATCAAGCTATTGTCTTTTCTTCCTTACATGTTCTTTCCATTTAAGGTTAACATCCGCAGTGTTATACCCAATTATTTAGCAGAGTTCTTGTACGGCATCATCACATGGTCAGTTGACATGGTCAGATTTGTATTCATTAAGTTTGATTTTCCATCGTGTGGTCCACTAGCGAATTTCATCACTTGCACATTGAAATTTATTACGCGCCTCTTCCACAGTTTTCCCTTTTGCTAGTATAACAGTGTCGTCAGCAAAACTTCTATGATTAAGTTACCGTACTGTTGTATATCACTTGTATATAGTAGGTATAGGATTGGGCTAGAACGTTACTTTAAAAAACTCCTGCTCTTACCTCTCTCAGTCCAGAATACTCATCTTCTTGTCTGACTTTGAAAAGTATTTCAGATATATAAAATCCCAAAAGATCGACAGATGATCTCGGAACCATAACGTTAAGTGTATGCATTAAATGCTTGTGCCATTCCTTACCGAAAGCTGCTCTCATATCCAGAAATAAGGTCGAACATTTCTGCAATTTTGTGAATCTGATTAATTCTTGAATGTTTGCATCTGAATCCAAATTGGTGATCCGGTATAAGGTCTGTACTTTCTATTATTGGAATGAATGATAGGAAGCAGAGATGTCGGACGAAACGATTAGGTTCATTGGGCGGTTAATCTGGTTTCGGTAACATAATAACTTCCGCAACTTTCCAGGCAGAAGGAGGAAAAGGATTAGGTAAATGAGGCAGCTTAACGATAGATTTTTTTGTTAGTTGCTGAATTTCTCTCATTGAAAGGTCATATTCAAGAGCCTTTGCTGACCTCAGACCGAATTTTATTTCCCTAGTAACTGTTTTCTGAGTTATTAGAATTCTAATTTCTAACTCCCATAATTGTTGCGTAATTGGGATTTTATAATTTTTTGTTGCCTTCCATAGCTAGTAGTTCGTATTTTCATCAGCGGTCAATTTTCCAAGATACAAAGAAAACGACTTTTAATTTAGCTTCTGAATTTCTAGCTTAAGCTGTTGTGATTTGTTATTTAAAATCATCTTGTCAGATGGACTCCTCGTTTGTTGCCATTTTTTCTAGCTTTCCTTCTTTCTGTTCGCTTTTACCAATGGTTTTGGGTTGTTGTTCCCTTAGTATAATTCCAAGCGGCTATCTGTTAGTTATTTTATTGGCAAGAGTTGGTTTTGTTTCCTTTCTAATTATCTTGTCGCTTATGGAAAGTATCACAAATATCTTTGGTTGTTGTAACCCTAGAGGCAAAGTCAGCATGCTTTGGATTAAAATCACCCACTAGTATAAATCTACCATTAAAATGTAAGATATTCAAGTAGTTTCTTCAGGTTATATCTAGGTGGACAATACACCGCTCCTATCTGAAGGCGTTTCTTGGTTGAAGTAATTTCTACTCGGTAAGCTGGGTTTCAGATAATTGATAATTCTGACATTCATGGTGCTTTATATAGTGCGTTATTACAATAGCAATTCCACCTCTTACTGGGTTATCCGGATGAATTGTTTCATTAAGTTTGTTAGCCCTGAATATTTAACTAAGATTGTCTAGTAGAGAGGGTCTCAGAAATCAGGCATACATCGATATTTTGCATTTTTAAAAAAGCTGCAAGTTTATCTATTCCAAGTTTTTAAATTTTAGGTTAAGTGACTACATAAAATCTTCGCTTCATAAGTATATATTTCGACTTTACTCAAATAATATTAGAACTTACAGACAGTTTTAGAGAATAATTTTTTCGAATTTATTCACTAGATTATTATTAGTTTACAGATTTTATTTCCTTGCCAAAATAAACAACGTTTAACGAGGTACTACTGTGTATGTGCTGATAGTACAGCATGTAGAAAATTTATTAAGAAAAGTAGAAGATAAAGCTCCTAGTTTTTTATTTGTTATATCTGTTCCAGTAGCAGTATAAGAAGGTGTTTGACATTACAACAAACTAATAAAGAATATCTGTTGCAAGATATAAGTATAAAATTGTATGTACGTGAATCATTATTAAACTGTTACCAGGAAAAAAAGTAAGCTTACTTATATATCAAGCGGTACATCATACAAAAACGCTACAAACGAAAATATTAAAAAAAACTACTTTAACGTGTTTTGAGAGTTAGTCAACGACACAATATGATCACATAATATTAATGTAAAACAGATAAGCAAGGACATTTATTATTGTCGGCCAACGCCACTAAATCTTTCTCACCTTCTTAATTTAAATGTGTAATACAAAAATAACAAGCCATATGTTAATATTTCGTAATTTCGTGAAAGAAGGATTACCAAATAAAACCAAACGTTTTGTTCCCATAAAGGTGAATTAATAAAAATGTTAATGGTTAATTGGAAAACTGATAAAGGCGTTTGATAATTTTGTATAAGTGTACTTTTATTATCATAAATCCGACAGTAGTGTTTCTTATTTCCTTATATATTATTATAATTTTACAGCTATATTATATTAACCTTTGTCTTAACGCCAGTCCAATTAATCTTTGTTATTTTAGAGTTCTAGATTTGTTTGTTTAACATAATATGAAGATTACACATAATGTAGTAAGATTAATAGTGCCTAACATCCATCTTCTGTACAAAATCGGTGGTTCTGAAAATTAAGTAATTTGAAATTATATTTCGCGATGTCGATATTGTTAAAAAGTATTTTCTATTATTTGCTGCACATAACAATAATTTTGTGAGAGAAAACTGTTGTGTAGAAAACTGTGACACAATGAACCACTTTCTCTGTCTATCTATCTGTTTCTATTTTTGCGTTTCTATTTTTGAGGCTCAAGGGTCCCTCGCGGTTCGCTTATTTACGTCATACACACATACTGACGTACGACTATAGGTCCAATTTTCGTAGAACCATCTGCACATTGTAAAGCTCAGTGCCTGCCAATAGTACTAACATGGAAGATCTGTAGCGTGCCAAAATTAAAACCAAACTTTATGCTAATTATAAGGAAATAATTATTGAAATAATAGAATTTAAGAACAAGATTTAAAAGCAACAAATTTATTTAATTTTGTTATAAAATTTTTTTTTCCGGTTTTTACAGGCCATTGTTGGCCCGTACCGTGTCAACAATCTGGCTCCAACAGTTTCGATCACGAGCCAGCTCTTCATACTGTTGCAAGCAGTTGGAAGATGCCAGATCGCTCTCTACGCCGTGGAGCTATCGTCGCCGATAGCGACCTCTTCGCCTACCGAAAGGCGGTTCTCCCTTCGAAGATCGCTGTATCATTCGTTTTGGATCAGCACGCAGAACGTGACCGAGCCAGCGTATTCGCTGTCCTTTGATTTCATGCACGATATCAGGAATTTTCATTAAATTCCTGATCTCGTGATTGAATAGAACTCGGTATGTGCCATCAACGTCGCGTTTTGGGCCATATATCACTCGCATGATTCTTCTCTCGAATGTAAGAAGCCATCTTTCGTAATCATCCGTCAAGTTCCAACTCTCACATCCATACATGACAACGGGTCTGATCAACACTCTGTACAGCTTCAGCTTATCCGTATTTGCAAGATATTTTGATTTCAGCAGTAGAGGATACAAAGCCCGATTGCCAGCGGCAAGGCGAACCTTGATATCCTCTCCCACACTATTATCGTGAGTGATGAGAGATCCAAGATACTTGAATCTCATCACTCCTTCAAACGTGTGGTTTCCACTACTGAAATCACTTGCGTCTTGGTCTCGAAAACCCGAGATCAGATATTTGGTTTTGGACTCATTAATTTTGAGACCAACGGAAGCTGAAAACTGTTCCAGTGGATCAAGTATCTCTTTCACTCCGTTACCATTTAATCCAATCACGCAGATATCATCTGCATACGCAAGAAGTTGATTGGATTGTCGGAATAAGATATTGTCCTGAGGTGTTTCACTTTTACGAAGGATGTATTCCAACATGAGACTAAAAAGTATCGGGGACAGCGCATCTCCTTGTCGACCACCAGAAGTAATTGCAAAAATTCTCGATAGCCTGTTCTCAACTTTGACACAGCATTGTGACTGCGTTACTGTCATCTTGCACAGATGTACATATTTTTTTGGTATTTCTAAATATTCAAGCGCATACCATAGCCTCTCTCGATTGATCGAGTCATAGGCTTGCTTGAAATCTAGGAATACCTGGTGTACATCGCGAGATGTTTCGTAGTACTTGGAAAGAATCATCTGCAGCGAAAAAACTTGATCAGTGACTGACCGATTTGGACGGAATCCTCCTTGGTAGTCACCGACAATTTCCTCCGCTAAAGGAGTAATTCTTCCCAAGATTATGTAAGACAGTAACTTATATGATGTGCAAAGGAGAGCTATACCGCGATAGTTCTCGCATTTCATGCGATCGCCCTTTTTGAATATTGGGCATAACGCGGCCACTTTCCATTCGTCAGGCATAACTTCATTTTGGCCATACCAATCGAATAAGGTCGAAAAGACAGTGCCACAAAGTTAGCCCTCCGAATATCAAGAGCTCTGAATTAATGCAATCAACCCCTGGTGAACGATTTTTCTTTAATCTCTGCATGGCCATTGTGAATTCCTCATAGGATGGATTCTCAATGAACATCTCCGCGGTCTGTATTTGAGGGTATTCAAATACAGCTTGTGATACATGTGGAACATTAAGTAGATCAGAAAAATGTTCACGCCATGTATCGAGTACCGCATCGACGTTAACACAGAGGTTTCTATCCTGGTCCCGAATGGCAGTTGACCGAGATCTTAAGGTATGGTGCAATTCGGTGATTCCTTTAAAGAAATCACGTGAATTGTGCTCATTGCTGAGTTGTTGTACTCTTAAGACCTTGGCCTTTCACCATTCTCGCTTCTTCTGTCTACAAATGCGTTAAGCTGTCCTCCTAGCAAGAACTGCCTTGTGTTTCCTTGCAATTGTAAACCGAGTCTGCGCTTCATTGTAGGCTATATTGCGTTGCTCAACAGCAAAACGATACTCCTCATCAAACCAATCATTTTTGGGCTTAGTTTTCACTATACCGAGAGTGTGCTGGGCAGCATCGACAACCGAGGTTTTCAATACTTCCCAGACACTGTTCACCTCATCAGATTGGTAATTGGATCGTAAAATGCTATTGCTGACAAGATCTTGGTATTTTCGTTGCGTTTCTTCATTTATCAGACCTTCACAGGAGAATCGCGTTTTATATTCTCCTGTCCTCCTTGACTTGTACGAAAATTTCCATCGTAGCTTTGCAGCAACCATAAAATGGTCACTGACTACGAATTTGGTTGACGACCGATACGATCTCACGTCTTGGACAATCCGAGCCCGGGCTTTTGAAATCAACACATGGTCAATTTGGCTTCGGATACGGATGTTTTACGTGGATGTGTCCATGTTTCCAAATGGATGTTTTTATGGGGAAAGAATGTACTTGCCACTTTGAGATCATGAGCGATCGCAAAGTACATCATTCTTTCCCCATTTTCGGTCGCAGTTTCGTGTCGGGAGTACGGACCTATTTTATAACATAAGTCGGTCTGATTTCTGCCAGCTCTAGCATTAAAGTCACCAATCACCAATCTTTTATCGTACTCAGGTATAGAGCCCATCAGATTATCCAAATTATTGTAAAATGAGTCTTTATCTTGGGGTTGGCTTACATCAGTGGGCGCATGTACACGAACAATTGACAGGTTGGCTGATTTCATGTGCAAGCGAAGCTTACACATTCGATTATCGACTGCCTGGAAGTCCAACACAGCCTTATTTACCTGCGGCTCAATGAGAAAGCCAACTCCAAGATTTCCGAGGTCGTCTCCACTGTGTAGCAACGTATAGCCCTGGGACACATGGACTCCACTTTTACGCCATCGAGTTTCTTGGAGCGCTACGAGTTCCAGCCGATACTCCTTCATACATGTGATAAGGCCGTCAAACGCGCCAGGTTTTCGAAGTGACTGCACGTTCCACGTGCTGATCTTCAATCTCGTATCCGGGTACTTAAGCGTCATTGTTATTTAGACGGTATCCGATTTTTTTGGTTTTGTTGACATTTTTAACTGTAATTGGTTTTTACGGATGCAGGTCGTCAGCCCAGCGATCCAACCAAATTTAGTCGCCTCCTACGACAAGCTCTGGATACTGTGGTGGTATTCTATGGATCTCATGTTTCGTTCGAAATATTTACGAAACATGTTTCTCTCCAACCACAGGGCATAATAATTGTTATAAAATAATTATTATATAAAAAAAATTATATGTATGCAAATAGATTTATAATCATAAAGAAAACTTTAAATTAACAACAAATTCCAGTAAAGTTAAATCAAAAAAAAATTAAGTTCTTAACAACTAATTTGACGAGGATAGTGCGGTTTTTCACTGAGCAAACCCCATGAAAATAATTTGAATCATACATGCGTTACCACAAAAAATTTAAGGTTATACGAACAACTGAAGATCTCGATAGAAATTTTATACCTCCAGATATCAATTTAGATTAAATTTTCCTTTTTTTTTAAGTTGGGCGCCAGATATCAACAGCCCGCTTCGCTGTCAGCTCAACCCGCATTCCACTCTAAGCGTGAGTATTACGAATAACTTCACCACTCGATCTATACAATTTAAGCAAAACTCACTTCGTTATACATTTCGTTCGTATACTAAAAACTAAAAATTGTTAACTAAAAATTCAGATGGATGGTTTGAACTCCAAGTGGTACTGGGTTGGTAGTTGATTCGTTTGGAAGCAAGATCGTCTTGTTTCTTTTATATCGTAACCGTAGTATGAAGATTATAAGAAGAAGAATAACGGCTGTTGTAATTCCAATGTCATTTAAGTTGCCAATTTGATGATTTCTGGTCAATGTTTGCAGTTTTCCTATATTCCGAATGTGTAAGCTATGAAGGTATTCCAGGTTTAATTTTATTCCTTGTTCGGTGATGTTGCTTTGTAAAATTGTTGGTAGTATTTGGTAGGTTTTGATTTCCTTGTTTGTGAAAATCCAATCCTTTATTTCAACGGTTTCATTCTGGTATTGAACCATGAAATTTCCCTTCAGATGTTTACTCGAATTGTTGTAGGTTAGAGACCCATTGAAATTACTTAACAAAATAGTGTTCTCATTTATAGGCTCGATAACTTCATTCTCGTTGAAGAAAAATTCGCATTTTGCCTCAGCGCCCTTCATAAGTAAACTAATGCAATGGTTATTGCATTAGTTTACTTATGAAGGGCGTATTATATTATATTTTGGTTTATTAAGATTTCGTGATGTTCTAGATGGATCTGTTTGTTATCCTTAATTGTTGACCTTATCTGGATGTGGTGGAAATCTTCTTTGCTTGTTTTTGGCAATGATATTATGTAAAGGATCGTTAAATTTCTTATTAACATGGCTGGCTCTGCATACTCTATGGCTTCTATAACGTTTGTGTAAGGCAATGTTGCTATTTCGGTTATTAATCGTTTGATTTCTTCTTTGTCCAGAAGGTTTGAATTTATTATTCCCACTTTCGCCAGTTGTACTGCTCGCACGATTTCTTTCACTTCCTAATTCACTAATAGGAGCCGGTTAAACATGGTTTGTTGAAAGACCTCATTAGTTTTTCCCTCCAATTGCAACTGAATCCTGTTATGTTGATTTAAAATTTGCTGCATTTTTTGTGTAAGAGCTGTATTGATCTTATATTACTCGTTGTTATTTTCGATAATTCGATCTTGGCTCCTGAGAATTTCATCCCAATCAGTAGCGTCGGTGAACCTGCAACCCACTTCCAGGCAGAACCTATCCAATTTATTGAACGTTGGGTCCTTTTAGGTTGACCTTTAAGTTCTTCTAAGAGTTTTTTAATTTCGTTGATTTGGTATTCAAGCTGTGTTTTAATATGCTTGATGAATCAGCTTGCTGGGTTTCTGATCGTATTGCGTCTAAGATATCTTCGTAGTTGTTGAGATCGATACTATGAACTATCTTGAATGTTCCACTCATTATTTTGCCGTTGCCTCGTTTGATCGACACAATTGGGGTGTTGCACTCATAGATATTTAGTGTTGTAGTTATTGTCCAAAAACAGCAGGATAAGATTATTATTTTTAACATAGTTTTGAATCAGAAGATAAGCGTTTCTTCGGATTGCGCGGTTCTATAGATTAACGTTTCTTATAGATTTGCGTTAAAATATAAATGCGGTTCTGTGGATAAGTGTTTCCACAGATTTGCGTTTTTATATTTTTTTTTTATTTATCGATGAAAACGTATTATTCCCGTTTAGTTGTTATCGTTGATAGTTGGAAACGGCCTACTTGTGGTACGTTGATTCTTCACTATTAAGACTTTACGTCGAGTTAAATCTGAAGATTAGAATTTCTTCAGGTGTTTTTAAAGTGCACTCCGGGTGTTGTACACTTGGGACCAGTTAGTTGCTATCGGATGATTAGTGTTTCACTCTTTTAGCCGTCAGCGTTGATAGTTGCAAACAGCCTACTCGTAGCACTATGATCACTCACTGTCGCACGTAAACGATGTAGTTAATTTCGATTAGCACTATGTTCTTATGTGAATAATGCAGAAACACTTTGTTCCCATGTGTAAAGTGTTAATATCGATTGGTACTATGTTCGTATGTGTATAATACCGAAACACTTTGTTCCCATGTGTTAAGTGTTATTTTAAGAGTTCGTTGCACTATTTAACTTTTTTTTCTCAGCACTATGTTGTCTTGTGTATAATGCAGAAACACTTGTTCCCATGTGAAAAGTGTTATAAAGTTCGAAGCACTCAGAATCACTTAAATTTTTACTACACTGTTTATTTTAACTGGTCCCTGTTTCAGCGCCAGTTAACGAAACAAGGTTTCGGAGAGTTAAAAATTTAATTTTTATTACAAAAAATTACTATTCACTTTTACATGTATTTTTACTCAAATCTAAGCTAACAATTTTCTGTTTTTATGTTAAAATAAATGTTAATCTAGGCATTATAAAATTTTATATAAAAAAATGTTTATCTTCATCTCCCAGGCCGGAAACCTTCACCTGGCCATTTTACTATCATGGCCCCGACCAAATCGCTGAAGTATTTTACAATTATCTTTTAATCGATAATCGTACTTTAAATGTCGATTACCATTAATTCTATTTTCAAAAGCGTGGTATTTTTTTTTATATACAAAGGTTTGAACCCGGTTTAAAATTTCGAACTAATCCATATTGACATCTATTATCCGAATATTCATTCATTTTTTTCTCATCTTATAAACCCGAGATCAACAAAATCATTATCTCTACTTATACAATTGAATTCATAATAAATGGAAAAAGCCAAACCAAAAACAAATCAATGAAAAGGTACTAAAATTAGAACCTTACAGATCGAATGGCACATGAATTAATTCTACACTCTAACATGGTAGATCTGTTCATTCATACCACCGATCGTAATCAGATCTTTTGTATCCTGCCCTAATCGGGATTCGAACCCGGTACCTCCCGCTCCAACTGCAATAGCTTTTACCACTGTGCTATTTGAAACACTTTCCTTGCGAAAGTTGCTTCTCACAATCCAAGGATAAGGATTCAAGAATTGTAGTGCACTGACAGTTTGGCGTATAAATTACTCGATCTTATTTACACTTTTTTACATGTATAAAAGGTGTTATTTACATAAAGTTTTTTTTTACATTGTAATTGTAAAAATTGATGTTATGTAAAAATCGTTTTGTTTTGGTAACTGACTGTAGCCATCTCTCTCCAAATCTAATTGTAACTAATGCACCATCTATCAAAATGGATTTAAAACATTATTTAATGTGTGTTTTGAGTCGTTTAGACTTTTCATGCTTTGGGCACGTATACAACCGTTCACTGATACGAAATCTTTTATGAGCTTTTAGATTTTCGCTTTTTGCGAGTGGTTTTCCTTAATGAGGACATAAAATTGGTTTTATTAAGTTTTAAAAAATTAATTAATTACGTTAAATCCCAAAATCACGTGACGTTAAATTCAACATGAAACAAAATTTATTGATTAAATTTTGACCGTAGGAACATTTAAACGGTTTAAAATAGATGACACTGCGTATATTAGAGGAACGAGAAACATTTTAAACAAATCCAAGTTAACGAGGAGTATACATCCAAACTGCTGAAAACCCAAACCTCAATCATTGATAACACTTTGCGGTTAGTCTACCACAGCAATGAAAATATCGCACAACATCTTAGAGAATTATAAGAGACTCAAGGATCTGCAGAACTGGAACTTACCAAGTTAACCGAATGCAGTTTGACAAATGCTTTATCAAGAATTCTCTCAATGAAATTAGGATTGATCATTAAGCACATAGGTTACGTTAGGTAAGGTTGAGTGGCTGCTACAGCACACTTAGACCGGCAACGGTCAGTTGTGATACCACAGGATCTTACTCCCCTTTTACCCCTATGAGAACCAGTTAGAGCTGCTTACGTAGCGTAATAAGTCTCGCACATTACACTTTTCGAGATCGGAAAGGCAGTCCATTAAAAACTAACCCAAATATTCATGTCTTTTGTGTGCCAAAGCCGGGCATGAGCATAGGAGGTGGACTAACGTCTCTTCCTCCTCTTCGTCCCTACAGCTTCTGCAAAAGTCATTTACTTCCAGACCCAGCCTTCTCGCATGTTCTCCAAGAAGGCAGTATCCTGTGAGTATCCCCACACATAAAAGCGCACATAAAATACACCCAAAATAGATTACTACAAGTACTGACAGGAGCAAAAATCCATATAATCCATCCAGCCTTATTACCACCGAAACAACTATACTCTTCCAATGTGGCATTGAAACGCCCCACCATGCCATCAGATTATGTGTGGAAAGGTGTTGTCCGCGTTTTATTCATTCCCCGTAGTTGGCACATCTCCTGGAAGATAACCGATTCAAAATTCCGCCCTTGGTCGGAATGCAGTTCCTTGAGTACCTTATAACGGCTTATCTAATTGTATACCACTGCATTGGCGATTGTGGTTGTTTCTTGATTTGCAATAGAGTATACCTTTGGTCATTTACTGAAATAGTCTATAACTACAAACACATACTTGTTACCACTTTCGCTGGTTGGAAATGGTCCTGCAACATCTTTAGCAATCCTCTCGAATGTGGTGCTCCAATATTATATTGTGGCATCACTCCACGGCTTTTCTTTGCAGGTCTTTTAACTGTCATACATTAGTCACACATTTGACACCATTCAGCCACTGCTTGTCTACATCCTGTCTAGTAGAACCTTTCACGTACCTTGGCTAGCGTTTTGTTGATCCTTAGGTGGCCTCCGCTTGCCCCTCCGTGGTATCGCTCCAATATTTCTGCCATCCTGATCCTCGGTACTACCATCAACGATTGCTTTGTCGTGCCATCGGAGCTCTCCCATGTTCGCTTTAGGCATCCGTCTTCCATAATTAAACTATCCCAGTGGGCCCAATAAGCCTTGAGAGTTGAGCCTTTATCCGAAATATCGCTCCATGTGGATGACGTTCTTCCTCCATAAATTTGGTAATGACTGCCAAATCTGGATCCTTACGTTGCTCTTTGTAGATAACATCCTTGGTCCATTCATCAGCAGGCAACACCTTCGTTAGTCTGATGTCGACGATGTTTTCCTTGTTTTCTACACGTCCGCAATGTTTACAATCCACTCGACATGGTCGCCTTGACAATGCATCCGCATTTCCATGAGCCTTCCCTTCCGATGTTGAATTTCGTTGACACAAATACCTACTCGCTCAATCCATCGTGCTCCTTCGGGATTTTTAAACTGCAGTAGCCATGTCAAGGCGCCATGATCCGTTTTTAGCTGAAATGATTGGCCATAGAGGTATTTTTGGAAATGTTCTACACATTTCACTATGGCCAACAATTCTCTTCTTGTTACACTAGTTGCGTTCTGGCTTTGATAATATCTTGGAATAATATGCAATGACACGTTCCTGTCCATCGATTCCTTGTGACGACACTCATCCTAAGCCTTAATGACTTGCATCCGTATCCAGAATAAAACGTTTATTCGGAGCCGGATACGAAAGCAATGGTGCTGTTCATAACCGCTGCTTCAGTTCGTTGAACGCTGCCTCGTGTTCATCACTCCATTGGAACGGCTTGTTATTCTGTGTTAGCTTGTGTAAACTCCTTACTATGTTGGCAATTCCTAGCACAAATCGTCGATAGTATGTGTCCGATGAAACTCTTTAGTTGATGTAAGTTTTTATATTTCTTTGAGAAATAAAATTTTTCAGTTCCCGGGAATTCCCGGGAAACCGGGAAATAAATTTTAAAATTCCCGTATCCCGGGAACAAAAAAAGTCGAAAGTTGATACCCTCTAGTACACCAGTAGTTGTCTGGCTAACGACCACATTTCGTTTTTGGTACACACTATATACTATATGCGCATCCTTTCACATGCACATTCAATCTCTCGAATGAAACAAAAATACATATTTGAATGGACATACGTCTACCTTATTTATAATAATTCACTTCGTCAGAAGCAACAAAAAACTGCAAAACAAATATTTAATATTAAAATTTTCTCAATCATTAAACAAACACAAATTTTGTTTTATGCAAATATTTCGCGAACACATAAAAAAACGCTAGCATAAACTTTATCGACGAAATAATAAAAAAATCTATCATAAATCTAAATTAATCCTAGTTTTTTGTTGTTATTATTGTTGGTATGGTGTTGTGTATTCTGTAACAGTATATAGCAGCATAAAACTACTATGTATTAACTAAAAATATTTTCAAAATTGGATTTCGATTACAACATAAAAATATATCCGATTTATATATGTATGTATGATATTGATTTATACGAGCATAAACTTTAGTTTAAAACAAAAAAGTTTTAATCTAAAAAAGCTCTTCGAACAAAAAGTGCTTATAATTTGTTTCACAAATTTTTTTTCGTTATTGAAAATTTTTAAAAAAATTTTCCAGTTTCATATTGTTATTGGAAGGTAATCCCTTTATTGTGTTGAAAATATCAAAAATCGTAAATTCCTATTTTTACAGAAATAATGAATCAATATTTGAATATCTACTTGCGATTATATGAGTATTATGAATACGGAAGTACCAGTTATTCAGAAAATCGTTTGAGTGAATCATAAAAAGACAATAATTGTGCTGTGTTTAAATGATTTTTTGTATAAATGATTTTGAAATTCTCTTAGATCAATGTGAGACTTTTTGTGTGGCACCAAGAGAGCTTTATCATCAGTTAATGCTAATATTATTATAATGCTAGTTGATTCGCCTTTTTCTCAAAGGTGAATTTAATGGTATTTACAATCCTGCGCCTTTGATCTATATTTCCATGTCTGTGGCATCTAAATTAATGGTAATAAAACCGCTCCACCAGTATTGCTTTTACCTTCATTAGTTATATTTATTTACACTTATTGATAACGTTAATTTAACTCGAAGTTAACCGATCATTTTTGGCCAATCGTTTTGTTTGATCTAGGTATAGCTAATATATGATATAGACCACACGAATATTTTCATGAAACCACCTCATGCATGAGTTATTTCATCTTATGTTTCTTAGTTCTTAATTTTAAGTAATAAGTATGCTGTGTAAGATAGCAGAAAATTTTCAGCAGAAAAATGTTTTTATACTCACCACCAGGGGCACTACTATTTCTTGTAAAATAGTATTTCTTCTGCTGAGAATAAGAGAATTTCTTCTGCTGTCATTTTTGTATAGCAATTATTAATTTTCTTCAATATTATATTAACTACAAAATTATTCCAGGTTTCAAATAAAATATGTATATTATTTCCATAAGATTTATATATACTGTATAAAACATATTTATTTCATCTACAGTTTACCTACTTACTGTAAGCTATGAATGAACCCCTGTAATAAATTCAGTTTGACTTTCCAGAAGCTGAGTCATCTTATCTCCATACAAATAACTATGAAGTTTGAGGATAATCGATTGGGTTTGAGCGCCTCCAGAATTTGTCAAAGTTTTGGCCCATACATAAAAATCAGTTTTTTCACTGTGACCTATGGATGGACCCCCTGTAACCAATATGCCATTATGATTTTCCATAAGCTTAAGTGACCATACATCTGAATATGAAGTTTGAGGATAATCGACCGAGTTTGAACGCCTCAAGAATTTTTCAAAGTTTTGGCCCATACATAAAAATCAGTTTTTTTACTGTAAGGTATGGATGAACTCCCCTGTAACCAATATTGCTTCGTGCGATAAACTTTTATGAAAAGGTATGATCAGGAATTGAATGTAGTGACTAGTAAATTCCAGATTTAATTCGCCCAAGTACAGTATGTACTCTGAAGTATGGGAAGATTGTCATACAACCTGATTTGTCCCACAGAGTACTATGACATCTATTCTTGACATATCTCGGCGGCCAGCAATAATTTTTGATTTGGGTTTAAGTTAAGTTTGATTGTTTGATATTTAGAAACTTAAAAAACTCGGATTAGCTAATTTTATATGGGACGAAATCGTCTATGATTCAAAATTATGATAAGATACAATAGGCTAGTAACTTGTTATTTTTGGAAGAACTTAAACATCTCATGTGATAGAAAAATGTGTATGTAATTTGATAGTCATTGACAAACTACCAGAATAGATAACGGTATTGGATCCAATTCCTCGTATTTTGACAACTCTGTTATGATGTGAATGTTTAAGTGACGACGCAAGTGGTTTGGTCATGAAATTAAGTTAGGAACCAGAATAAAGGAGTTTGCTTACAATATCGCGTTGAATTGCAATAAAACCGAAACCAATTGTAACGAAATTGTACCGTAGATCGATAGGTATAAAACTTGTGACATCTTACTACTGCGCGACTATTTACTGATTAGATCTATCGTTTTGTTTGTGTTTGTGTTGTGGGGGTCTATCTATAGCTCACAGTGAAAAAACTGATTTTTATGTATGGTCTAAAACATTGAAAAATTCTGGAGGCGCTCAAACCCAGTCGATTATCCTCAAACTTCATAGTTGTTTGTATGGAGATAAGACGATTTAGCTATTGGAAAGTCAAACTGAATTTATTACAGGGGCTTCATTCATAGCTTACAGTAAGCAGTTAAACTGTAGATGAAATTAATATGTTTTATACAGTATATTATAATCTTATGGAAATAATATCTGGAATCGAAATCTGGAATAATTTTGTAGTTAAAATAGTGAAGAAAATTAAAAAATTTACAGAAAATATCTGTTGGCTATAAAATGACAGCAGAAGAAATTATCTTTAGCGACAGTAGTGCCCCTGGTGGCGAGTATAAAATCCTTTTTTTCTGCTAAAAATTTTCTGCTATCTTATACAGCATGTAATAAGTCTGATATAATCCAGTCACTGGTTAGCTTTTTTATTATTATTATTAAAATTGACTGTAACCCTTTAAGGTTCCGTACTCAATGCCACCCATGGTGCAAACCTAGGAGTTCATCAAAGTAAAGTCGCACTCTGCGACCTTAGCAAATTGGAGCAGTTTGAACTAGAGCAGGGAAGACAGTACATTTATAGGAATAGTCCTAGTGTACCAATACAATGTATCTTATGAAGTGTAAGCTATCATCAACATCCTCAAGACATTCGTCATATACGGCATCACTGGCAAGTCCCATGCAAAGAAAAGGACTTTTGAAACGGCCATGGCCAGTAAGAAAAACCATTATTCTCAAGCTGTTCTTTTTCAATGAAAGAACGTAGTTGATTAGCTTCGGATTAAGCGCCCTTACAAAGTATTTCGCCAAACGACAAGTAGGGATGGCTAACCACATCAGCTTTAGTTTCGATAGGGCAACGGTTTGTTAATGGTGTTTTCACTATGTAAAGAGGTAAACGAGCAGCTGATGCAGGGTCTATAAAAACAAAGCGAGAATCTGGTTTATAGTGAAAGTGTCAGCAACTTTACTTCCGTCAATGAGCGGAATCACAATTAGTGGAAATCCATATGACCGTTAACTTATTGTTAGAACGAAGAAGGATCAGCAATTTCTTACAATCACCTACCTGTATAGCCCTAGTTCGAGGATTGTTAAGTGAGTTAAGGACAATTTTACTAACCGTTCAAAATATAATGTCTTTGTCGTCGATATCGAGAATAAAAGCTAGAATCACGCAGTGAGTAACCGCAATCAATTCTGCTTGATAAGTAGTACAGTAGGTTCTCAAACTTCCAGAGATTCTCAAATCATGTGATGGACAGTAGTAGCCAAAGCCAGCAACCTGTTCAGAGACAGAACTAGCTGAAAAGAATACAGTCGATTCGGATATCTATTTGACCAAGTCTGGTGAAGAACCACATATCCCTGGATGAATAAACCACCTCAAAAAATTAGTAGAAATGAAAAACCAGCCAATAACCATGTGATTCTAGCAAAGCTCGTTTGAATTCATTAAGAATTAAAGCCTAAAGTAGTGCCGAAATATTCTACGCCCCAGCTCTTCTTAAGTGAAAGGAAGCTGAACAAGCTTTACCTAAAATAACGGATTGTCGCTGGAGAAGAGAGAAAATGACCTATAGTTAGGACTGGAGTTGAAGCCATTGCTCTGTCTCTTAAGTTATAGTTCAGTTTACTGATTTAATATTTTACTTTAATCACTGGCTAACAAATTACAGATGCATAGGTTAGCATTCCCTGGAATTCCCAAAAGCTCCACGGCATTGCCGAAAATAGCAGGTGCTTTTTGTAGTTTATAATCCAGATGATACTTCCAAGAAAGTTTATTATCCCGGAAAACATCAAGGTGTTTGACGTAGGCTGAGCTTTTAACCTTACATCCGAAAAGTGATGGTACACAAAAAGCTGCAGTGTTCATACGCCTTGTAAATATAGCCAAATCAGTTGTAGAGGGATTCACTTGTAAACCCTTATCCAGACATCGCTGTATAATGGGAAAAGCATGTTGGGTTAAATCTAATAAGACATTCAGATGCTCTGATAGTTCCAGAACCAAATCAACAGCATAATTTTGAGTGACAAAACCGAACTAACGAAGAATAACAAGAAGTTCGTCGATGACCAGAAGCCACAACAGGAGTAAAAGCACACCTTCTTGTGGGCATCATTTCGCGAAATTCAAGCATACATTCAATCCATTTGATGATATTGGGTTCGATACCAAATTTAGTACAAGCATTCGTAATTGAGATGAAAGTAGTTATTAAAGGCTCCGGCAATATTAAGAAAAGTGGCCACAAGGAACTCGTTACTGTGCATAGATCTCTTAATCCTAGTAACGAGTTCATGTAAAGCAGTCTCACAAGATTTGCTCATTCTATAAGCATGTTGCATGTTACTGAGAGGAGCGGTGACTAAATTTTGGTCCCTGATGAACCTATCAACAATTCAATTAACAAGATGTCAGCAAAGTTGATGGCAGACATATAGTTTATTGCGAGTTATTTGGTTAGAGATAAGTGGACACAAAATCTCACGCAGTTGTGATTGCTTTAGATAGTGCAGAAGTTTGCAGCTCTATGTCCACAGACGAACTAATCATCATAGATTATTCGAGTATGGAAACAAGCTCAAGAGAGAATATTTCCAAGTTGGTAAGCTTCCTATTTCGGTAAGGTTTAAGCGGTGTTATTTTAAGATTAATATTAAAGGAAATGAATCTGTGATCGGAGGTGAGAATATCGTTCGTCACTCTCCAATTTAATATAAATTTAGTGAAGGTCATGGAATACAAACTGATGTCCATTACCTCTTTGTGAGATTAGTTAACAAAAGTAGGCACTTAGAAGAACTTAGACAGATTAGCAGAGCAGAATCTTTATTGTTAACGTTAGTACAGTATGGGGATACTGAGAGGTGTGTATTAGCATCACAACCCGATACTAAAGGAGTGTTTTAAATCTTACACCAACTTACTATAGGTAATTGAAATCCTCAGAAGGTGGTGGAGTAGCGGAATCGTAAGTAAAATACCCTAAAGCTTTAAAAACTTCAGTTTCAGAGTTAAGAGTAATGCGTGCAGCTGCAATATCAGCCGAACTACCCTACTCTTAAATCCTAATATTTTTAAAAATTTGCACGCTTTGCTTTTTTCGGTAGAAATCTTGTAAAGAATTTTGCCGGTAGTGTTGTGTTCATCTTCATACCGAGTGGACGTGTTTTTCCCGCTCGGTCTTTTGTTTATATTAAATTAAATAAAATGTTAAAACCTGATGGCAGATGAGTATCATTATTATATTATACATATTATATTATTATATTTATATTATGTTATTAGATTATATAATATTTTTATATAACATTTAGTTTGGTTCTTGCTTTTTATGTATTATAATATGTAACGTAATTGTATCTTATATCTTATACACAACATTTTTATATCACATCTCAATATTCTGTTGAAAACGATCGCATGCGACTAGTCTTTCATTTTGTCTCGTTTGGTTAACCCATCCAATAATTCACTCTTTATATAATTCTAAATTTTTTACTGAATAAACGTTATATACTTCCCTTTCCTTTAAACGATTTTTCATATTTTGTTTTATGTATGTATTATGGCATACTAGTAGAAGAGATTTTAGAGATTATTTAATTTTAACGCAATCACCGCCATGTGCAATCGTTGTATAAATTGGCATTTATATATGTACATTCAATATAATTTGAGAATTGGTATTGGTTTACATGTTGAAAACGCCAATACACACATTATTGTATACATTTCAATGTCCTACTCATATTATGTAAATAACACGTTTCTCGTTTAGTTCATCAAATTCTCATTAGAAATTTCTTATCGATTGATCACATTTTAATTGGATAATTTGTTTAAGTTCGATTAATCATATTAATGTTCATATATCACAACTATCGTGTTTTAACGAATTGCTTTTATTTCTTTTGATTTTATTTTGTCAATAAACTTCAATATATGGCATTATGTCCTTTTGTCACTATATACTATTGGTATATACTCTTGATCATCTTTGTCTTATTATTTCTATGAATAATATTTTATTGAAATAATTTCATTTATTTACTTAAAGGTAGATTTCTTGCGTGACATGCTTAAGATTGGATGGGTATTACTTGGTCGGTGGTCTTGACCAGTGGGTTTGTTAACTTTAGTAAGCTACTTCTTTGCTGCATATATAATCCTCTTACATACTTTTAAATTTTATGAAATTTTTGGAGCTCTGCTGGGTGTCCTCCAGGATTGTGGTAACGTACCTATAAGATCACCGTGGTTGTTTGGCTTGTGTTTCTCCTGTTATATGACATCATATCACATGAGGTTAATGAAGAAGATAATCACAAAGTTGGAAAAAATGAATTGAATATAAATAATAGCTGATAATGTTGTTTGTAGCTCAGATGTATACCTCAACGATAAATTATTTAAAATTTTATTTAAGATTGTTTTAAGCATAATAGAGAACTAAAAGGATAGCTGCTGGATGATTCCCTTGCTTAAATAATAGTACAATTACTATATAATTAATAAATTAATAAATATCTTGAATCGTTCACCATAATAGCAACTTCAGATAAAGACCCTAACAGTGTAATAATGATCTACTCATATATGTAACTAATAATGGTATGAATGGAACTGAATTTATAATATCCCAATATAAACATACAAGAGTGAATGACACATGGGTAGCTAATAATGACAACAATATACCGATTTATTTATAATTTCACTCAAGTACATAACTGAGCTTAAATAAATCCTCATAATATATATTGCTGTCAGGTCATTTAGACGTAACAACCCTCGCCTAACTAACAGCATATGATGAGATGACCCAAATAAAAATCAAAAGCTCCAGTAATAACTGTCGTATAGACATTTACATCTATATGATTAATCTAGAACATTCCTATCCTATCCATATAACAAAACTAACAAATTCAAATCCAAATATGAAAATATAGTAACAATATAAAATAATTTATTAATAATGTTGTAAGCAATGACTGCTGTGGATTATCACCTTAGTCGTTTCTGTGATTAACATTCCTTTGATTTGGTAAAAATAACTCTCAGATATTCATTTGGAACTTTGCCGAATGTACTCCAGGATTATGGTAACATACCTAGGATCACTGTAACTGGTTGGTTTGTACTTTTCCTATCATATCATATTATATCAGAACTCTTGTAAAGATTTTTGCCACCAGGGCGTGTATTTAGTCCAGAAATCGAACCATCAAGAAGGTAAGGTTCCTGAACTAAGCATAAATCTGTGTGCACATTAACATGCAACGGTTTTAATTCTACATAAGCTGATCTGCTATGTTGTAAGTTAATCTGTTTAATTACATGCATAGATGCCCTAATAACACCAGCAAGATAAATAAAAATTAAGAACACTACCTGTCTGAGATGATCTTAAAAAAGCTTAGTGGTTAAGAGAGTTTCTCATCACGCCACGGTCTCCAGTTCAATTCTCGCCGTAGACATACGCCCTTAAGCCATAGAATTTGACGAAATCTGGGGTCTGTGATATATACTTTGTGGGTCAAAAGTCCCGCTACTATTTTAATTGCGCGCCATCTGGGTTATGTGGAGTTTAGCTCAGTGTGGGTTCTTTTGTCGTATATTTATTCATTATAAAATTGGGGCGTTGTTATAATAGTTCCATTATTGGCATTCAGCGGAAATTGCATCAAAAATATCCTAATCGCCCAGTGCCTCACAAAACAGTGTCTCACTTCGACAGTACGGTACGACAGCAGAAAGACCTCGTTCTGGAAAACAACGTACGTCTCGTAACGCTAAAACTGTGGCTCTGGTGCGCGATAGTGTTGCAGAGTCTTCAGAAACGTCAATTCGGAGACGTGGTTCCCAGTTACATATTTCTGCACGCAGTTTAATGCGAATTTGGAAAACTGGTTAGAAAATGTTTCCGTACGAAATTGAAGAAATTTAGACTGAGTTGTTGTATGATGTCAGGAAAAATGCCTTAAAAAGAGCCAAAAGTTGCATAGTAAATCGCGGTCACCATTAAGTCGATATAATTTTCCAATCATAACGAAAAAAATGGAAAGACCAAATAAACCTTTTATGAAAACCAAACCTACTTATCTTTTCTTTGAACAAAAAGTTATAGGCATTCAAAATGGTTAGCGAGATTTTCGCCCCACCCTGCACTTAACACCCTATAAAATTTTAAGAATTTACGAGCAAATTAGGAGGATCTACCAATTTTTCTTTGGTTAAAACTTATAATCCTTGTCTTCGATATCTTGCATACGAGTACCTATAAGAACTTAAAATTTAAACAATTTATGTCATAATATGATTAATTATATAAGTTCAGTATAATTAATTGCTAGCAAATTTAATCAATTAAAAAATTAAGTAAATAAAACTTAACTATAAACGAAAAATATACAATGAAGAATGTATTTTTTATTTAAATTAATCGATAAAAAGTAAAAAGCAGAGAAAAACAATTTCAAACCAGAATTTCCGTTCTATGTAAAAAATTGTTATAGCATAAAAAATAATGCAATTATTTTCTTAATAAACAACAACAACAACAACAAGAAATTTCTTAAAATTGTATTTATCGTAACCTTAAACTTTTATTTATTTATGTATTAAAATTATCTTATTTTAAGACGTTATATAGACGTAGTTGGTTTTACATTTTATTTATATAATTTGGCTTATACATCTTGTGGTTTAACTACACAGGCACACAGGTTAAATTACCAACCATCTCGTATTCTAACGATAGATAAAAAATGAGTTTCTTGAATGGCTTGTGTGATGCGCTAAAGCACGATTGGAAATCTTAACAAGTTTCCTTTGCATAGTGCGGACAACAAACTATAGTGCTATTGTGTGTTCGTATATGTACGCATATATGATGTAGGTTTATTCATTGAATCTACTTGATTAATAAAGCAAAACAATTCTTTCGACAGGTTGTCTTGTTTGTTGCGCGCATATCATATTATGTTTATGTTTTCTGTTCAAATTAAATTGAATTTGAGCTTTTATACGATACGTGCATGTACATATATACAGAGAGATATAACGAACAGATAAGATTGATTTAATATAAATGCATTTATTGGTAATTTGTATATACTAGGTAATTTAAATACCACAATAATAATACAAACCATATTTTCTTTAAGAATTGCATCCCGCACACCATATCTATATATTCAAAACCATTTGAACAAGTTCAATTATCTCTTCAATTAATTTAAATCAATTTTTATTGCAAAGTGAGAAAAATATTCGAGCCTATCACGTATTTATAAGGAAATATAATTTTGTATATAGATAATCTTTATACTCAGGAATTATGTACTTGCTCAAATTTACTCGAAGGCATATTAATTTTAATTACTCTGCTGGATTGTAATCTAAAGGTACTACCCACCTTAAATTTATCTTTATGTTGTGTGATTTGAATAACCTACTATCCGTTGAATCAGTTGATTTGTGCTTAAATCTAAACAAAAGTTTAAGAATTTATAAATTGATAACTGGATGATACAAGAAATCTTAATATGCACGTCACTTAATATTATTTTTGTTTAACTATATCAATAATGGTACAATACAGATATTGTCGATGCAGATATGTTGTATAAAACTACAGAAAAGTATTATGTTTGAGAATGAGACTTTATTAGAAAAGGTTCCGAACTTCCTGTCCCTCAAGGGTTGGTTGCGAATACGAAAGCATTGCAATACTTTACAGATGGCTCCAAGCTACTCGGTTAGGTAGGAGCTGGAGTCTTCTGTGATAAATTGGAAGTAGATATAGACTGCTACCGGAAAGGGCAAAGTTGGCAAGGCCCATAAGGGTAGCAAGGTAAGTCTGGCCAAAGCTGAACTTGAAACGCTCAAAGGCACTGTTCTCCCTGCGAAAATGTGAGCTTAAAAATGATCGTAAGGGTACTCACAGGACACTGCCTACTTCGAGAACATGCGAGGATCCTAGATCTAGAAGCTAATAACTTTTGCAAAAGCAGTATGGACGAGGAAGAGGAAGAAACGGCTTTGGCACACAAAATGTGGTATCATAACGGACCGCCGCCAGTCTAAGTGTGCTGTAGCTGCCACTCAATGTAACTTAACCTTTAATGTTTGAGAGTTAATAAAAACTTTGTTTTTGTCGACTTCATTCAGCATACTCTTATAAAAAAATAAGAACTTGATTTAAAACTGAAAGGTTTCATAAAAATTGTCATCTCTATCCATCTAAGTCGCATAGTCTATAATGAAGTGTTAACTTGGTTTACAATTGCAAGGAGAAATAAACTTTTTCATGCTAGGAGGACGGCTTCAAAACCAGAATAAAAACATTTGTATTCGATATAAACGATACTCGACACATGGCATGAACATTTTTGTAATCTATACAAAATCTCCCAGACATGTCTTGAAATATTAAACCACAGAAATGTTCATTGAAGATCGATCCTATGGGTAATTCAAAAATGATATGCAGCGATTAAAGTAAATTGTTCTTCTGAAGGTGATTATTTAAAATCTGAGCTTTTAATATTCTTATGGAATAGCTGCATACATAAAAGGTTGGAGTGCAGAACTCATGACGACCTATTTTTCATGTCAATACTAACGACTATTATCGAGTAAAGAATATACAGATCAAATACTTGATGTTGATATTATATGATAGGCAGCTGATATCTCAAGTCGTACATTAAAACGAGTAAAAAAGATGACAATATATTTCATCTCGCTTTTACCAGTCAACATTTTATACTGTTAGTCACATGTCATGTTAAAATGGTTTCCAATATCATAAATTGAGTTGTCTTCATATGTTTACCCTATTAAAAAAAGTATCACTTCCTATTCAACCAATGATTAATTATGTTCGCGGTTATGCAAAAGGTCAATTTATCACTCTAAAATATTCATTTCTACTTAAAATTCATTATTCCTCCTTTTAAGTTTATTGTACAGGGTTGTGTTTGTTGGGAGACTTATTTAATTTTTTCTATATATATATACATATATATATATATATATATATATATATATATATATATATATATATATATATATATATATATATATATATATATATATATATATATATATATATATATATATATATATATATATATTTAATAAAGAAATATATCTATATATATTTCTATATTTCGAAAACAGTCTCCAATCGTGATATAAAAGTGTGACAAAGCACCACAAAATGACCACCCAGGGGTATTGGTTACGTTTTAAATATTGAAATTTATCAGGGCAAAAATTATGTTTCTACTTGCCCCAAAGTGAGTTCTATAGTAAGTCGACTTATGGACCCATTTTTACAAAAAGGACATCATGTTTTTATAGATAACTACTTTAACAGCATAGAACTTTGCAACACACTGTTATCAATGAAAACACATTGTACAGGTACGCTTTGATAAAACAGAAGAAATCCTGTGGCAGTAGTAAGCAAAAAGCTAACAAGTGAAGAATTTATTCAGAAACGGAAGAGAAACGTATATATTTCGAAAATCAGAAATAGACACCTACACCAAATAAATGCCAAGATTGGATAGAAGATGGTATTATATTACTCATTACCAAAAAAACATTCGCTGGTATGAAACAGTGGTGTTTCACTTTTTGGATATAGCCACCTGGATTTCCCACATTGTGTGCAAGAAAATCACTGGCTTTAATCAAAGCTTCCTACAATATCGAGATCTGCTACAATTAGAGCCATGATACGCCTCCCTAAAACGATTACAATAGGACAAGATTAATTTGTAATTAACAGGCCGTTTTATGGTGGCTTCAGAAACACAGCAACAATTTCTGCTGCAACATCCAATCATTTTATGGCAACAAATATCAGCCGGCCTATTTGGGAATTCGATTCGTATTGCTATTCGATTCAAATCATGAATTCGATTCTAACATCAGTTGGTTCGTCGCTCTTGTGGCAGAGAAGGTAGCGTACTTGCTCAGTCCATCAGGGCTCTCGGGTTCGATTCCTGTGGTGAAGGCGATTCATCAATCACGATTGGGTGTTTTTAATCTGTATGTGTATGTGGGTTGAACCGTGGGCCTCTAGTGGCATTGAGTTCTGGAATTATTTCCGCCTTCTTTAATTATTTATGAGTTGGTATTTGGTGATACGATCGAAAAAAATGTACACTGCCAAATAATGAGAAGGGAAATTTTGTACTAATTTTGGTCATACCTATCCTAAAATTAATCATATTGTTCAATTTTGACATTTAAAAAGTATATTTCTGTTATTTTATTTTGATTCGGTTTATCATTTGATAGTTTAATCATTTGGTCGCTGATATCATAATATTCATTATCAATATAGAACATTGCAATTCAGATGGTGGTGAAATTGGGTACACTAAATCGTGTATCAGCAATCGAAATAGTGCGAGTTATTCCAATCATTTACTGCGTTTCTTAAATGTTTCACTCGTGTCAGTTCCATGTTTATCTTCTTTTACATTTCGATAAATATTATATTTGAAATCGATCCACACTTTCCCCCAGCCATCTGAAGTTAATAGGTGGTCCATGGCTATTGAGTTGATTGTCAATTTCGCTACAGAGTCATTTTGTATGATACCCCTTTAAATTCGAAATTTATACCATGTCAAACTGTCTCAGGTTTGTATTTTTGCTTATTCTTAAATTTATAAGTATAACTAAAATCGTATCGGCACTTTATATGACCTCCACTTCTTCTGCTTTAAAGCAGTGCTGGCCCAACAAACACTGAGGTTCTGGAATAAATCTTGGTTGGATGAACAGCGTAGGTCTATAAAATTTCCCCGTACTAAGGTGCTGGATCACAATACGCTGGTGCGGCTCATAACAGTCCCCCAATATACATTTTGTGTCCATTTCTTGCAACAATTTCCTTGATTTCGTTCGACGTTATCGCCGAATACATCTTGATATGTATGTTGGTTGTTGTACTAATGTAGGCGGCTTTCATTTTAAAATATTTGTGTGGATACCCTCTTTACCAACAGCTCTGTACTGTTGTCTGTTTGTATAAACGGATCATGTTTCCGCAATACTACTGGGCTCTGAGCTTTCTTTTGTTTCCTCTCGCTTCCATTGATCCCATTACTCATCATCATCACCTGCTTATAGTTGGTTAGTCACCAGCAGATCACTCACTTTGTTTGTTTGGTACCATTTTTTTCTTATTATATATATATATATATATATATATATATATATATATATATATATATATATACATTTCTATATATATATATATATATATATATATATATATACATTATATATATATATTTATTTTTTAATTTAAAGAAATCAATATGTAGAATCAAATACATTTAGGATTTCAGATAAGAAATTTAAATATTAAGATTTAATCATAGAAAATTAAGATTTTTAAGAAAAGAAATATTAAAATTAAAAATTAAGTAAATAAAATTATAATTGTCTGAACGCTGGTTAATTTGATGTTATACTGTCCTCTAGACAGTCCAAACTCGATTAAGTGCTCAACATCGGTAAAAAATTTGTTCATCATATTGAATGGTTCATTTTCACCGTAATTAGTACGATGTTTTTCAAGTTTTAACAACTTGTGCAGACGAAAATTTCTACTGGGCACGTTTATCTTAATGCTCTAAAGAATAAACGGAGAGTCTACATGGCCCAAAAGTATATTTACCAAAAAACTTGCACAATGTTGTTGCCTGCGATTAACAAAAGTTGCAATATTATATGCATTACAGCGTACAGTGTAAGGTGGTAAGAGGGCCAGGTTCTCATGGAATGGTAGATTGTAGTTGTAGTTCCAGTTTGTTTTTTTCATAATATAGAGTAAGACTCGCTTTTGTACACCCTCAATTCTATTAATGTGGTCAGCGTTATGGGGACACCAAACTGCTACTGCATATTTAAGCTGAGATCTTATGTATGCAAAGTATAGTACAAAAAGTGCATTTTGGTCTTTAATCTATGTCGTCCACCGACGAAGAAAACCGAACATGGAATTGGCTTTCAATATACTCTGATCGATGTGTCTGTAGAGTGAAATATCACTGACAAATGTTACACCAAGATCTTTAATTGTGGTTACGCGTTCAGTTAATGTTCCATTGACATTATAATTGGCAATTATTGGACATGTTTTCCTATGATATTATATTATCTTGCATTTTTGAATATTGAGTTTTAACTGGTTCACTTCAAACCATGAACAAATCTTGTCAATATCCTCTTTAAGCTTGTAAGAGTCACTTCTATCGTTAATTGTTCGGAATATTTTAAGATCATCAGCAAATAAAAGCACGGAAGAGTGTTGAATTATTTTAGTGATGTCGTCAATAAATATCAGGAAGAGTTTGGGACCAATATTTGAACCCTGAGGAACTCCAGATTTTGCCAAAAAAAATTGGACTTTTCACCAGCTTTTTCGATAAATAGGTATCTCTTCGATAAGTAAGATTTAAACCATTTGACAAACATTGACTTAAAACAAATCTTATCAAGTTTAATCAATATCTGGCGACGTTAAATGGAGTCAAAAGCTTTGCTGAAGTCAGTGTATGGTTTCAATTTGCTGATGATTTTCTAAAGCTTTAGTAGTATGCTAGTAAACTCAACTAGGTTGGTGGTAGTTGATCTGCCAGGCATAAATCCATGTTGATGAAATGATAGATGGCTTAAAACTGTTCCTTCAAGGCATAGACTTAAATTTCAAATAATTTAGGAAAATATATATATATATATATATATATATATATATATATATATATATATATATATATATATATATATATATATATATATATATATACATATATATATAACTACATATTTATAAATAATAAAGCACCGGCTTCCATTTTAGGACTCACTATTTTTTACTTTTGTATCCTCTTTAAATATGGGCTCGTAGATACACAAGTAAAAACTAACTAACAAAACTTACAACGAACATAAATTCGATCATGATCGAACAAATAATGCTCGAAATCAACTTTTCATTGTGTACGTTATCAAATTCAAAAAAACCGATTGTTCGATATAGTCGTACGATTATTCAATATCGAGTATCCAAATAAATGCCCAGTTCCCAAAAAAATCGAGTATGTAAAGCTGTTTTTTTAAGATGGAAGGAATGCACGAAAACAAAAATTCACAGAGACATCTTATCGATGCAAGAATTTCCTTCATTCCCTGCACTTTGTGCTGGTAATTGCTTCGAAAAATTTCACGCGAATTAAGTAGTCACGCATCATTTGCCTGTATTAAGGCTCTATTCCATGGGGAAAATTGACTGACAGTCAAAAAAGACGAAAAGAGAGAATAATTATAAAACTCCAACTAAAAGACCAAGACAACGTTATTGTTTTTTTATTTATTTATAGCGAATTATAGCAAAATTTTGACCGCTATTTAAGAAACAAGAACCAAAAAAATCATAAATTATTCATTCTTGGAGTTTTTTTTAATTGTGAATTAAAATTTAGTATTAAATATCCCAATGCTAAACAAATATGATTTTTATTTAAATTCAATTACAATTTTACCAAAATAATATATGGACTATTTGACTACAAAATTGGTTGTGTGCAAAAATAATTTCTTGTCTTATATAAATTTTATGTAGAAGGCTGAGTGTGACTCCAATAAAAAGTATTCATTTTTATACTTTTTATGGAAGTCACACTACCCTACCACAAACACAAATATTTTTCCAATCAAATTTGACTGAGATAGCTTTCTGTTTCACTTACACTACTATAAAATCTATATTATTGTCCCATTTTAATATTTACTGTCAGTCAAATTTTCACATGGAATAGGGCCTTTATACGTTGTTTATATTATTTTCAATTTTTAGCCAGCTTTACTACAAATAAATGTATTTTAAATTAATTTTAATGTTATGAAAATATCAGTTTTTAAAATTAAAATGTTTTTTTTCTTTATATTGCCGTATCGGCATATACCGTCTTGCAAACGCCTGGCATATATTTCATTTCTCACAGGACAAGACGGGATTAACCGAGTAGTCGGTATTTGCGTCTAGTCATTTAAGACCAATTTTTGTCTTCTAAATGGACTAGACGGGAAATACTGTCATTTAAAAACAACGGTAAAACTTGTCTTAAAGGACTAAGAATCACATTTCTAGTAATTTGATTTTTATTCGATCATTTTATATTTCATATCTCGGAAGTTACAATATGTGTCATTTTGCAAAATATCTATTGAAAAAAGTGTCCACGAATGCTTAACGTAAAAGATCAAAAAACAGCTGTTTTTTGATCTTTTACATTAAGCATTCGTGGAAGTTTTTCTTGCAACAAATATACATCAAGCTTAAGAATTATTTCATCAATTTTAAATTAATTTATCGATGAGTCCTAGTAAATCAATCGTGACTAAGGTTATATGACACCTTCGATTGATTGGTGCTATACCATTCATTTAAATGAGTTGTTTATCCATATACATGAAAAACATTTAGCGGAATTGATTTATTTAAGGTTATGTGTACATAACATAACATGTTATGTTATGTTATGTTATGAAAACACTTAAATAATTTCCTTTCTGTGTCGTTATCTACATATGTCAGTCGATTGTATATCGTACAGCAAACTAAAATTTGAACCATAATATGTAGTTTCGATACTTCGCTAGTAATGATCTGTCCATATCCGTTTACAATAATTTGAGTGTCATAAAATTGGTTATTTACGTGTGAATCCCAAGTTGAATAAAAATTCCACCGAAACACAAAACATTTATTGATTTATCCACATAATCATATAAATTTACATATAACACATATGGTTGCATATATAAAACACAAACAAATAAAATCATTAACCTTGCTACACTTTGCGTGCCATAAAACTTCGAAGAGATACAGTTCTGCATAATACGATTATTAGCACGGTTACTAAATTGTTTTCATGTTTCATTGACATTTCGAATTTAAGATTATGTTAAATAGATAAAAGTAAATAAAATTAAAGAGAGATTGTGTCAATAAATTAAACCAAAGTGTCATTGGGGCGCGATATGCAAATGCATGAAATAGTAAGAAGGTATTTTATTTTTATAATTGACAATAAATGAACTTTAAAATACGAGAACAAAATATTCTGCAATATATAAGAGATAATTACTGTATAGTGATGATTTTACCATAATAATTTTGATTTTTTTTTTACCACATATGTATATCGCGCATAGCACTACAATACATTTAAATGACCAATAATTAAAAACAATAAAAGTTTTATCGCGTGTTAATATGTTTTCATTTTTATGATTTCTTTAATTTATATTAAAAACATGACCATATACAATAACATTAACGTATGGTAATAATAATAAAATTGTTGTTGAAAATCATTTAAATTTGTTTAAAAGCGCGCCACGCGTGACACATAGTGAAAATGTATATGTTTGTTAGCTTATCTATGAATCAGATGCTGATGGAGTTGTTTATTAAGAGTTTTATTTATAAGTCAATTTATATCAAGCCTGCAAAGTCTCCAAAACTTGTCTAAATGTCTAACGCCAAATATCGACAAGGAATACTGGGTTTTCTCCAAAACTACGGGCTAAAAGTGCAATATTCTCAGTTGATCTTGACGAAC
Organism: Tipula lateralis; assembly: GCA_963932295.1. Taxonomy (NCBI): domain Eukaryota; kingdom Metazoa; phylum Arthropoda; class Insecta; order Diptera; family Tipulidae; genus Tipula; species Tipula lateralis. The sequence continues at coordinate 89,832,520 of OZ010738.1, read as the reverse complement.
ATGGTTTCGATTCTTCATATCTCTAATTTGTCCCAACAGCTCAAGCCCGATTTACGTAAACTAAATGCATATTGCATTGCTTGTTCATATACCAACCTATATAGTACTGATATAAAAAATTGCTAGGACCAGACATGTTCATCCATCACTGTAATCATAATCATATGATATAGAAAATCAATTTTGCTTAAGGCTCGAAATATCGGTGTTCGTAATCAAAAATTTGCACTCCAATTGCTAGAACTTCAACCACTGCGACATATGGTTTAAAAATTTTGATATTTCAGGTGAAGTTTTTGTATGATATATAAAAAAGTGAAGGGCAGATCAAAGCTCACAAAAAGGTAATTATCATATGACAAAAGAAAATAATAAACAGGTGATAGAAGAATGGAAATAACTGCAATAACTGTTCAGTAATTAATTTAGCGAATTGCTAGACGCAAACGTCTCATAATGCCCATGTAATACTCTTTGTTTACGGTCTGGCAAAAATTCATGATGAACTACACCGTTGTAATCCATAAAAACCGTGAGTATTGCGTTTTTTTTTCACTTAAAAAGACGTGATTCTTTTGGTCTCGGTTGATTTGGTGAACACCATTCACTTGCCTGATGTCTGGATTGCATGTCGTACTCATAAACCCACGTCTCGTCCTCAGTACTGATCCTTTTAATGAATGTGGGACCAGATTTAGCTTCGGAAATCATGTCTTTCGCGACGTCAACACAGTCTCTTTTTTGCATGAAAATGGGGTCTTTTGGCATCAACTTTTCTGCTACACGATGGAAACCCAAATCATAAAACAAAAGGTCTTGGACGGATCAATCGGCAATGTTCAAGTCCTCCGCTCTGATGGTTAATTTTCGGTTATTGACCAACATTTCTTTTCCTTTATCATAATGTTTTATTCGGTTTTCGATGTCGATGGTGTACCACTGCGTTCATCATTTTCGGTTGACTCACGGTCACTTTTTGACCGCTCGTGCTACTGGAAAACGGCCGTTTTTTTAGAGAATCATTGCTGAAACACTTTTCCAACCTTTCCAATGTTCGCGCACCATTTAATCCGTTTTTTACGCAAAATTTAATGCAAGTTCGTTGTTGCCAATTTAAATCAATTTATAAAATTAGAAATAATCGCCAACACACACAGAGATAGATGTACTCTTGGCTACGTAACTTTCGCAAATGTCAAGCTATGATGCTAAGATATAGAGGAAATATCAACAACAGATGTACCAGCTTAACAAAAAAACTAACTCAAATCGGAACGATGAGAGCGCCACACAGTGTTTTTTTCGGGAACGTTTTGATCAAGGTTTTTATGATAACATAAGATTAGATATATTCATTTTATATAAGAAAAAAGAATATAGTACAGAAATAACTACCTTCATCTAGTAAAAGACATCTGTGTTGGGCAGGAAAAAACATTTTTAATTTTAAATTTAGATAATAAAAAACATAACTGATAAAACTATATATTAAAGGATTAATTATAGATTTAAGTTAATTAAATTTGATAAGAATATGTATTGCCCACAGCTGGTCACAGCATTGATGTTTATTTTTTGGCAACAATAAAGTTAAGTCGCCGGTTGTAGCTTAAGGGTTAAGAGAGTTTCTCATCACGCCGCGGTCTCGAGTTCGATTCTCGCCGTTGACCAAGAATTAACATGCTACCGGATGTGGTCGTGTGTAAAAACATTTGTTGGGCTGACCACCTACAATGTGCACTAATCGTTAAAAATGGTTCGTAAGGTCTCAGTTGATTAAACAAAAAAGTTTAATATATCAAATACATTTTTAGAGTTCAGAGTCACAAATAAATTCATTTCAGAAGAATGCATTAATATTTTTTTAGACATAAAGGTTCCGACTGCTGATTAGCGATTGCAGATTAATAGATTAGAAATGTGATTTCTTGTGCAACAAGTTGTTTAGAAACGTTTCCATGTGCCTATAACCGGATGGTCTTTTTCTAACTAGCATACCTATCTATGTGAAAGATCGTAGGAATAGGTTTGTTGTTGTCCCAGAATCTTGTTTAGTGCTCGGGCTTATATAGTCCGATGAATATCTATCTACCATTTTTACAATTATAACCGATTTAATTTACTTTACCACATTTTTTAGTCTCATATTATAATTTTTCGGAACTAATGCAGTAAAAAATTGGTAAGGAGTATTTATCTTGCTAAAGGCCAGAAATTAATGAAATAAGATGTAATTTTATCAGTGTTTGTTTTTTTTATTTCAAAACTTCAGTGTATAGTAAAATTATCTCAAATTTTATATATGTAATTGTTTCACACACTGCACGGAATGTGATGTTATAGTATTTTACCCAAGTGTCGGTGAAGAGCAAACAAAATGAAGCTATATGGGAACTTAATGGGCTGATGCAAAATTTTGTTGAAATTTCCAATGGTTTCTACCGAACTATTTACGTGTGCCAAGTAACTTAGTATCGTTTATAATATTTTTACGGTTGATTTATTGACTATCTTTAAGCCCTATTCTATGACACGAGCGGTTAGCAATTCTTTCGCTGAGCAATTCGTTGGATTATACTGTCTTTTGATTTGCACTCTAACCCAACGTGATCGTTTTGTTTGTTGACATATTGCCAATTTTATATCAGTAATTACCAAACTTTCTAAATCGCCAGCAACGTGCAAGTGTTTTCACAACTTTGCTCTTGCTACGCGAACGACCTTCTGTTATCATAAACGCTTTTGTGCAAGTGTTAAATTTTGCACTTTTTATTGTAAGGCTTCAATCGTAGTCCATTTTTTAATATCACATTGAGATTTTTTTCCAATTTAACTTTGGATTACGTGTATTTCTGACCTACACATTTTTAAACATTTCTGGCAATGATTTTGTTCGCATCCCAAACTAAGAACTCTGACGTCATTCGGAGATACGTTCAAAGTCTTGAAAGCTTTATCTCACTGATTCAACTAGCTTCTGGCGCTATTTATGAAATTGTGAGATGAAATATCTATAAACTTTCCATGAAAGTGCCATTGATATTGTTAACTCCAACATATATTGAGTTATATAGTTATTTTGTTATATAGTTATTTTGTTTGAATATCAAAATAGAAAATCTAGAAAATCTTATTTGGATTGAGTTCTACCTCTATTCAATTTACCCCATTCAAGAATTAATTTGTTATTTGACAACCTAAATTATTTGATATAGTTTCGCTAATAAATCACATTTAAGCTATACAATCCTTTTCCATTTTATATATGAAAAAAAAAGACTTGTGACAGCAAATAAATTTTTATCGTCATCAAATGAAATCCACTCTTACGTAAATTTACGTAAAATAGTGTGGGCGATAATCGATTATATATCGTATATACTGAAACTAGTTAAATTCCAAATGTTTCTAGTCAATTAGAAACAAATATTTAAAAAAATTTAAAAACATAATATCCATGTGACTTCATAACTTTAAACATTTAATAAAAATATCAGCACTGATATAGCACTAAAAATATAGCACTTCGAATCATTTCAAAAAGTATTTAAAAGCTTTGTACACAAACAAAATTATAAAAACTAGTTCTCTATACTAAAAACTGAGTGGGAGGAGGAGGAGGGGCAGAGGGGCATAGAGCTGTGGCGTTCACAGTTCAGAGCATTCCGATGTTCAAAAGTTGAATCGGTGGTGTTCACGTCTATGTCTCGGTCACACAATTTAGCGTGAAGCTTTTATGTATTTTGAATTAGTATTTGAGTGTGAGTTGTAATTTCGAGTTGTTGCTTGTATGGAGTAATCCAAACTATGCCGATCTGATGATGAGGTCATTGAATGACTTTGTTATCGAAACGATCAAATCCATCTCATCAGGCATATGCTACCGAAGTTGTTTTTCGTACTGTGCGATTCCTATATAAACGTTCAGTCTTGACGCGACAGTACTAGTGAACTACAAGAACTTAACTCGAAATATCGGTTTCATTAATTGATTGTGGCGTGAGATAATTTGCGATTTATTTGAGTTGCACTAAACGCCACAGAGCCATAGTTTAAAATGTTTCTATATTTGTAGAATATCAAGAATGAATATCAAGTTTTTAATAGAATGAATGAATTAATAGAATGAATATCAAGTTTTTTTGAACGGCAAACCTCTTTTTTTCCAACTCTTAATAGTTGATATAAGCTCTTTAACAACCAGACTGTAACATTTCAATTCCTAGAATGCTGATACTAGTAGAGATTTATAATTGCTAATTCAGAAAATAAATATTGGTTTTATTAGTTGGTGAAAACCTTGCCTAAAAATAAAAGTTTTTTACCGCCCAGGTGGCTCAGTGGTTAAAGCTGTGGCAGTTGGAGCGGGAGGTACCGGGTTCGAATCCCGATAGGGGCAGGATGCAAAAGGGATTTTCCACCATCTGATTACGATCGGTGGTGTTAATGAACACATCTATGACCCCCTGTTGGCGTGCAGAACTCATGGGCCGACCCATCTTCCATGTCAGTACTATAGATGTCAGAGCTATGCAATGCGCAGATGGTTCTACGAAAATCGGACCTATAGCCGTACGTCCTCGATTTGGCCGTTAAGGCATAAAGTAGAACGTAAATAAGCGAACCGCGAAAGAGCTGGGAGAGCCTTGAGCCCCAAAAAAGATAGCATAGAATAAAATATAAAAAAAAAAAAATAAATAAAAGTTTTTCCAATAAGAGATTTCATGTTGAATAACCTGATATTTGGGCAGATGTCATCTTTTGACATTTGACAAGTAAAATCGACGCCATTACTAAAAATAGTACGATACACGCAAAAGTGAAACTCGTGGAAAAATTTGTGCTGTTGAAAACCCAGGTTTGTCGATTCCTCGTCCATCTTTAGAATTAGACATTCCACAAACGACATTATATCGTATTTTGCATAAAGACTTAAGCCTTAGGGCTTTTAAAGTTCAGTTAACACAAAAACAAAAGCCGGTCGATCACCATAAACGTCGTATCTTCGCTGATTGGGTTCTTCAAATACATCAAAATGATTCGGGTTTTTATCGAAAAATCATCTTCAGTGATAAGGCCCATTTTCACATCTGAGTCTACGTTAATAAAAAGAATTGTCGCATTTGGATCAGAAAATCGGAGAATGATTGTTGAAAATCTTCTCCATCATCAACGTGTCACTGTTTGGGACAGTTTTTGGGGTGGCGGTATGATTTGACCTTACTTTTTCGAAAATGAGTCTGGTGCAAATGTTACGGTGAATGGATTACGCTACTGAGCCATGTTTAACGATGTGGACGACGTTTATTTTCAGTAAGACGACGCTTCGTGCCACACAAGCAACGAAATAATGGCAATTTTGCAATAAAAGTGTCCTGACCGTTTCCTTTCTCGAAGGGGTGATCATGATTCGCCACCGAGATTTTATTATTTAACACCTTTAGACTTAACTTAACCCAAAATTATATCCTAAAAAACACGATTTTTAATATTGGCAACACCAACATATACAATGAAAATTATCATAATAGATTATGTATGAATATAATCAAAAATTTCATAAAATTAGACGATGATTATGGGGAATTCATTCCAATCATGGCCCATATATACGAGTAGCTAGTCGGAAAATGTTCACTTCATTTCAATGTATGTCAATATGTTCAGTGTTGGTCATCACCAACTCTCAAAATCATAGCAAAACCAATACATACTTTTGAACGACGTATACTTTTACTAATCTGGGTTGAGAGTATTTATATGTTTGACTGTATATGTTTACTGTCGTGATACAATTTTATCTGTTTATATATCACGATAGATGTGTTTTTATGGGCTGACATCAATAATATGTCGTGATTAGAAATATAGAAATCATATTTTTAGTGTTGCCATTGCATTTTCTTGGGTTAATTTTTGGGCCATCTTCACATACATGTGAAAGAAAAGGTCTGTTCCAATGTTCCACAATCGATTAAAGACCTTTAAGGAAGAAATTTGTGAAGTTATCGAGGACATATTGTCGCAAATGTAAATAATAACCCCCATTGAATATAAACACTCATTGATTTCGCTTAAACATTGTCGCATATCGTCATTTCGTTATTTTTTCGGTCAATTTAATCGTCCAAATGTGTGTACAATCGGAAAAATCGAGCAAAAATTTGAGCAAACCGGTCTGTAGGAGATTTTAAAACACCAGTGCATTCTCGTACAGCTTGTACTCTGAAAATATTGCTGCTGTTTGCGATAGTGTGGCTGAAGATCCGTCCACCTCAACTCGTCGTCGTGCCCAACAATTGCACCTCTCGTCGTTGATGAACATTATGCATAAAGACATGCATTGACACGCTTATAAGGTGCAATTGGCTCAAGAACTACAGCCTCGTGACCATTCCAAACGTCGTCAATGGTCAGAATGATGGCAAGAAATGGCAACAGTTGAGGATCAATATTCGAAAAAAATCATCTTCAGTGATGAGGCACATTTTCACCTCAGTGGATTCGTCAATAAGCAGAATTTCCGCATTTGGGAGAATCATAATCCAAGAGTGATTTTCGAAAAACCAATGCACCCACAAAGAGTGACTGTTTGGTGCGGTTTATGGGCTGGCGGCATCATCGGGCCGTATTTTTTCCAAAATGAGGCCGGTCAGGCAGTTACTGTGAATGGTGTTAGCTATCGTGAGATGAGAACGAACTTGAAGATATGGATGTGGACGATATGTGGTTTCAACAGGACAATGCCACTTGCCACACAGCTAACAAAACAATGGCTCTTTTGCGCGACAAATTCAATGGCCGTGTTATCTCACGTGGTGGCGATCTCAATTGGTCGCCAAGATCATGTCATTTGACACTGTTGAACTTCTTTCTTTGGGATAATCCGTCACATTAATGGCATAGAACCTCAATTATGGTAGGTCAGAAAAAGAATATAAATGAACAGTGACGTAACGATAAACAATTTAACAATCACTGTATGAAATTGTATTATGTTTATTCCAAAACATTCACAAAGCTTACAAACAATAGCAAATGTTACACAAGGATGCATAAAATGACAATATATTATGTCACGGAAATATCTGTGTTTCGAAAATGTCACATATTTAGAGAGAAAAAAATAAACTTTTGTTTTATTTCTAAAACAAATAGTTCTCGATGAAATCGCCAATATTCGTCTTCAGTTCATATTAGAAATGTGATTTTTGGGACTGAATATACTACAATTTAAAGAAAAACCTTGACCTATGGCAATTATATTATCTAAATCATAAATGCAGTTATATTTCGTCGGTATTCGTGGTTTTTTCTTAAGCACGAGCTTAATTTATAAGTCATAATGTTAAAAGCTCAATAGAAAACTACTAGTTTTGAAATATTTTGTTTTTGTTTCTCATGTGAATGCGGAACAACAATCTTTTCCAGTTAGAGAAATACTGATGGTACTTTAAAATACAATCTGAGGTGTATATATATATCGACATTGAAAATAGGTATATATGTACATATAATATGTAGAGACTGGAATAGTTTTGAACTTTAACGATGGTACACGCACATCCTTGACTACACATAGTACATATTGGTAACAAAATTTAACCAAACATAATCTATTCTCGTAGATATTAAATCGAATTACAAATTGATCTTCGACATTTAATTAAAATAATCACAATTTCAAAATCTTTGTGAGATCACGTCAGACATGTTAAATTATAGATATATATAGACATTTATTTCTTATATCTATATCTACACATTATATTGTATCGGATACAACGAAATTGTAGGTATTTTGTTACAATAAGTTATGATTTTATACGATCAATGTCTTGTACGATGTTTGTGCGCGATATAATTATTTCATCACATTGACGTATGTAATTCTCTATAATTTTCATTTAATTTGTCCAAATGCATATTTAAGACGATGATGAATGAAGAAGACGATTCATCATTTCTTTAAATATTTTATTGTTTTTATTTAAGACGATGGACGAAAATATATTTGCAATACTATTATGTACGGTATAAATTAAAAACGGAAATGGATGTACGAGTATGTATAAGAAATTATATATCGCTTACCAATATATAGATGTCCTTGAATTATATACTGCTGATTGATATAAGAAAAAGGGTTATAATTAAATCTGTAAGATAAATTGCTTGTTGTCTTATAGGTATGATTCAATTAAATCTACAATATAAATTCATGTATGTTTTGGTCTGAGACGATGATGTTGGTCTGCGAGTGAGTGCCTATTATATATTTTAAAAATACATATGTATCGTATATATGTTGATGATTTATAACATATACGCGCTGCGGTGTTGTTTAAACTGAAGTGAAGAATTATAATAAATGCGATTCGAATACTATTTAAGTGTTTACAAATGTATAAATTTAAATATTATAGTATAAATCAAACCATTCAGAAACCTGCATATATATGCTATTATGTTGAATCACAATGACCTTAGGAATTAAATTGTTCCTACACTACTCGATATGATGTAGGATTGGATATGAGCGAATATAGGTTTAGTACAGCTGGCATGAACAAGGCGCAATCTAGAACAACGATTTTCACAAACTTTTCGCATCATTTCCGGTCGTATTTCGCCAATAGCTCTTCGAATGCTGATTTTCAGGTATTCAATTGTCTCTGGTTTATCTACGAGTGATTTTACATAACCTCAAAGAAAATAATCCAATAGGGTTAAATCACACGATCTTGGTGGCCAATTAATTGGACCATTACATGTGGCTTCATCCTGTTAGTACCACATGTCAGCAAGAAGAATACTAAATAGCCAAGGTACGAAAAACTTTCTAATCATGTCCCTATATCGTTCACCATTGACAGTAAAGTAACATTCTGACCATCATGGTTTTTAAAGAGATATGGACTAATGGCTTCGCCATTACAGCGTGTCCCATAACAGCGTGCAATGTTCTGTGTGTGAAAATAGGTGAAATCTCGAACTGGATGGTATATACAAGCTCCAAATTAATGAGTATGTTAGAACTCTTGTCCAATTAAAAAATGCAAAGTCCATTGTAATCGTGGCGGTGTCTCTCGAATCCAAAATAAAAGCTGAGTCGTTATGAAACGTTGCGGTATGTTTGTTTTAATTTTTTTATTCACTGTATATTATATCGCTGTGTATCTGATGGTAGTTTGATTTGATAATAATTTGTTTTTGAATAGAATTTTTTAACATAAAAACTTTACAATAAATATTAACCATAAAAATATAATTTGTGGCAAAAATTTAGGTTGGTTCTTAGATAAATAATAAGTTTAATGAACAATAAAAATGTCAAAATTTAGAGTTATTAATTGACTGAAGGTCGTTCATTATCGCATTGCATCAGCTGTGAATTTTAGATAAGTATAACATTATTCCTTGAAATGAATAGATGATTCTTTCTGTAACTATATTTGTTTTTAGATATCAACACACAAAGCTCACCAAACCATATTTTTCTGTAGATGTGATGGTGTTTCGACAAAAGCTTATGGATTATCGTCACTCCAAATGCGACAAGTCCGCTTATTTACGTACCCATTCAACCAAAAATAGGCTTCATCGATAGTCATTTGGCTTTAATTCTTGTACAACTTGAATCGTGAAAACTTTTATCCAAGATCCTTTGATAAAATCTTCCATAAAGTAGAAGGACACAACCCCAGAACGGCCACGAAATGATTGATTTGATTTTCTGTAATGCTTTTCTTTTTTTCAATGGGCACTGTTCGGTGTCTCACGCAGTGGCGTAGCTACAATGGTGCAAACCCCGCGCTGCGGGGGGCCCGCAACGATGGGGAGCCCGCCGCAACGCGAGTCCCGTGGCCTTCGTTTCATTTGAAAGGAAAAATACTTTCAAATGAAACGAAGAAAATGATTATTTTAACTGAATCATGTCGACCAAAACGACCTTTTGTACGGGATCCATTACAAAATTATCGTAGCTTTTCCACGAGCTTTTATAAAACAAGTACAAAATTTGGTATTATGGAAAGAAAGTGGTTATGCTATTCCCCGAAGCTTGATGCTGTATATGGCGAGCCTTGTTGGCTTTTTGACAAAAATAGACTGGACAATTGGCGTCAACATGGAATAAGAGATTGGCGTGGTCGCTCTAAAAAAATTAAAACGCACGAGAATAGCCAAAGCCATATATCAGCTTGTTGCATTTATGAAAAATGGAGGAAAAATGAAACAATTGATAAGGACGTTGAAGAACAAATTCGGTATGAATCAAATTTTTGGGTACAAGTTTTAGAGAGGTTAGTAAACATAACATTATCGTTCTCTAAAAATTCGCTGTCATTTCGCGGGCATCGTGAAACTTTACAAGATGAGTATAATGGTAATTTCTTAACGCAAGTACAACTTCTATCGAAATATGATACTGTTATGAAGCAACTTTTGAAAATGCCACATGGATCAGTAAAATATTTAAGTCCTCAAATTCAGAATGAAATTATTCAATGCCTCGCAACACGCTTAAGAACTACTATTGTAACTGATATCAATAGTTGACCCTTTTATACAATTATTATGGATACAACTCAAGATATAACAAAGAAAGATCAACTCAGTCAAATATTTCGATATGCAAAAATTATTAAAAATGAGAAGGATGAGACAGTTTCAATTGAAATTCGAGAAGTATTTTTGGGGTTCACTGAAATATACAATCGTTCAGCTACCGGGCTTTACACAGAAACATTAAAATTATTAAGCAAAAATCATATACAGTTAAGCAAATGCAGGGGGCAAGGATACGATGGTGGGCATGTTATGAGCGGGACGTACAAAGGTGTTCAAGCCCTTCTCAAGCAAGATCAACCTAACGCTGCATACATACACTGCGCAGCTCATAACTTAAACTTAGTTGTAAACGATGCAGTTAAATGCTGCACTGAAGTCGCTTCATTTTTTACAATCCTGGAAGATATATATTCATTTTTCAGTAATAGTGTAAATAGATGGGATTTATTATCAAAATTTTCAGGAGAATCGCAACTAACTTTAAAAAGATTAAATCCAACGCGCTGGGCAGGACGGTATACTTCACTTTTAAGTATTAAAATTCGGTTTGTCGATATAATGAAAGCGTTATCTGAAATAAATTTAACAAGTTCAAAACGAGATGAACGCGATGAAGCTCTTAGAATCCAAAAAAATATGGGCTCATTTGAATTCGTTTTCATGTGTGTATTTTTGTACAAAATATTAAGCGTGATAATTGTACCATCAAAAATTCTGCAAATGAAAAATTTAGACCTTATGACCGCATCAGTATCTTTAGAAAATGCATATAAACAATTAAAGCAATATAGAAATATGTTTGATTCAGCTAAAAATGATGCAAAAGAAATAGCAAAGAAATGGGAGATCACTGCAACATTCGCACAAAAAAGAAGAAAATTTGTTAAAAGGCATTTTGAAGAATTAGCCAGAGATCACCGTTTCAATAGTAGTGAGGAAATTTTTCGAATTAATGTTTTTTCGAAAGTCTTAGACGTTGTCGTCAATCAACTGGATGACAGATTTAAAGCTATGGAAGAAATAACGAAATTATTTTCCTGTATTCAGCCAGATAAATTTGTGGAAATGAATGACGATGATCTCATGAAGTCTGCAGGAACGTTACAAGAAAAATATAAAGACGACCTATCGGAAGAGTTTCCGCTACAAATGGTGGTGGTAAATGTTTGGGTTGATGGTTGGATTTATTCAATTTAAACACCTTCTTGGTTTTATCTTCGGTTGGTTAATTGAATTTTATTTATAAAATGATAAATGAATTAAAACAAATATGAGGTTTTAATTTGATACAGTTTTTTAATGTGTTCGAGTCGAACGCTTATTTTGGAATGACCAAACTCGTTTTACACGTAGGTCAACCAAATATTAAATACTTTAAACAAATAATTAAATAATATGGCTATTGTCAGGTAGATGTCACTGGCGACAGTTGATGTATATATATATTTTTTAATTAATGCCATCGACATATACCACCAGAGCAAAGCTGAACTATTGTATGGTAAGTGGGAAACATAATTTAGTTGATTAAATTTTATTCGGGTTTTCCTGAACAGTAAAATCAATGCTAAAGGAAGAAATTTTGAAGATATCATCAATACGAGAATTAGCTGAAGTTCTAATTATAAAATTTCTAACAATAGCGTCGAGTGTTTCGCAAGTAATTACATGTTTATTATTATTTCTTACGTTACCTGTTACGGTCGCAACAGCGGAACGATCTTTCTCTAAATTGAAAATAATAAAAAATTATTTGCGCAACTCCATCGGTGCAGATCGATTAAGTGATCTACCCATACTTTCTATTGAAGCAAAAGCAGCGGGCGAAATGGAAACAAAAACTTTAATAAGAGATTTTGCTAATATGAAGGCAAGAGCAAAAAGGCTTACATTCTAGTTCAAATTGAATTTTTTTTTACATTTTTTTTGTTATTCTTAAAAATGATCATATTTAATAAAACAGCTAAATTTTCGATGAGCAACATATTTTATTACACTGAAGATATGCAAGGTGGAGTCTAGGGACCTACATTAAGTTTTGCGGGGGGGGGGGGGCAAACAATTTGTAGTTACGCCACTGGTCGCACGAGATGCGTTTTATCATTAATTGTAAACGTGGTCCGAAAACGATCTATTGTTATTCGAACTTGCCGCTCTGAAGAATTATTATGTTATAATTAACGAAGTACACGATAATTTTGACGAACAGAACCAAGTTGTGAAACTTGACTTTTCAAAAATCAACATTATTTTTTTCCAAGATTTGTCTAATTAACCATTGATTATGTTAATAAAATTATTAAATAAATTATTTTCATGCTTATAAAATTTGCTACTGAACTTCGAAACCCAGATAACCTAAAAATAAATCATCTGAATTTTATTTTTTACTGTACATCATTGTCTAACTGAATTTTATATTGTAAATTACAAAACTGTCAGATTCGTAAACACTACGAGTGCAATTATAATAACGGTTATAATTTAGGAATTGTATTTTATAGTACTATTTTTGTGAACTAGAACAAACGATTCAAATCCTACACCAACTCGATGCAACAAATTCCACAACTTCCTAGCATATCACATGTAGCCATCCTAATATGATTTCTAACACTTTGAAAATGTTGAGTAATTCTTTCTTCCAGGAAGTCATTAAATATTCATAATGTAAGTGAGCATTATGAATCTTTTATCACATCTCAATGTGTTGTGCCAAATTATAAATTGGACTGTCGTCGTGATGTCCAAATATTGCTAATTTTTTCTGAAGTAAATATGGACATAGAACCAGAATCGTCCGCTTTATATAGAGAATTAAGTAGAATGCAATTGGTTGAGGCAATCGCATGCGAATGAGTTGATGGGATTCTGCTGTCACCGTTCTCTTTGTTTGGTCCTTGATTTGTTTATATGTAACAGTATGTGTAGTGTTTTTTACCTTATCTAAAATATTTCATTCTTGACAAGCATCTAAATCCGGTATGATTCATTCTTTTTCTGGAGAATCTCAAAGTATCACTGTAAACTGCTTCAACTTATCACAATCTGTTAATGGATGCACTTCATAACATTTCAACGAACGCTTTAGGTCTCCAATGAATGTGTGACCAAATGGTTTATATATTTGTATATATATATATATATATATATATATATATATATATATATATATATATATATATATATATATATATACATAACGCTCACTGCGAGCAATAACTCAAAGCTGATTTTCGCCTAGATTTTAGAGCTGCTGCGTTCATTTCTACTGTTGTGTTCGTTACAAATATTTATCTATTAGAGACTAAAAATATTAATGTTATATTACTACAATCAATAAGCTAAATTTTAAAAAATTAATGGTAAAAATTAAGGATGTATTTGTTTTATAAAATAAAAGTAAAATAAGATAAAAGCATTAAGTCTAGATATTTTAGTTCAGAGACTGGTGCACTTTGATTGTATAACGGATAAATAGTGTCACAGTGTTTGTCTCCTGCCCGGCAGTTTTGTTGTCGACGACTCTTCATAATATAAAAAAACTCTTCAAAATTCTCATCAAACTAGTATTTATAATACAATTTATTTTGCTCATCTTTGCTAAGATTCTAACTTTGTTTGTCCAGAATGCTTCAGTTTTTGTATTTGTAGCAAAATATGAGGAATCTCATACTTTTATAATCAAAAATATGTCTCTGTTCTACTTCATGAATAACATAGGTTTATCCAGTAACCATTGAATTTCGTATAAGACTATAATTCTGGGCTACAATGAGGATGGTTTTGTTCTTACGACGCTTCTCTGTAATCATATGTCTAGAATCTCCTTTATTTTGGATGTTTTCTTTTTCTAGGTATTTATGATGTATATCAATACTTATTTTTTTGGATGCCCAATTATCGGACCAAAATATAAATTTATTCGCATTATTTTTGTTTTTTATTCCAAAATCAATTTGTAAAAACAACTGGAAACACCTTCTCCACTACGTCCAGCAATGGTTTCAACTCATAAATAACAGTATCCCTGACGGTTAGCCAAATTATATATAGCAAAATAATGTAGTATGTGCTCATGTATAATGTGACTTGATGACGGAAAAAGCAAATATATGCTCTTTAAACGTATTGTTTGGAAGTTGGCTTACTCCTTTTACCGGACGAACCTATTAGAAGATTAAAATTTAATAAATTTAGATCAGTTTTATTACAAGTATAATAACTACTTAGCACGTTGATCAGTTCCACCAGCTGCAGATTTTGAGAGTGCAGTATCACCTACCTGGTTCGAAATAGAACGCATATCGAGAAATACTTTTAAGTTGTGTCTTTATCGTTCAGATGATAATTTAGAAAATATGCGCGAAACGGTTTTTTTCGACTATCGCCTGAAGAAATGTTGGTGATGTTTTATCGCTATACTAACCTCTTTAGCTACAAAATCTCACCGACGTTCTTTATTAGATACGTTTGTAGTAATGAGTGAAAACGTTTAGCCTAATTTGGTGGGGTATATTCGTTCATCACATTTTAGGCGGCATTTTAATGAACACACGTTTTTCATAACTTCTGACTTCACTACTTATGTCTGCATTTTTATATTGGTTTCCCGTATTCTGTTGGTGCTTCGATTCTACTCTTTTCCAACCATTTATATTTTTTACGTCTTCTGGTTATTTTCTGACGACCTACTTCGGTTGAGAGGACCCAGATGTGGTTGAATCTAATATCTCGTTATCAGAATCAGTGTCATAGGAGGCAAACGGATCTCGGAGTGCAACATAAACTTTAATAGCTTTTATAAAAGTTAACAATTAAATGCTTGATGACGTGAATATTTATATTTTGACAAGGAACTACATATATAACACAAACCAGTGGTAAACTTTTTTTTTTTAATTATTTTTTTTATTACAACTGATTTACAAATCATCTATTATTATATAAATTCACGATTGAAGGGTTATAGCCCTTAGGCTAGTACCTTTTACATAATTTTATTATATTTTATAGCTGATCCAGGTTGGATCTAGTAGATCAAGTGGTTTCTTCCTTCGCAGCCTTCTTACTGGATTTGTGTCATCCAACATTCGGCGAATTTCAGCATTTTTATGTTGACTAATCCGTTGCATGAATTGTCTTGAAAATTAATTAATTTCTACGCTAACGAAATCCATCTTCAAATCTCTATGGATGTTGTCATTTCTCACGTACCACGGTGCATTTACTATACCACGTAGGACTTTGGAATGACTGGATGATATTGACGTTTGTTTGCTTTGTACAGCCCCGGAGCTGAATACCGTAAGTCCATACAGGCTTAATAATTTGCCGGTACAGTAGCAATTTATTATGTAAAGTAAGCTCAGAACTTCTCCCTAAGAGCCAATTCATCTTTCTGTATCTAATGTTTAATTCTTCTTTTTTCTTTTTCACATGCTCTTTCCATTTTAGTTTCGCGTCCAGAGTCATACCCAAGTATGTTGCTGTGTTTGCATATGAAATTTGCTGAGAGTTTAGTTCTACTGGTATCCAATCAACCTTTTTATTGGTGAAATTTACATGAACAGATTTTGCTTGATTCAGTTTTATTCGCCATCTTTTCGTCCAAGTGTTAACCATATTAGTCGCTCTTTGCAATTTGCTTGTGGATTCTTCTATGTTATCAGCAACTGCTAGTACGGCTGTGTCATCTGCAAACGTTGCTATAGTTGTCTCTTCTATCGTTGGCAGATCAGAGGTATATAGTACATACAAAGTTGGTCCCAGAACGCTACCTTGTGGTACTCCTGCTGATATTTTCTTCATTTCCGAGTATTCACCATCTAGTTTAACTATGTAAGATTTAAGTATTTCATAGAATTTCTTTGGTAAATCTCGTTTTAATTTGTATTCCAAGCCTTTATGCCAAACTTTATCGAAAGCTTGTACTACATCCAAGAAAATACTAGAACAAACTTTCTTTTTTTCAAGTACATGTTCAATTATGTTTGTAATCCGATGCACTTGTTCGATTGTTGAATGATTTTCTCGAAAGCCAAATTGATGAGGTGGAATAAGATTTCTTTCTTCAATTATTGGTTTGAGTCGCGCAGTAATTTCTCGAATATTTTTGAAATTATTGGAAGCAATGAAATTGGTCTTTTTCTTTTTCAGGTAGGGCTTTTATTATTTGTCCTGTAATTAAGTCATATCCTGGAGATTTCTTTGCATTTAGGTTAGTTTTGATTTCATCTTTTAATTCTTGCACTGTGAATAAGTTTTTATTTGTGTGAATTTTATCTAATTTAGAAATAAACAGCAAAACATTTCCAAACCACCTACGATGTATGCTTTTTAAGCCTGGCGTTAAGCTGCAATGGTATGGTTTGTATTCTTTAATAAGGCGCATAGTTTGCGGTAATGTTCGATCCCGGTAGTTTGCCTCTTACACAATATACAATACTACATATATGTATGTAATTTTTCAGCATGTTTTTTATATACTGTTATTTCAAGTGGTTGTGTTTGATACGATTAACAAATAAAAGTTACCATATATTTCTCCATAGCCCTAATAAATTTAAATGAACTTACCTGAATCATTGGCGTGCAACAATTCCGACAAAATCAGCGGACATATTGGTTTTATATCAACTTAAGTTTAATATTTTTTAATAATGTTATCATTTCATTTTAGAAATAACTTCACCAGATTTATCAAACTTTAAATTTTTGATGAAAAAAAATAGTTGTTCTTCAAAACAAGAAAGAAAACTACAATAAGACTTACGATAAATAAGCTATTTTCTTTAAAAAAATGTTCTAAGTAATACTTATAATTATCAAAACGTAAAATTATTTGTCACACAAACGGTGATAATTTATACAGTTGCAGTTAAAAATTATTCGCCTCCTTAATCACGGTATGAATCACGGGAGAATACTAATTGTTACAACCATGAAAACTATAACTCGAGTTATAGTATTATTAACGGAAGCAAAAAGTGAAAATTGACTTATCGTTTTCTTGGAAATTGATACAGCATCCGCAGGAAGACCTATTTTAAAAAATAAGTTAAGCTGGGACTTTATATGAAAATGCAATAACACGATATATACAGTGCGGTTCAAAAAATTACCGCCACTTAATTCTGTGGAGCAAAAGTCAATTACCAGCCGATGGGTGTGAGATACAAAAACTTGTAAAAGAAAGAG
This sequence comes from Tipula lateralis, assembly GCA_963932295.1. NCBI lineage: Eukaryota > Metazoa > Arthropoda > Insecta > Diptera > Tipulidae > Tipula > Tipula lateralis. The sequence goes on along the minus strand of OZ010738.1, from coordinate 89,814,748 downwards.
TATTTAAAATAAGCAAAAATCGAAGGATATTAAGACAACTATGTTGATTGTTTGATTGATTGAAAGCCCTGTGGGTGGGGGCAACCATGTTTCGTAAATATTTCGAACGAAACATGAGATCCATAGAATACCACCACAGTATCCAGAGCTTGTCGTAGGAGGCGACTAAATCTGGTTGGATCGCTGGGCTGACGACCCGCATCCGTAAAAAACAATAACAGTTAAAAATGTCAACAAAAACAAAAAAATCGGATACCGCCTAAATAACAATGACCCCCCGCTTAAGTACCCGGATACGAGATTGAGGATCAGCACGTGGAACGTGCAGTCACTAAGAAAACCTGGCGCGTTGGACGGCCTTATCACATGTATGAAGGAGTATCGGCTGGAACTCGTAGCGCTCCAAGAAACTCGATGGCCTAAAAGTGGAGTCCATGTGTCCCTAGGCTATACGTTGCTACACAGTGGAGATGACCTCGGAAATCTTGGAGTTGGCTTTCTCATTGGGCCGCAGGTAAAAAAGGCTGTGTTGGACTTCCAAGCAGTCGATAATCGAATGTGTAAGCTTCGCTTGCACATGAGATTAGCCAACCTGTCAATTGTATGTGTGCATGCGCCCACTGATGTAAGCCAACCCCAAGATAAAGACTCATTTTACAATAATTTGGATAATCTGATGGGCTCTATACCTGAGCACGATATCAGATTGGTGATTGGTGACTTTAATGCTAGAGCTGGCCGAAATCAGACCGACTTATGTAACAACATAGGTCCGTACTCCCGACACGAAACTGCGACCGAAAATGGGGAAAGAATGATGTACTTTGCGATCGCACATGATCTCCAAGTGGCAAGTACATTCTTTCCCCACAAAAACATCCATTTGGAAACCTGGACACATCCACGTAAAACATCCCGAAGCCAAATTGACCATGTGTTGATTTCAAAAGACCGGGCTCGGGTTGTTCAAGACGTGAGATCGTATCGGTCGTCAACAAAATTCGTAGGCAGTGACCATTTTATGGTTGCTGCAAAGCTACGATGGAAATTTTCGTACAAGTCAAGGAGGACAGGAGAATATAAAACGCGATTCTCCTGTGAAGGTCTGATAAATGAAGAAACGCAACGAAAATATCAAGATCTTGTCAGCAATAGCATTTTAGGATCCAACTACCAATCTGATGATGTGAACAGTGTCTGGGAAGTATTGAAAACCTCGGTTGTCGATGCTGCCCAGCACACTCTCGGTATAGTGAAAACTACGCCCAAAAATGATTGGTTTGATGAGGAGTGTCGTCTTGCTGTTGAGCAACGCAATATAGCCCACAATGAAGCGCAGACTCGGTTTACAATTGCAAGGAAAAACAAGGCAGTTCTTGCTAGGAGGACAACTAAACGCATTTGTAGACAGAAGAAGCGCGAATGGTGGAAGGCCAAGGTCTTAAGAGTACAACAACTCAGCAATGAGCACAACTCGCGTGGTTTCTTTAAAGGAATCACCGAATTGCACCATACCTTAAGATCTCGGTCAACTGCCATTCGGGACCAGGATGGAAACCTCTGTGTTAACGTCGATGCGGTACTCGATACATGGCGTGAACATTTTTCTGATCTACTTAATGTTCCACATGTATCACAAGCTGTATTTGAATACTCTCAAATACAGACCGCGGAGATGTTCATTGAGGATCCATCCTATGAGGAATTCACAATGGCCATGCAGAGATTAAAGAAAAATCGTTCACCAGGGGTTGATTGCATTAATTCAGAGCTCTTGATATTCGGAGGGCTAACTTTGTGGAACTGTCTTTTCGACCTTGTTCGATTGGTATGGCGAAATGAAGTTATGCCTGATGAATGGAAAGTGGCCGCGTTATGCCCAATATTCAAAAAGGGTGATCGCATGAAATGCGAGAACTATCGCGGTATAGCTCTCCTTTGCACAGCATACAAGTTACTGTCATACATTATCTTGGGAAGAATTACTCCTCTAGCGGAGGAAATTGTCGGTGACTACCAAGGAGGATTCCGTCCAAATCGGTCAGTCACTGATCAAGTTTTTTCGCTACGGATGATTCTTTCCAAGTACTACGAAACATCTCGCGATGTACACCAGGTATTCCTAGATTTCAAGCAAGCCTATGACTCGATCAATCGAGAGAGGCTATGGTATGCGCTTGAATATTTAGAAATACCAAAAAAATATGTACATCTCTGTAAAATGACAGTAACGCAGTCACAATGCTGTGTTAAAGTTGAGAACAGGCTATCGAGAACTTTTGCAATCAATTCCGGTGTTCGACAAGGAGATGCGCTGTCCCCGATACTTTTTAATCTCATGTTGGAATACATCCTTCGTAAAAGTGAAACACCTCAGGACAATATCTTATTCCGACAATCCAATCAACTTCTTGCTTATGCAGATGATATCTGTGTGATTGGATTAAATGGCAACGGAGTGAAAGAGATACTTGAACCACTGGAACAGTGTTCAGCTTCCGTTGGTCTCAAAATCAACGAGTCAAAAACCAAATATCTAATCTCGGGTTTTAGAGACCAAGACGCAATTGATTTCAGTAGTGGAAACCACACGTTTGAAGGAGTGATGAGATTCAAGTATCTTGGATCTCTCATCACTCACGATAATAGTGTGGGCGAGGATATCAAGGTCCGCCTTGCCGCTGGCAATCGGGCTTTGTATCCTCTACGTCCACTGCTGAAATCAAAATATCTTGCAAATACGGATAAGCTGAAACTGTACAGAGTGTTGATCAGACCCGTTGTCATGTATGGATGTGAGAGTTGGACCTTGACGGATGAGTACGAAAGATGGCTTCTAACATTCGAGAGAAGAATCATGCGTGTGATATATGGTCCAAAACGCGACGTCGATGGCACTTACCGAGTTCTTTTCAATCACGAGATCAGGAATTTAATGCAAATTCCTGATATCGTGCATGAAATCAAAGGACAGCGAATACGCTGGCTCGGTCACGTTCTGCGTGCTGATCCGAACCGAATGATACAGCGATCTTTAAAGGGAGAACCGCCTTTCGGTAGGCGAAGAGGTCGCTGTCGGCGACGATGGCTCCACGGCGTAGAGAGCGATCTGGCATCTTCCAACTGCTTGCAACAGTATGAAGATCTGGCTCGTGATCGAAACCGTTGGAGTCAGATTGTTGACACGGTACGGGCCAATAATGGCCTGTAAAAACCGCAAAAAAAAAAAAAAAAAAAAAATGTTGATTGTTTTGTTTTGAAAAGTCAGAAATGCATGACTTTATTTCGGTTTATTTGATTCCCGCCACTTGAAAAATTACATGAAATAATATCATTTTGTGTGATTTGTTACCAATATTTTTTAATTTTTTTTAAATATATTTTAATATAATTTCTAATATTTAGTGGAACTTCCGTTATGCTGAATAACTTCAAAAATACGATCTTTAAGTGAGTCATACAATTATCATTAATAATTAAGTGAAATTTCTGCTCAGACCGCTTTAATCCTTAGAACCAGCTCTTCTTTAGTATCATACGGTTTCCCCCCTTCGTATACTTTACGTGTGACCCAACCCAAACATTTTCTATTATGTTTAGGTCCGGCGAATATGCTAGCCACGGCAATAGCTGAACTTTTTGGTTTGTGATGTACTACTTTACAACGCAAGCTGTGTGTATGGGCGCGTTATCTTGTTGGAAAATCATGGATTTGAGGTAAAACAGCTGTTGTTCTCTGACTGTTTCCGGTCATTTTTGGACTTTGAAACATCAAATCGATTGTACCATCAAAGATATTGAACCCTAGACCATGACGCTCCCTTCTCTACTAAGATGGCGATTCAAAAACACTTCCTCTTTCTTAAGGTCGTGAAAATAGTAATTATATCCATCTGGTCAATCCAAAATGAATTTTTTTTCATCAGAAAATACGACTTTTAGCCAGTCACTAACATTTTGGCCTAGTATCACATGCCAATTCATGTGTTCCTTTGCGAATTCTAATCGTTTCTGCTTCCGTTCATCATTAAAAGGTGGTTTTCTCTTTAACTTCAGCCGCTTCAGATGTTTTTGCACTTAAAATAGCTCGGCGGACAGTCGATTTAATAGCATTAACACCAACTTGAAAGGTAGTACCGAATTTGAGGCTAATCTAAAAATTTTTTGTTTATCCTGAGATGTAATAAGTACTGTTGGAACTCTTCCTTTATAATTACCTCCATAAGATTTTGTATCCTTCAAATAATTTAAGATGGCTTCATGACCTCGTCCGATCCTACGACCTATAGCACGGTCTGAAAGCCCTTCCTGATGATAGAAATCTGTTTTGGCCCTTTCTGATAAAAAAACACTTTTTCTTACCCATTGATAACTTCACTTTCAAGGTGTTCAAAAGTGAACTATGTATTAAGATTCATGGACAACGACAGTATGTTTGGTGGCGATAATCAAATGAACCGAAATAAAGTCATAAATTTTTGACTAATTTTTCAAAACAAAACAAAAAACATAGTTATCTTAAGAGCAATTTTTTTTTATCAAAGAATACGAAAAAAAAATTGCCCTTTTTGTCGATGTATTGGTGAAAAAAAATACAAATTATTATGCTATACAACAACCAATTTCATAGCATAGTCTTTTATAATATAAAGTAGCGATGTTCGAATCGATTCTGATCGAATCTTTTTGACCTGATCATTAAATAGTTCGAAACATCAATTGATTAGTTTTAAAAAGATCAGGTTAAAAAGAATCAAACGAACCGATTCGATCGTTTCTGTAAAACCATCCAATCGCAATCGCATTTTTTGATCGATATGATTCTTTTGAACGAATTGATTCTTTTATACGAAATGATTCTTTTGAACGAATCGATTCTTTTGAACGAATTGATCGTTTTACCGAACTGATTCTTTTGTGAATGAGTTGATTTCGTAAAAAAAATGTTATGAAATTTTGTAGTATGATTCTGTTTTAATGGTGTGGTGTGATGATTGATTGAAGTTTTATAGAAAATTTTTTGATTTTTTATTAATAATTTTGATTTGATTTTGATATTTACTTTTCAAATAGATTAATTATATAAATAAAATAATTTTTATGTACTACATATTAATTTATCTATAATAATTTTTACCTAGAAAATGGATGAAAAATACTTTTTTATAATAATTTTGTTGACTAAAAATCCCGTTAAAAAAAGAATCAATTGATGATAAAGATCAGGTTAATACCAAAAAAGAATCAATCGATTTTGATCTTAAACAGTATCTATTCAGCCCATCACTAATATAAAGATTTATTTTATTATAATCCTTTATTATTATTGTTATTAACTTTTTATTGAGTTTTGATAATTTCACACATTTACGACAAAATATAGTTCACAAATGAAATTAAAAATGGCGTTTTGTTTTTGTTTATATTGTTTTGCCATTTAAAAATTTATGTGTTGGTAAATCTGCGAAAAAATCTTGATTTTTAAAAAGTGCTCGAGATCATTTGCAAAGAACGTGTAATGTCAAAAACGCACCTGTTTCGAGCAAAAAGAGCACTTTTTTGCTGTCAGAGCACTTTTTTTTACCCAAGATATCGTATTAATATCCAAGAATTTTGCTTTTTGCTATTGTATTCAGTATTAAATACTCTTTCTGGAAATTGACTTTTGCTTCTCAGAACTAACAAATTATGTCGATTATAGGTAGATTTTTACTTAAAAATAGTCTTTGAAAATGAAAAACACTAACCAAATAGGTGTAAGGCTACATCGAATCGACGTCGAATCAACCTAATTGGAGAATTTTTCGAAGTCGATTCGGCGTAAAATTATACCTAAAATGTGTTATTTTGGTACATTTTCACTTTCTCCTTTTATCTATTTTTGGTTAGTTTTACGTCGATTCGACGTAAAATATTAGTTATTTTCTCCTAATTTTCTACTACGACAATAACATGTTACACATAGAAAAAGCATTTTTCTGCCTCAAAAAATTGAAATGCCATCCATAAATAATTTATATTGTAATTTTGTTTTTATATAATTTATACAGAAATAATTTTTTTGTCATTTCGAAAACATCAAATTTCAGTTCACGGTCATTATTAAGCAAACTACATACGGCGGATGTTTAAAAATCGTCTTTATTTTCCATAATTACTAAATTATTCGATCCTAGCGATGAAATATCCATCGGTTTAAAACAAAATTACTTATTTTAAGTCGAAAATTCTTGTATAATTAATTTCTACTTTTAGGTCAATTTCCAATTGCGTTTTCGAATTCTATTTCTTCTTGTTTAGGAAAAATATTACTAAATAAGTCAGAAAAAATATGTACGTACACCCTATAAGTTAATCGACTTATAGGTAAAACATTATCGTACTGGAAGTTCCAGTTCTGGAACTCATTTTTACATCGTTCTGTGCAACTTCCAGTGAAGTTACCTAACACATTATAAAAAAATAATAAATTTATTATATAATAAGAAAATCAACGACGCCTATGGAAAGTGTGTGACCATTTATTTAAAGCACGAACTAAACAAATTTATAAACAAATTTAATTTGCTTCAGAAAAGCATAAAAAATATGGAATTTTAAAATTTATTTGATTCGAGTAAAATTATACAATTTACTAACTGTCGTAAATGTTCGAAAGAACATCAGAAATGAAAAACGCATACAAGGAATCTAAAAGTACAGCTCGGCCTTTACAATTTTGTTTATTATTGCGTGCGCTTTATCATGGAAGGAGAAAGCATAGAAAATTATTTTTCTCAGGTAGAAACCTTAAAAAAAGATGAGAAAGAAGTTTTTCCTATAAAACTTACAACAACAATTTATTTGTTTATATGTATTTGTATAACTTCATATTAACGAATAAAACATATTTTGCATTGATTCGAACCATAAGCACATTCCTAGAGTTTTCCCGTCCTTCAGGAAAACCGGGACCAAAATCCTAGATTGTTTTTACATTACTATGGATCTAATCTACCAGAAAAACATCATCATTAGCAATTCTAATGCCAATTGATGCCAATTGATTACTTATTATGGAATTTTCGAATATTAATCACCCAGAGGACCATTAGAATTTCTAATGATGATATTTTTCTGGTAGATTAGATCCATAGTAACGTAAAAACAATATTACAGTTATTTTAGTTTGAATAGAAAATAATCATATTTTATAATTTACTCGTATATATTTAAATACAATAACAATCATCATATGCTGTTTTATTTGGAAAGAATACTTTATTTCATTTATCCGTAGTTTTACTAATACATTCAAACACATCAATAGAATTTTATTTGTAATAATGAAATTAAGAAAAACTTCATTTTACACTACACACGTGTGAAGTTCTACCTAAAAAATCCTAGTTTTTGTTGTGGTCTTCTTAGGATAGTTTAGGAAGGAGTTCACGCAAATAAAAAAGAGGTGCTCTTATTATAAAAGAGTATAGTGTAGTACCACACAAATGGGTGGTAAATGGATTTTTGTTCTGGCCAAATAGTGGTTTAAACCTTTCACTTTGAATATACCAGTTGTAGTATGAATAATTATCTAAAGAAAATTTTACGACAAAAGCTGATGATGTAATAAAATCAAAATGTCTTACTTTAGTAAAAATTGCTTATTTTCGACAATAAAGAAAATTGTGAGAGAACTTTTTAGGAAATTCATCTTTTAAGTGAATTTTGTAGGTGATTAACGGTCTTATAGACGGTCGGTAAATTTAAATTTCTACTATCATATTTCTTTAAAGAAATTTTAACCTTAAGGTAGAAAAAAATGGAAAGATATAGAAAAAAATCCTTATTTTTCTTTGTAAAAGTATAATCGTTTTCAATCGGTGAAATATAATTGACGAAATCTATTAAAATTTGTTATACTTTCGACTTAAAAGTTAAAGTAACTTTAAAGTTGACAATAGGTAGGAAAAGAAGAAATAGTTTACTTATTTTAAACCCAATTTTCTACTACTAACTTTCTCTACTTTAAACACGATTCGCTGGTGCAAATTAGGCCAAACTTTCTTAATATTATTTTAAGTTTATTAATTGTTAGAATTTAAATTTTAAATGAAATGAAACTTTTTATTGTACTTTTTTCTAACTTTTATTTTATTAAATAATATATTTGTTAATTAATAATTTAGACAACATAATATTTCGGTCTATGAGACCATTATCAAATGTATTAAAAACACAGAAACTAGAATAAAAATAAATTAAATTAAAATAAATAGAAACATGGAAACAATTATGACTAGAACTACTATTAGTATCACTTACTATTAAAATCTCGAATTTTGTTATATTTAATTTGTACAATAATTATCCATACTGGATATTTATTTATTTTAATTTTAATAAGTTATTTAAAGAAACAAAATAAAATTTTTTTTTTTTATAATTTTTTTTTTTTTTATTTTTATATTAGACAAGTCAATGTTTCGACGGACAAATAAATATTAAAAATTATATAAAAAATTATGCTTACAAAAAACTTATTGGGAAATTTTACAAAAATAAAACATAAAATTCACATATAAATTGTCTTCACTAAAGTCAAAAAATCATCAAAAATTTCCAACAAGAACATTTTAAACTAATATAACAGTTCATGTGAATGTAATATGACACTAATACTAATTACTAAAAACCCGTAAATCAAAAATTATTGTCAAATTGATAAAAAACAAAAAACAGGGAAAACAACTTTTTTGGTTAATAAATATATTTTTATTTTGACAATCAAAAATATTGGATTATTCTTAAAAATTGTTTTCACTGGACGTTTTTGTTAAGGGCATGTAAAATAAACTTATATGTGGGGTTAATATTCTCTGTATCTGTCTTAAAATTAATGTTGTTGTTGTTATTGAGTATTTGGTGGTCTGAATACGAATTGAACCATGTCCTTAGGATTTTGATACGTTTGTGAAGTCTTGTGGTGAGCACGGTGATGACTTGTTCCTCGTTTCAATGATTGCATATAAATAAGACTCACGGTATATTTAATTACATAAATTATTTGTACTAATATTTTACATAAAATATTCACAATATTTGTATTATAGTGTATTATATTAATTAAGAAGTATTTTTGATGCGTGTTTTCATTTCGATTCGATTAAGGAATTCTGTGTCATAATCAGGATATTTAATTAGTTATATTTAAATTTGATATACATTTTTTAATACAAGTTATCGTACTAAGGAACAGAAAAAAACTTATTACAAAATCAATGAAAAACTAACGAACATTGTTTTTCAAAGTTAACTTGAATTATATAAAAAAACTATTTACATGAGTTGTATACTCAACTATTCATTTAAGGTGCCAGAAATTTAGATAATCAATCACAAATAAATTTAAGAGCGAGGTGTGAAGAAGCACCAAAATACCATGCGACACCACAAGTATATGGAAGCATTCCAAATACAACCTTTTCTTATATGTTTTTTCTATGTTTAAAATATAAGTGTCTTTGAAGTTTGGTGTATGTCTGGTTAAGTGAGTGTGTTGGGCCAAAGCTGTAGTGTTCTTGTTTAATCGTATGTCGCTTTTATGTTTTTGTATTCTACTTTTTAATGAATTTGAAGTTTGGCCTATGTATGTTTTTTCGCATGAACAGGGTATTGAATATACAACATGAGTATGTTCATCATGTGGAATATTGTTTTTCAATTTTGAGAATTTATCCTCCAATTTATTTTTAATTTTAAAAGAAACTATATTAGCGCCCATTGACTTTAGAATTTTTTTAAGGTTAATAGATAAAGTTGGAACATACGTTAATATTGCGTTGAATGATTGTGCTTGATTAATGTTTTCAGAATCGACACTATTTGTTGGTATCAGATTGTCTAGTTTATAAGCTATATCTCTAATCATTTTTTTAACTAGATGGTTTGGATAGTTATTTTTCTTTAGATACTGTTCAATCAATGTTGTATTATTAATTCTATATGAATGGTCGCTCAAGGTTAAAACTCGTTTAATAAAACTTCTTGCAACATTTAATTTCATATATTTGGGGTGGCATGAATGATAGTTAAGTATACGTTCAGATGATGTCGGTTTCGCATACCAATTGGTAACAATATGGTTTTCATTTTTAATTAATGTTAGGTCCAAGTAATTCAATTTATTTTATTATTTCTTAATATTAGACTAAAAAGTAAAAGCCGTCTAAAGGTAGAAAAATGCCAGAAAATTTTCTTAAATTTTCCTTAAATTCGTATCAATTAGCAAATATTTCTTGAAAGTAGAAAACTAACCAAAATTTTACGTTATTTCACCCAAAATAACACATATTACACCAAGCGATAGAATACACTACCTAAATTTTTAGTTGGGGCACTATACATATATATATATATATATATATATATATATATATATATATATATATATATATATATATATATTTATATATATATATATATATATATATATATATATATATATATATATATATATATATATATATATATATATATATATATGTATATATATATATATATATATACAGTTGAGGCTGTTAAAAAATCAACTCAAAAAATGTGATGTTTCGTTAATGATTTTGCATCAGCAACAATATTTCAATTGTGTCACATTTTACGAGTGGGGTATGAAGCGAATTGCCTAGTTTATACAAGACCCATTGTTATGTAAACAATCTTAAATCAAAATCAAATATTATGGTAATTATAGTTTCTTATCAATTTGTATACAAATCGCATATTATTCCTGAAAACTGTTTTTGTGACGTATAAAAATAAACAATTTGTCCATGATAAAACATATAAATATTATTAATATGCAACAAATTGTTATCCCAACAATATTTACAATTTTGAAAAGTATCCCGCGATAAGCATACTAAATATATTCCAATACAACGACGACATTACTTCCAATGTCAAAATCATATAAGTACCGCGATTAAATAACATTATTACCTGACAATAATAAAAATTACAGAAAAAAGCAACACAAGCACATTAAATGTATACGAGACCAAAATAAACTTGAACTTGACAAGTTGCACACGATAATAACTCGTTTAGCTTACTTAAAGTCTTAAAGTATATAAGTATGTATACTATTATAACATTGTGAAGCAGATACTTGTTTCAAGATGAAATACTCGTATACAAATAAATAAAAGTTTAAGATAATATTTTTCGATTTATTTTGCATGAGTGCATTTTAAAACAAAAAGTTTTTCTCCATTTTTTCTCATCCATAATATATGATAAGCACTATATGTGCATACATCTAAAAGACTATTAGTAAAATTAATGCTACACGACCTTAGTGTATAAAACGAAATATACCGTATAATCGTGCGAAAGACTAGTACAAAGGGTTAAATGTGTAAACCAAAATATTCTTTAATTATATGAGATCTTGATATTATCGAGTGGAATTAAAACTATTCCCAACTACAAATAACAACTACGCAAGACATTACTGACAAGAGAGATAAGGATTAATCATGCTATTTTCATTGACTTGCACTTGCGTTTGCAGTTTCGTTTTATATTCCATAGTGTAAGCTCAATCATTATTATGCGTAATGCAAAAAATTTATGACCGCATATTACGGATTCATCTGTTGCGGATTCATGTACTTCGCGGTTCACTTTTAACGTACTTGACGAGTCACTTTAAATAATTTTTATTTTCCGGTTTTTACAGGCCATTATTGGCCCGTACCGTGTCAACAATCTGACTCCATCGGTTTCGCTGACGAGCCAGCTCTTCATATTGTTCATAGCAACCAGAAGATGCCAGATCGCTCTCTACGCCGCGGAGCCATCGTCGCCGACAGCGACCTCTTCGCCTACCGAAAGGCTGTTCTTCCTTCAAAGATCGCTGTATCATTCGTTCATGCACGATATCAGGAATTTGCATTAAATTCCTGATCTCGTGATTGAATAGAACTCGGTATGTGCCATCAACGTCGCGTTTTGGGCCATATATCACACGCATGATTCTTCTCTCGAATGTTAGAAGCCATCTTTCGTACTCATCCGTCAAGGTCCAACTCTCACAGCCATACATGAGAACGGGTCTGATCAACACTCTGTACAGCTTCAGCTTATCCGTATTTGCAAGATATTTTGATTTCAGCAGTGGACGTAGAGGATAACAAAGCCCGATTACCAGCGGCAAGGTGGACCTTGATATCCTCTCCCACACTATTATCGTGAGTAATGAGAGATCCAAGATACTTGAATCTCATCACTCCTTCAAACGTGTGGTTTCCACTACTGAAATCACTTGCGTCTTGGTCTCTAAAACCCGAGATTAGATATTTGGTTTTTGACTCGTTGATTTTGAGACCAACGGAAGCTGAAAACTGTTCCAGTGGATCAAGTATCTCTTTCACTCCGTTGCCATTTAATCCAATCACACAGATATCATCTACATACGCAAGAAGTTGATTGGATTGTCGGAATAAGATATTGTCCTGAGGTGTTGCACTTTTACGAAGGATGTATTCCAACATGAGATTAATCCTTGTCGAATACAGGAATTGATTGCAAAAGTTCTCAATAGCCTGTTCCCAAATTTAACACAGCATTGTGACTGCGTTACTGTCATTTTACACAGATGTACATATTTTTGTGGTATTCCTAAATATTCAAGCGCATACCATAGTCTCTCTCGATTGATCGAGTCATAGGTTTGCTTGAAATCTAGGAATACCTGGTGTACATCGCGAGATGTTTTGTTGTATTTGGAAAGAATCATCCGTAGCGAAAAAACTTGATCAGTGACTGACCGATTTAGACGGAATCCTCCTTGGTAGTCACCGACAATTTCCTCTGCTAAAGGAGTAATTCTTCCCAAGATAATGTATGACAGTAACTTATATGCTGTGCAAAGGAGAGCTATACCACGATAGTTCTCGAATTTCATGCGATCACCCTTTTTGAATATTGGGCATAACGCGGCCACTTTCCATTCGTCAGGCATAATTTCATTTCACCATACCAATCGAATAAGGTCGAAAAGACAGTTCCACAAAGTTAGCCCTCCGAATATCAAGAGCTCTGAATTAATGCAATCAACCCCTGGCGAACGATTTTTCTTTAATCTCTGCATGGCCATTGTGAATTCCTCATAGGATGGATCCTCAATGAACATCTCCGCGGTCTGTATTTGAGGGTATTCAAATACAGCTTGTGATACATGTGGAACTTACTTAAAGTCAGAAAAATGTTCACGCCATGTATAGAGTACCGCATCGACGTTAACACAGAGATTTCCATCCTGGCCCCGAAAGGCAGTTGACCGAGATCTTAAGGTATGGTGCACTTCGGTGATTCCTTTAAAGAAACCACGCGAGTTGTGCTCATTGCTGAGTTGTTGTACTCTTAAGACCTTGGCCTTCCACCATTCGCGCTTCTTCTGTCTACAAATGCGTTTAGCTGTCCTCCTAGCAAGAACTGCCTTGTTTTTCCTTGCAATTGTAAACCGAGTCTGCATATATTGCGTTGCTCAGCAGCAAGACGACACTCCTCATCAAACCAATCATTTTTGGGCTTAGTTTTCACTATACCGAGAGTGTGCTGGGCAGCATTGACAACCGAGGTTTTCAATACTTCCCAGACACTGTTCACATTATCAGATTGGTAATTGGATCGCAAAATGCTATTGCTGACAAGATCTTGATATTTTTGTTGCGTTTCTTCATTTATCAGACCTTCACAGGAGAATCGCGTTTTATATTCTCTTGTCCTCCTTGACTTGTACGAAAATTTCCATCGTAGCTTTCCAGCAACCATAAAATGGTCACTGCCTACGAATTTTGTTGACGACCGATACGATCTCACGTCTTGAACAACCCGAGCACGGTCTTTTGAAACAAACACATGGTCAATTTGGCTTCGGGATGTTTTACGTGGATGTGTCCATGTTTCTAAGTGGATGTTTTTATGAGGAAAGAATTTACTTGCCACTTTGAGATCATGAGCGATCGCAAAGTACATCATTCTTTCCCCATTTTCGGCCGCAGTTTCGTGTCGGGAGTACGGACCTATGTTATTATATAAGTCGGTCTGATTTCTGCCAGCTCTAGCATTAAAGTCACCAATCTGATATCGTGCTCAGGTATAGAACCCATCAGATTATCCAAATTATTGTAAAATGAGTCTTTATCTTGGGGTTGGCTTACATCAGTGGGCGCATGTACACATACAATTGACAGGTTGGCTAATCTCATGTGCGATTATCGACTGCTTGGAAGTCCAGCACAGCCTTTTTTACCTGTGGTCCAATCAGAAAGCCAACTCCAAGATTTCCGAGGTCATCTCCTCTGTGTAGCAACGTATAGCCTTGGGCAACATGGTCTCCACTTTTAGGCCATCGAGTTTCTTGGAGCGCTACGAGTTCCAGCCGATACTCCTTCATACATGTGATAAGGCCGTCCAACGCGCCAGATTTTCTTAGTGACTGCACGTTCCACGTGCTGATCCTCAATCTCGTATCCGGGTACTTAAGTGGGGGGTTATTTGTTATTGTTATTGAGGCGGTATCCGATTTTTTTGGTTTTGTTGACATTTTTAACTGTAATTGGTTTTTACAGATGCGGGTCGTCAGCCCCGCGATCCAACCAGATTTAGTCGCCTCCTTCGACAAGCTCTGGATACTGTGGTGGACATACAAAAACATACTCGCAACTTTCTAATGTTTTGGGAACAAACACGGGAGTGGAGGTTGACTTGCGAGTGTCACCTGGAATTAGTTTTAGCATGTTCTCGCGAAATTTGCTAACAAAGTCTGTTGGATCGGGATTTGAATCCTGTGAACTGGTCACGAAAAATTCTCCTGGAAGCTTGAGAACTTGTCCATATACTTGTTCTGCTGAGGAGCTCTTCAGTTCATCTTTGACTACTGCTCGTATTCCCAACAAGATAATGAGTAGCACAGTGTTCCAATGGATAACATTTCCACGAGCTTTAAGTGATGCTTTTAGTTGTCTGTGAAAACGTTCGACCATACCATTTGCCTGTGGATGATAGGCAGTGGTACGAATTCTGTGAGCGCCTAGTAAACGCGTGAGTTCAGAGAAGAGTTTTGACTCAAATGGGTTGCCTTGATCAGTTGTAATTTCATGAGATAATACAAACCTTGATACATATTGCTCAACAAAAGTCTTAGCAATAGTGGCAGCGGTACTATCTCGAATGGGGTATGCCTCCGACCAACGAGTGAATCGACCTACGATGGTAAGTATGTATATAAAACCTTTGGAGAGTGGAAGCGGTCCCACTACATCCATGTGTATGTGCTCGAACCTTGATGATGGAAGCTCGAAATGCCCTGGTTGTGTCTTGGTGTGCCTTTGCACTTTACTAGTTTGGCATCCGATGCAACCACGTACCCAATTTGTAACGTCAGCGTTCATGTTCGGCCAAAAATACCTACTTGATATTAATTTACGTGTAGCGCGCATGCTTGGATGAGATAGACCATGTAGTGCGCTGAAAACTACTTGTCTCTGTGACAATGGAACGAATGGTCGATGAACTCCTGTTGATGTTTCGCAATATAATTTTATATCGGATAGGATGGTAAGTTCTAATTTAAATTTAGAACTCGCGGGGTGCGATGAATTTTCGAGAAGTTCTCTCAATTCATCATCAGACATCATCAAAATTTAGCCTAGAAGTTTTGTCAATTCTATCAACGTGATCACACGGTCGTGACAAAGTGTCTGCGACTACATTGTACTTGCCTGCTATATGTTGTACGTCCGTCGTAAACTGAGCGATATAATCTAATTGTCGAGTCTGCCGTGGATTCTTATCACTCAGGGAGGTTATTGCCGTGGTAAGAGGCTTTTGATCTGTGTAGATGGTAAATTGCCTACCTTCTACAAAATATCTAAAATGTTTTATTGCTAAATAAATAGCGAGCAGTTTTCTGTCAAAGGCTGAATACTTCATTTCTGCTGTTGATAATTTTCGGGAAAAGATTCCTAAAGGTTGCCAACATCCGTTATTCAATTGTTGCAACACTGCACCAACGGCAATGTTTGACGCATCTGTGGTGATACTGAATCTGGTGTTGCTCAGAGGATGGGCTAACATGATTATGTTAGCAAGCGCACTTTTAATTTGGGCGAACAATTGATTACAGTCGTCAGGCCACGAGAACTTTTTGCTGTACTTTGGCATCTTATGTAGATGTGCCAAGTGTGCGTGAATAGGGAACAGCAATCCGGTTAACTCTAGAATGAATCTATATTAATAATTGACCATTCCGACGAATCGCTGAATTTGTTTAATTGATGTTGGAGCAGGAAATTCATTTATGGCTTCAACTCGCCTTGGTGAGGGTAGTAAGCCATCTGCAGATATGTGGTGGCTGAGGAACTCTAGAGCGGGTATTCCGGAATTCAAACTTTGAAATTTGAATGTTTATTCCAAATTCGACTAACCTCTCAAACAACTGTTTGAGATGAAGTTTGTGCTCTTCCTCGTTTTTACTTGCCACAAGAATATCGTCTATATAAACGAATACAAAATCTAGACCTTTGACCACTTCATCCATGAAGCGTTGAAATGTTTGCGCAACATTCCGAAGACCAAAGGGCATTCTCGTAAATTCGAATAACCCAAATGGTGTGGTAATTGCCGTTTTAGGCACGTCTTCTGGCGCAATGGGTGTCAGATGATAAGCTCTTACCATGTCAATTTTCGAAAAAACTTTGCGTGCATCGAAAAATTTTGAATACGTGGAATCGGATATCGATCCGGTTCAGTGACGGCATTTAAACCTCGATAATCTCCACATGGTCTCTAATCTGTCCCATTTTTCTTCTGGACCAATTGAACCATATGCTCAAACTCTGCAAGAGCTGTCCTATACAGGGTCCAGACGGCGTGGTCTGGAAAAAGGCAACCGGCCTTTTGTATAAATATGATGGGCCACACTGTGTTTTGCTGGACGATTATAATCCGGTTCTTCAGTGAGCGATGGATACATCTTTAAGAGTTCACCATAACCATTTCCGACAGTTGGGAGTGTTGGTGTGTGTATTGACCTTAGCAGTCATTGCACTGACAGCTAGACTTGTCGTGGGATCAAGTAATTGTCTTCTACGCAGGTCGACAAGAAGACCATATTTCGCCAAGAAGTCAGCACCAATAATTGGTCTGCCTACTGACGCGATCGTAAATATATGTGGAAATTGTCACCGTAAACCAACATCTACATTCAATAATTTGGTCCCGTACGTATTAATTATTGAACCATTGGCGGCGGAAATTACCAAGCTTGAATTTTTATTAGATGCGTTTCCTTGGAAATATTTTACGGGTAAAACGGATATATCGGCTCCAGTATTGAGTCGTGTATTGTATTGTATTGTTTGAGTCGTGATTGTTTTTTGTAGATACATATTTGTTATTATTTTTGCAAGGTAAGTAAGACTTCCAAGCATCATTGCCAAATTTATGGTGGAAATAGCAGAGTCTTTGATTGTCGATGAAACGACGTCTGCTTCCGCTCCATGGTCTTCCATAAGAATAGCGAGATCGACTTCGCGGTCTTGGTGAGCGGTTGCGTCATACTGCCATTCTTTCGAATTTTGACTCCATGCTAGCGAGCCTAGCTTCGAGTCTTTCGATAACACAGTCTGTTCATTCGGTACAGTACGGCTCAAATGCTCTACTGGGGATAAATAAAATTTAAGATATTATAAAAAAAATTACATCATGGACTATTAAAACTTTGGGTGCCAATGATGTAATGAGCATACACTCTAAATTCCACACAACCAATGTTGTTATAGACATACATTCGAAATTCTGTTTTCTAGTGCCTGTGTTGTTATAGACATACTTCCAAAACACCATCTTACTATACCAGTGTTGTGGTAGGCATACGTTCTAGATGCCATCCAACCATGCGAGTGTAGTTCCGAGCATACATTCCAAAATCTTTCTTATGGGGCTAGTGTTGATCTCAACATACATTCTAGATTATCTGTTACTATATGCCAGTTTTATAGTCTTACTATGCCGGTGTTGTTATTCAAATTCGATTTGAAATGTATGTGTATAATGTATGTGTATGTATGATTCATTAAGCCAATGTTGTTCTAGACATACATTATAAATTCCATCCAGCCACGCTAGTTCTGAACAGTGTCAACTATAAGGCCTTATATACATTGGTTTTTGGTGTACTGCAATGGATCCGTTTTGCCATAGCTATGAATCAATGTAAAAATCTATTCGGATAACGATTAAATATCGTCACACTTTTATATTTCCTTAACAATTTTCGGTGGGGTAAGTTGCCTATGCCTGTGTTGTTGTAAGCATACATTCCAAACAAATTAAACTGTATGCTAGTGTTGCTATGAGCATGCATTTAAAATTCTTTCCCAGCACGCCAATGTTGTCGTAGACATGCATTCGATATTCTATGCGATTATAAAGTGACACACCCTGTTCAATTCAATTGGCATGAACGGAAGGAATTTTGAGTGTATGCACATGACAAAGCCAAGAGTACATATTTCATTTTTACATGAATGCAATTACACAAATTTTGGTAAGTTTATGGATATAGCTCGAAAATCTCGATTATGTTGAGATGCAAATAAATAAATAAAAATTAATAGTGACATCGACCCGTATATTGGACATGGACATTAAGTAACTAAATAGTGCTAAACGAGTACTGAGTAGAATTGTTATTGCAAATAATTTGTTATGTTTTTATTGCTCTATAAGTGTTTTCGTAAAATTTACAAAATTGATTGAATAAATAAAGGCAAGTTCTGTAAACATTTCAATTTGGCCAATGAGTATGTGGAAATTTTTGAAAATGTATGTCCTTGACAACACCGTGAGTGGTGAGATGAAATTTGTGATGTACCATATGCGCACAACACTGGCGTAATAAAATAGAATTTCAAATGTACATACGTCTAGAACGACATGGGCATGGTTGGGTGGAATTCAGAGTGTATGCTCATTACATCATTGACTAACCCAAAGTGTTAAAATGAGTTCGCAAGGGTGGGTTGTCAAAATAGCTTAATATAACTGATTAAATTCTGCTACATATACATTAAAAGTGTTGCTACCATATTCGAATTCAAATTAAATTTTGAGAATGACAAATCTATCTAATCTTGATAAATTTTTGCGGAACACTAATTAATAAATTATGGATAATATATTTCTTATTCTCAAGCAAATAAATGAATGACACTGCAATAAAATGTCAATAGAAGCTTCTACTACTCAAATATTAATGCAAAATTTATATATTTATTTATGGCTTTTACTATTTGTCATAAAATAGTAAACAACAGAAATTTTTGTACGATGAGATATTATTTTACTATTGTACTGGCGAACATCTTCATTAATGACTGGTACTAATCAATTATTTATGTTTACGAGAATTTTGATGAGTATATCTACATACTTACATATACACATATGAGTATTTATAATATTTAGTTTTTGTATTTGTTCAAAATCATGTATTTCAAGTATCGTATCGCACATTCCATTTATACTCCTAGTACACAATACAGGTATCCCTCGCTCAACACATTTTATCAAAATGTTACATCTGTTAATCGATTTAACCACTAATTATAATTTTCAATGGCCAAATCACCGGTGGATCAACATTTTATGGATCAGCCTTGTAAGCAGTTGTGTGTAATTTTCCAAATACGAATTCCTTGATGCATTTGAAGCTGGTTCAATAGCATAAACTTTTGTCATAAAATTTATGTTTCATTAGTTACCATACAAACTAAACGATTGCCAGGTCGCTCTGAAGTAAATTTGGTAACAATAATTTGTTTTATTATTGAAACTATAGTCTTTCCAGACTAACCATCAATTTACATCTGATTTCATAAAAACTAAACTATAATGTGGTCACTGCCGATCCAGCGATCACTAATGTATGTTCGTAGATAGATAGCTGCTCACATTCTAACGAGCTCGAAGGGTTTGGTTTTTTAGTCTCTTAACTAAATGTTCATTATCCAGTAGCCTAAAGTACCTTATTCTTTAAGTTTTGTATCAGTTTGATGTTAGTATTCTTAGTGCAACCCCAAAGCTGTGTGCTATATAGCCAGATTGGCTTTAGAACCTGATTGTAAATCAGTATTTTGTTATGAGTGTTAGGTTTGTACTAAAAATAATAACAACAAATTACACTGTTAAATTTATTTTTCCCAATAATAATTGAAAAATATACCAAAATTTAAAATTAGCGATGATAAAAAACTGAAAGTTTTGATAGTTTAAGTGAAGGCTCAAATTTGTCTAGTAGTATAACAATCAGCAAATAAATTGAAATAAAAAAGTCGGTATTGCCGATCCTAGAGATGACCAAGGGTTTTGGCCTATATTTTCAAATAGCTTAATTAATTTTCATTCCATGAGGGAACGGACATTAAATTGTGATGAGATTTACTATGGATTTCGGAACTTTAAAATTTTATCAATTTGATTGCATCACAACTTTGTATCGTTGATCCTAGAGATGTCCAGAGGGTCTGGTTCATGATTAGCGTAATACCATTATATCGAAGTAAGATCATCTTATTATGATGAGAACTACTCAAGTTTTAGATTACACTTTATTTGCTGATTTTTATAACATCGTAAAACATAATTATCTTCAAAATTGGTTATATGTTACAACATACCCCGTTTAATGATTTGGCTATTCCAAAAACTACTAGAGCAGTTTGAGCCTTCGCTTAAACTATCAAAACTTTCAGTTTTTAACCATCGCTTAATTTTAAGTTTTGGTCTTATGGTTCAATTATTATTGGAAAAAAATTAATTTAACAGTGTAATTTGTTGTTGTTATTTTTAGCACAAACTTTACACTCATATTTTGTTGCATATGCTTAAAACTGACCTTCCTTCAATTAGCCAGTGCATTTTTCTATATTTAAGATCATCGTTTCTTCTTTAAATACTCTCTCCATTTAAGCTTAACATCCAGTGTCATACCCAAGTATCTAGCAGAGTTCTCGTACGGCACCATCACATCGTTTAAGCTTCGTTTAAGCATCGTTTAAGAATGTCTGCGGATTAACCAATGATTTATTCGTAAACTTGACATGAGCTGATTTTAATTCATTAAGTTTGATTTTATATCGCTTGGTCCATTGTGGCGAATTTTATCACTTGCACATAGAAATTTATTCGCCACCTCTTTCACAGTTTTTGCCCTATTGCAAGTATAGCGGTGCCATCAGCAAACGTTGCTATAATTAAGTGGTCGGACTATGGTATATCACTTATATATAGTCGGTATATGACTGGGCCCAAATCAATGCTTTAAAAAGCTCTTGCCCTTACCTCTCTCACTTTACAATACTTATCTTCTTGTTTTACTCTAAAAAACCTTTCAGATAAATATGATGTCAAAAGATCAACATATGGTCCCGGAAGCATAATCCTCGTGCCATATCTTATCGAAAGCTGCTGTCACATCCAGAAATAAGGTTGAATAAATTTATTTATCTTCTAACGCCTTTTCTATAATATCTGTAATTCTGTGAACCTGATTAATTGTTGAATGTTTGCATTTGAATCCAAATTAGTGATCCGGTATTAGGTTTCTACCTTCTATTATTGGCTTCATTCTCCTCAAGAGTAATCTCTCTATTAGCTTAGAAAATGGTAGGGAGCAGTAATATCGGAGGGCACGATTTAACTTCTATGGGCGGTTTACCTGATTTCGGTAACATAATAACTTCCGTAACTTTTTAGGCAGAAGGAACATGTCGTAATCTAATAACAGCACTATGCACGTGAGTTAGTTTAGCGATAGCTTTCATTGGTAGTTACTTTAGAATTTTTTCCGTTAAAAGCTCAAACCCAAGAGCTTTTGCTGACTTCAGAATTTTATTGCCCTAATAACTTCTTTCGGGGTTCTCATTCGGTTGGGTCTCATTTGGTTTGAAAATATCAGAGAGATGATTAGCAAACTCTTCAGCTTTTCATTTGTTATCCCTAGCCCACGAGCCATCACTTGCTTATTAGAAAAGGTCTTCGTAACTGTGGTACAACAAACGTTAACTGACTGAATGTTTTATGGGTGTATAGACAAATATCGTTATGTATATAATTCAGATATTCTTGAACACTTTCGCTTAAAGCAATATTTTCTTTTGTTTACGACCGTCAGCTTACGAGTATAATAAATATTTTTTCGCAAATTAATAACTCGATCAATAAATTTTTGCCACTGCATCGATTATGTTTACCAAAATTCACGAAAAGCATAACTTTTCCAAACGGAATTTTTAGAAATAAATATTTTCATTCATTTGCAATGCTTGTAACGCATGATGGCGCTTAAGTGTGCACATGCTTGCTAACATTTCTATCCTGGGTAATTCAGGGTTGATAGGATTCACCGTCCTAGCACTTCACTTCACAAATTAAGTTACATTGATCGTCACGCTTTTTCCTCCAAATCAAAGAAATTTATTCCATTATTTTTTACTGCACGACACGAAAAAAAAAATCATATATTTATTTATTAAAGGGTTTGGTCGCGAACATTTACTGTATATCGCCTTTCGATTTTTATGCAACCCACAATATTCCGAAGGGAAACATTTTAAGAAAAATTTTAGTTTAAATTTTTATTTTGTTAGAGAAAAAAGAAGTAAAAATTAAGAATTAAGAAAAATTAAGTACTTACCAGTGTTGTCGAAAGTACTACTATAGGAGTAACTACTTTCAACACCGATGTACTACTATGCTCCGCAAATGAAATCTATACTCCCCTGAAAAAATAAACCTTCATGCAATTGCATTTTCTTGCATTTTTTGGGGTTTTATTTGTTTAACTTAGGTGAGAGAAATATATTTCGTTATTACATACTCTTTCTTTTTGCGAAACAATATAATAAAAGTTTAATGAAATTCAATTAATGTTGTAGCAAAGAGAATATAAAGAGGAATATCTTATATGAACGGAGGTTGCAGATAAACTAAAAATTTTAAAATATTTCTGTTATTTGGTGTAGGCAAACGAAATAGGATAAACATATATTTTTTATTTCGTTTTCTCTTTCGACAGCAAAAAAAAATATTTAACTATTTCAAAACTTTGCTTACTATTTCTTATTATAATTCGATTGTAAAATGAAATAAAAAACATATGTTTATCCTATTTCGTTTGCCAACCAAATAACACCAAATATTTTTAGTTTATATGCAACCGCATGAACCGCGGTAGGATGTTCCTCTTTATATTTATTATCATTGGTAGTAGATAAAATAGTAGGAAATGGAAACCAAATTGTAAGTTTTGTCATCAAATCCTTACTAATAGTATTGTACACATTGCTAGGCACAATAAGTCCGATTAACAAAATAATCTATGAAATCATTAAGAAATCAAAACTATTCAATCTGAATTCAAAATTTTTCAGGAAAGTTTTAATATCGAAACATACAATATATTTAAATTATCATTAGCCATATTGGTTATCAATCGAAGCAGCAATAATATGACAAATTAAGCAACATTTTTTTGTATCATATTATCTAGACATCTCAACATTTTTTTGTATCATATCATCAGTAACTCCTTGATTTCATGTTTTGCTTCCACTACAAAAGTTTCACAATGTTTTCAAATTTTGTTAAACCTGAGATGATTTTGGATAATGTGCTGGATAAAACTGATTTTTAAATATCAATAATATTTTATACATTGAAAAAATTTTTATTGGCACCTGAAATAACTATTAAACGAGGAACAGTTTCAGATGATACTGCAAACCGTGTAAGAAATTGTGTTTTGCTTATAACGTCACCAAATCAGCACTCGAATTTCGAAACTTCGAAGATGAGGTGCTATTAGCTGTACAGTTCTTGGATCCGACACAAAATCAATTAGTCTATTTCCACTTATTCCATTGTTTCCAAATATTTTCAAAAGCACTTTGAAGACGTTTGGACGTCTATATTCGATTTTAAAAATGCTACCAACGAAAGAATGAATCCACAACATCGTAATTTTTTAGGATCTATTTTTAGTTTTTCTCATAGCAGCGCAAACGCCAAATGCATTTTTCCCAAGTCTACCTTATTAAGGATAAGAAACGTAATTTATTGTTTACCTCAACAGTAAATGCCTATCTTATGGCCCGAGAGTTATAGTATGGAACAAATCCGTTATTACTAAATCATATATTTTTATGTTATTGTTAATACTTTTAATATTTGAATTAAATTATTTTATTATATAATTAATTATACAATTTTTAGTTTTGTTTTTAATAAACCATACTATAATATATGTTTTTTTTTACTACTTTACTTTTCGAAATACTCCCATTGTTATACAATATGTGCTACCTCGTAAACGACAACCCTGGTACTTACCCGCAGACTCCTGAGCGCTCTGGACTGCTGGCTGCGAGTTTCCAGTCATTTTGGCTAAATGCTAAAAAAAATTCTTAACTGCTCGTCGTGTTTCTCTGTTTATTCAGTAATAAGGGAATGTATTTTCCATCCACAAATTTTGTGGAGTTACTAATTTGACCGATAGATTTTCTCATTCACCCATGAACCATTCCCACACGCATTAACTACTCTTGTTTTAACTAATTCTTGTACATAAGTTTCTTGCTTTATTATAATCCGTATGATTATGTTGCCGATGCGATTGCTTCTCAAACAAAACGATGTTCCATCAATGTGGTCACAATTATAACCACTAAAAATTTTTTTGATTCCTATGCTCGTAATTTACTTTTCTGTTCACCAGGTATACTACCACTGGATGATACTGTTAAATCCGGCTTTTAAAATAATAGACAGTCATAAATTTATAATGTATGATATGTCTTACTTCAACCAAGAATGATAAAATTTACCTTTACTATTCAATATTAGCTTAATATATTCCCAATACCAGCGAATATAACGTATCTATTATTCAGGAATTGGCCACCTGGGTGGGCTAATAGAATTTAGAAATACTCCAATGTTTTCTATACATATGACATGTTTCGAAAATATTAAGTACAAAATGTACTTTTGGGTTAAGTATCACAAAAACAAAATGCTTCCGCTTAAGCCGATGTTGACGAGATTAACACTTTATCAAAAAGAACAAGATTAGCATAGATTAGCATAATCAAGGTAAAAAAAATATATTTTCGTCGACTGTTGGGGAAAAACAATAGACGATAATTACCGAACATAATTAGTACTGATCAATCATAAAAAAAATTTGAACT
This sequence comes from Tipula lateralis, assembly GCA_963932295.1. NCBI lineage: Eukaryota > Metazoa > Arthropoda > Insecta > Diptera > Tipulidae > Tipula > Tipula lateralis. The sequence continues at coordinate 89,789,447 of OZ010738.1, read as the reverse complement.
AATATTTTATTTTTCTACTCAACTCGCAGTCCAACCACAAATAACTACTACAGATAGCCAAACTATATGGAGAAATCATGTATATAGACTGAAATAAGGGGAAATAATTGTACCCTGGATGAAAAGGCTATATTTGAGTTTTATTTTCTCTTTTATTCCTTTACCATTGATATTACGATAAATAATCTATAATACTAAGTTCAAATACATACATGAAATCAAATAAATGTTTCAAGATACTGCGATTAGTTTCATTCAGGACAGTAAATGAGTTCAACATATTTTATACAAAATTTATATACAAACATTTATTTATCGTAATATCAATGCTAAAGGAATAAAAGAGACAATAAAATTCAAATATAGCCTTTTCATCCAGGGTACAATTATTTCCCCTTATTTCAGTCTATATACATGATTTCTCCATATAGTTTGGCTATCTCCATATAGTAGTTATTTGTGGTCCAACTATATATATCGAATGCAATCGATGCGACTGTGAAGGTTTTGTTTTCCTCATCTACATTAGAGAAGATTATCGTAATGCCATCACGTGTGTCAGTGCGTCTCCACTGACAGTATCAGAGCCATCTTAATTTAAAAGCCATAAGTGCTTAATTTAAAAGCCATATCTTAAAAGCCATAAGATGGCTCTGACAGTACACATATTTTAAATTATTAACGAGCGTTACATGCTGTTGCATGTCATTGCATGTGAATTAGTCCAAAGTTACTGAACAAACAAATATATTGATCCACTTTAAAGTAACAAATCAAAAGTATTATCACTTACTACCATTTCGTTACAACTTCATCGATTTCTATAAATAACATAAAGAATCTTTTGAAAAATAACATAAATAATTTTTTGAATTTTGATTAACCTGTTCGATCCACAATAGGCTTGATAAGATTTTCTATAGACTCAATTTGAATCTTAGGAATAATGTTCACATTGTAATTTAATAGCTTCTATTGATTCATATGAATTCTATTTAGATAGTTAAACATCTTCAAGTGGTAAAACTTTATGTTGACTGACCAATTATACGATCACTGAGTGAATGAACAGAGTGTGACTTTTCAAGCGATAGGTGAAGTAAGAAACATATCTACTCTGTTGAAGTGAAGAACTCATGGCCCAGTTCATTTTTCATGACAGTACTGTAGTGTGTCATGGAGTAAGGCAATGTGTAGATAGAATCGGACCTATAGCCGTACTTCATCGATTTTACTTCATCGTAATTTTAGATCAAAACGTGGGCACAAATAATATTATTGTTTGATTAAGGCTGCGTGCCATACTCAAAGTAAATTGCAAAATTCGGTAAATCGCATTTTTAGTACAATTTTACTTTTCATGTCGTGCCAAACTATGCAAGTAAACTTTTAGTGAATATGGTGTTAAGGGTCACATCCACTGGTTGATACGAAATAAAGGAAACGTCAAAAATGTTTTGAATTTTTGATTACATGTCGTAAACTCGTTACTAATAATACATTACATTCTTGTGTATTAAAAAAAATTGTTTTGAAAAGAATAAAAATAAATTTACGTGCAATGGAAAATAATAAAAATAAATTAACTTTAATTGTGTTAATGTGTGGAGAGTTAGTTAAATTACTAAATAAATACTTAATCTTACAAAAATCTATTTTGGAGGATATGTGTTAATCGAGAGATGCAAATTTATTATATTATAATTAAAGAATGTTAACTTTTTTTATTTTAATTTTTAGCCAAAAATAACTAGGTGTATTGATTACAAGCCACCTGTAATTGTAGCCATATTAAATGGTGATTATAAGGCAACCAAAGAAAATATCCGTATAATTCCGGCATCTTTTAGAAAATTTGTTGAATTAATCCCGAGCAAATTGTACGGTTGGAGTATTGAAATCGAAGTCGTATAGTATTTTTATTTTGGCTTGGCTGTGGCACGAGTTATAGGGTTATGTCAAAGGCGATGATAATGCCTTAGTCTACAGTTAAAAATATTATTCACAAATATTTAATAATTATAGCGAAAATGTCAAATAACATTGTACAGAAAACACCAATCATGTCGGCATTAGATGCAATGGGAGCTCAATTTACCAGTAAAGCGCGATCAGAAGTCTTCAATAACGCTGTAGGAGCTATCGATGGATGCCACATTAGAATTAAATGTCCCCCAAATCAACGCGATCAGGACATAAACCGAAAGTTGGTTTACTCAATTCAGTTGCAAGCAGTTTGTGATGCAAAATTTAAAATCATTAATATGTGTGTTGGTTATCCGGGGTCGGTCCATGACCAACGTGTTTTAATCAACAGCCTTTTATATAGAACGGCTAAATTTCCATCAGAAGGTTACTTCCTATTGGATGATGCAGGGTACAAATGTATGGTGAACCCTATTACAATTGTATCCCCATACAAGGGATTCAATATATCGGAAGCACAAACACGCTTCAATCATGCCAATTCGAAAGCTCGTATAACTATTGAGCAGACATTTGGAATGATTAAGACAAGATAGCGAGCAATATTTTTCAAAACTCTTGAATTAGACTTGAGGAGATGTGTTCAAGTGGTGTGTGCTTTCAGGGGGCTATTCCGAAATAATCCGAAATCGGATTTTTACCGATATCGGATTTTTTCATAAAATCCGATCCGTTACGAATTTTCCTATTATGAAACTGTTTGGTCGAATTTTTCAAAGCAACTCAAATTGTTCGCTAGTAGTTGCCCTAATAAATTCAAAATAAATAATTAAATTATAATTATGATTTAAATATAAATATTTTAAATATATTATACTTACATTTTAAATAATGTTAAATATAATTTTTTTTATATGCCGTAAAAATATTATGTTGATTGAAATAATTGAACACATTCGATAACACAAATGAAATTCGTCTACTAATTAGCAGTCGAATTTTGACATTGGATTTTCGGAAAATCCGATTTCGTTTTAACTTTATAGTTTCATAATAGCGGATTTTTCGATATCGGATTTTCATAATAGCAAAATTCGCTTTCAGATCCGATATCGAATTTTTCAGAATAGCCCCCCTGTGTCATGCATAATATTTGTTTATCAGCCGGAGATTTTTCAGATTTTGAACCAGTAATGGTGGACTCTTAAAATTTTACAAATAGTCCCAGAGACTATAGAGATGCGAGTATCGGGATGAGTTATGTTCACGGATGTAGTAACAAGAATTAAACATTTAAACTAATAATAAAAACAGGAATAAATAATTTAAAAATTCATAAAATTTGGAAGATTTTCAATTATTCCAGATCTGGAAACTGGCCGTCTGGAAACATTTGTTTGGTGGCAAACTGCACCAGTTTTTCAATATTTCGCACACTTTTTCGTATCTCTTTTGACGTGTCAGTTAACATTTTTAACATATCCTTTTTTGGACTTTCCTTGAGTTTTTTTACTGGTCGCAATATTTCGGAGCAATCAGAATCTGATGTAATATCCATTACATCATATGAAGTATCCACACGACTGGAACTGCTCGATGAGCAGGATGGTCCGGCACTGCCACAAACCGCCTCATCGATGATATACGTGGGATGCAAACCATGTTTATTTTTTAAAAAGTCGTGTAGTTCGTCAAATAATTCTCACTGAGTGGGAAGTAACTCTCCTCCTTCCGTCGAAATGCCCGATTGCGGCTCCGTCATTCTCTAAAACAAATAAATTTTGGTATTGCGAAATATTTAGAATAGATATCAAAATTTACCTTATATTTTTTTAGGATATTCTGCCACTTTTGTGTCACATTTTTTTGAGTTTTATTTAGTTTTGATTCTTTTATAACTTTTCTGTAATAAAATAAATATACATAGCTATACATCACTGATATTCTCGTATAATACTTACTCCCAACAATGTCGTGGATTGCAGTTTTTGGATTGAAAAGCGTAATCCAGTAATACTCTAGCTGCAATGAGTGCCCGTTCTTATTCTAATGTCCCTAAAATAACAATTAATTTTGATTTGGGTACCTCATATTTATAAAGAATATATAAATCGACTTACATCGTTCGGAATAATTCCGTTTTGTTTTTTCCATATTAAAATTTATATTATACTAGCTGGCTACGCACGCTACGCAGCGCGAGGCCTCCAGGGACATTTAATAAAAACTTCGTTTTGCCATATACATTATTTGTAGGGATTGTTTAGAAAGAAAACAATTTCTTCGGCGATATATTGGATATCCATCAATATTTGTGATCGTATCGTCAGTGAATTTTTTTGGAAAGCTTTTAGTACATTTCCCGTATGCCATTCAGATTGCCACATGGGCCATGAATCATATTTGCAGTAACAATAAAATAAACAGCAATTGTACTGTCGATTTCTTCACGACGTATTTTATCGATTAACCATACCAAAATGTGTGCATGAGGTAACCCGCGCTATTGCCATTCAACGGTATACACCCAGCAACGTTTGGGACCAAATACATGTAACTTTGTAATGAAAACAATTAGAGACTTCAATTTTTATCTGAAAACATGTGTAATGTCATGATAGTGTATTGCGCTTTGGCCAGGCAATAGTAAGGATGTGATCTCCGGCGATTTTGGATTACTAGTGAAGGTGATAAATTAACACGGCCGCCCATATTCTCGCACGTTAGTCAAGGCATCTTGTATATATTCTTGCATATGACGTGGACTGTCTATGTACGATGATGGTAGAATGACAGAATTACCAATTTGGACGGCATCGGCGTTGTTGACAATAGCGTCTCGCAGGTGAATGTACTCTTCCGCTCGTAGCTTTTGTTAATTAAATCGCAAGTATCGTAGCTGTTCGCTCTCTATCTGCACATACATGTTGACCATGAATTGTTGACAAAGCTCACGGCATCGTAGAATAACGTTGTTCTGACTCCTTATCACGTCTGATCATCAACCAATACGCATAATAATCCTTCGAACTAACATTCTTGATTATTTCAGCACCTGCTGCAGAATCTCGTTGTTTAATATTTACGCAATACCCGCCTTGGCCTTTCCAGAACATTAGCGGATATTGGAGAGCGTCATATGAGCGGTGTGTATCAGCTGTAGATTAATATTTTTTCTACGAATCACGATTTCCCGTGTAGCTGTACGATCGCCGACCATGATTCCAGCAACATCATCAAGAACAGGTGCATTAAATCTACGAATATGCTGTTCAGCAGGTGTTTGGCGGTGAAGAGGGCGTGGTTCATAGTTATATGGCGACGTTAACAGTATTAAGAGCAATATACTACCAAATAAAAAAAATCCGTTGGAAGGAACAAATTTGTACAGAGAACTAAAAATTTAAAACTTTCAAACAAAATCTGTCGAGAAAAGGGGCGTGAAAGGGGGCGTGGCATTAGAAATGTTTATTTCTACCTCGCCTGGAGTACATAATGTGTATACAATTTGAAGTAAATCTGTTAAAATCTATATGTGAGCAATTACATAATTTTAAAAATGTGGGCGTAAAAGTGGGTGTGGTCGAAAAAAAGTACCCTATTAATCATGCCAGAGTCCCAGTTAAATGCTGTGAAGGAAGATCGGTCCAGAGGTTTGGTCTCCTATAAGGTACAAATAAACAACACATTCCATTTTATATATATAGATTGATACTCAAGTCCGAAAGCTCATTGATTTTCCCATAATAATCACATTCGAATAATATTTATTGATTTTATCAACACCAGAACAATGAATCGGCCGATTAATCTCATAACTATATAAAACCCACTGTAACATAAATGTAATGAAAATAATTGATAAGAAAAAGGCAAATACGATATGATACAATAATTATTGTATCACTTAAGCCGATAAATAGAAGATATCAATAATCATTTAGCACAGTAGTATATACATAGTACGAACACAAAGAGAAACACTTCTTTCAAATCCTTTCATATACTCAGATATAGTTTAAGGAATTAACCTTCTCATTCGTCAAAGAATTCGAGTTCAATATTTTTCTGATTCCATCCATCCAATTCAACCATAGCGCAACGAACAAAAGGAAAATTTTATCGTTTCCACTTTGATTTTCTTCGAAATGGCATATCGGTTGGGTTCATTGGAATTCTTGGAATGAGAACTTCCTCACCTTTGAATTTTCCTTTTAGTAGTCTCGCGTGAATCACATTGGCCATGAGTTTTGTGACCGCTAAACGCGTTCCGTAGCATAATTTTGGTGGGTTGAGATTGCGAAGCATGATGACGACTGAGCCAACCTTCAACTGCGCCGTTTCATTTCCCGCCTGTCTTTCTTCTTGTGTTTGTGATGCACGAAGTCGGGCCATACTAACACGGCGCTGTTCTCGTGCGATTTGTTGTTCATCCGCGGTCAATTGATAGGCAATATTCCGAACTCTATTTGCATTTCGCGTGCGATGCGAAAGATTCGATCTTCTGATTCTTGGCATTGTTAATTACACTGATAAACGAACACACAAAATATCAAATGTCATAAATTCACAAAATAAACATCTTTCTGGGCAACTTACCGTTTGAAAATAGAATTTAACACCAAAATGATCAATCAGAATGAAATGAAATGAATTTTCAAAGTATTCCACCTAAAAATTAATTGCACAATCCTAAATGAACGTTTGGGTTGATTATCGATGAGCACGCAATACCATTTACAATGTGCATTTCATTAAACTAAACTCACCTCTATGAAATCACCTTTCGCTGGGAATTTTCACAGTAAATTGTTTCAAAATAATGTATTAAATCAAATTTAATTTAAATAAATAACGAAAGCTGATAAAAGCTAAAGAAAATTCCAATATTTATGTTACTAAAACTCCAGTCACATATGTCATTGCATCTGCCAAGTGTGCATACAACGCCATCTACTGGCAATATAGCATTTACAATCATGTTTTTTTATGGGTTCTTGAGTTAAGATAGCGTTGTAAAAAAAATGTATGTGAAAATGAATTTTCTTCATAATTTTTTTTTTGGGAAATTTTCCAAAATTTTCTTGTGTATTCTTCTTATTTGGCCGGAGACCTGTCCGAATTGGTGCTAATCACCGAAATCGGTCCAGGCGTTCTCGAGTTATAAGCGTAGTAACTAACATCACTTTCTTTTATATATATAGATTTATATTATTATTTATATTATATTTATTATTTATATTATATTTATTATTTATATTATATTTATTATTTTGTTTATATTATATTTATTATTTATTTTATCGTTTTATTAATTTTAAATTACACGTTCAAAATATATTTTCAAAATGTCAACGTTTAGTATGAAACAATAATTTGAATTTCAAAAAAATTACAACAACCACGTTTTTTTTTCATTTCATTTACCCTACTTTTTAGAACAGTATTTCAATTTACTAAAAAATGTACTAAAATTGTCATTTACCTTGATTATGGCACGCAGCCTAAATAACAAAATAGATTTCAGTTCAATAACTTTTGATACTAAATAAATTAAACAAAATAATGTTTGCAACAACACGTCATACGAGGTATTCCAGTGTACAGTACATCAATAAACTATAAAAAATGTATTAACATAAAAAAACTAAATCCTGTTGTAATTCCAAAATCTTCACAGACTTACTTATGCCTACATACCTTAAATTCATAATAAATGAGACACGACCCAAACACAATAGGTAAAAGAGACACAAAAAATCGAGATATAAACTTTAAGCTTTTCAATCCTTATGTATAATGTATTTACCACATATGTATAGATGATACATGCATAGATATAGTAAATTGGAATATAGTAGAGCAAAAATAATATTATAACCATTTATATATCCTTCTAACTATTGCATAGGAATTTACTCGTATAAAATACGATAAAGTGAGTAAATTTTGCATTTGAATAAGAAACTTATTATCTGTCTTATACAAAACACATAAGAAGAAGATATCCTATAGATATAACCAACTTATAAAAATTCAAATAATTGAATAATTTTAGTATTAGAATGACTTTTATAGTTTTATCGATTGATTTAGATTTTTATAAAGAGATATATAGGAATAAAATTTATTCATAGAACGACTTTTTATTATTTTTAATATTTTGTAATAAAATTAATTCTAAAATATTATATTAGAAAATTAAATAGAAAATATTTTGTTGAACAGAAATAAATTTATCATATCTTAACATATCGTATGTTATAATGATATGGTATTGAGGAAGACAAAGTTATGTATCTGTAGACTAAAAGATCTGTTTAAATCTAATTATTTATGAGTAAATAAATAAACCAAGTAGGAATATCGTGTTGTACTACCTTCATATATACTACATATATATATATAAATATCAGAAGTCAATAAATTTGAACAAAGGATATTGGACTACATGAATAAAAATAGTCGATTCATACAATTATAAACAACATTCTAGTTATTTTCAAAAAGTCACATAATAAATGAAGGCCTGTCACAGAACAGTGCATTAAATTGATTTCTAGAATAAGCCAGTAATCTTTAAGTGTAGAAAACTTCTCACCACCAAAGAATCACCACTAATTACCGCCATAAGTAATGTTCAATTATAATGCGATAAACTAGTCTAAAATCGAGGTAAATTTTTAAATAGACTGGTAATCCGAAACTTACTGTTGGATTAACTTTAGTGCACTACATTATACATAAATTGATAAATCATACAGAATAAATGTCCTTCGGTACAATTTATATTCACATCACTTGTTTGTGTTGTATAAAGTTTACCTTTTACTAAGTAATAAGATTATAGTTTTTTTTATAATTAATTAAAACGGCAATAATTTTGAATTACTAAAATAATTATAGTAATAAATCTCCTGTATTGTGAAAAATAAATTATAAGTTTTCTTAATCGGTTTATTAATATAGATTATCTGAAAATATATAGTTTTCCGACTTTTAGAACTGTCAGTGCACGCAAAATTACGAAACATATGATATATATATATATATATATATATATATATATATATATATATATATATATATATATATATATATATATATGTATATATATATATATATATATATATATATATATAAATGTATATATATATATATATATATATATATATATATATATATATATATATATATATATATATATATATATACATATATATATATATATACATTTTAATTTACAATATATATATAGTTGATAGGTTGCTGGCTAGGGATTTAATCACTGAATAAGCCTAACCAGTTTTTTGCACACATTAATTGCAATTATGCTCCAAATTGTAAAATACGCAATTGTAATGATTATCTCAATAGTCTTTTATATTTAAATTTAGATCAGGTAGTTGAGAAAAAAATATTAACCTAGAAAAAAAATTTTACGTGAAAAAAATTTCTAAATTAAAATTAAATTGTATACATAAAGCATTTCAACTGAAATTTACTTCTAAAAATATTTCACTCAAAAGATTTTTAATGATTTTAAAAAAAAATTTTCATAGAACTTTTTTCTTAGAAAAAAATTTCATAGAATTTTTTTCTTAGAAAAAAATTTCAAATTTTTTTTATTTGAATCTATGTATTTAAACAACAATATCTGAATAAAATTCTAATTGATAGACATTTTACGAATTAACTTTTACCTTAAAGCAGGACGAAGGGAATCAAATCAATAGTGGCTGTCCAATCGACCACCGCAAGTATTTATAAATATATGGTTTATATCTTTGCTATACAAACTATTCACTGTTTTACATTTTTACTATAAATTTTAGATTTATGTTGCTGGATCAAATCTGTCAGCTCAATAGATAAGTGTAGAAGTATATACATACTCTAAGTAAAACTGCTATTTAATTTTTTATTATAAATTATCACGTCACATTTTGCTCTCAATTCCGAGTAAAGTTGCTTGTTATTCACTAGCACTGTCGCAACACGATACACACTACATGTACGAATCGCACAGTATGCACGGTAAGATTTTTTAATTTTTTTTGTTTTATTACTATGAAATCTGTTTTGGGGCTCGCGGTTCACTTATTTACGTCCTTACCTTACGCTTTGCAGCCAAATCGAGGACGTACGGCTATTGGTCCAATTAACCTAACCATCTGCACATTGCATTGCTCCATGCCAGCCTATAGTACTGACATGGAAGATGGGTTGGCCCATGAATTCTGCACTCCAACAGAGGGTCATAGATGTGTTCATTCACCGATCGTAATCGTATGGTGAGAAATCATTTTTGCATCCTGCCCCTATCGGGATTGGAACCCGGTACCTCCCGCTCCAACTGCCACAGCTTTTACCACTGCGCCAGCTGGGCGGTAAATTATAAACTTGATAAAAAAAATTTTACGTGAAAAAAATTTCTAAATTAAAAATAAATTCTGTGAAAAAAATTCAACTGCAATTTTTCATATCTGTAATGCAAATATTTTAGTTAAAACTAGTTGAAAGATTTTTGAAGATTTTATTAAAAAATAATTTTGTAGACATTTTTCTTAAAAAAAAAGTTCACATATTTTTATTATTTCTACTTGTTTAAACGATAATATCTGAATAAAATTCTACTTGATAGACATTTTACGAATAAACTTTTACCTTATATTGGTAAGCGGAACAAAATGAATCAAACCAATAGTAGCTGTCCAATTAACTACCACAAGTATTTATAAATATATGGTTTATGTCTTTGCTAAACAATTGTTCTACCTAAGGTAAGAACAATTGTTCTTACCTTTACAATTTACAATTGTTCTACCTTTGTATTTGAAATTTGTGATATATGTGAGTGGGTCAAATCTACTAGGTCAATGGATATGTGTAGAAGTATATATCATAGGTTAGGTTAGGTAAGAGTGGCTGCTAACGCACATTTAGACCGTTGCCGGTCGGTTGTGATACCACAGGATCTTAGTCCCCTAATACCCCTAACACTCTATTGGAACCATCCTGAGCTACTAACGTAGCGTAAAATGTTCCGCACCTTAATATCTGCAAGATCTGAAAGGTTGTGCATTACATACCTACCCAAGTGTAAATGCCTTCTTAGTGCGATACCATAATCGCCACGTCATCAGCGTAGGCAACCACTCGTATATCCGCCCTCTCCAACTCCAGAAGTAATCCATTGATCACCATGTTTCAGAGAAGAAGGGACAGGACTCCTCCTTGTGGGGTTCCCCAAACCACTCGCCTTCTTATGGTTGCCTCCCCTAACTCTGAGTTTACAGTCCTGCTTCCCAGCATATGATCAACTTGATTATGAAGGATTCCACTTCCATGAACAGTTATCCTTTCAGGATTGCATCTGTCTGAACGTTATTAAAGGTGCCCTCAATATCAAGAAAAGCTAGCATACAATACTTCTTTGAGTGAATAGATCTCTCAATTGTGCGTACCAAGGCATGTAGGGCCGTATCTACCGATTTACCCTTAAAGTACGCATGTTGAGAGGCTGACCATTTCTCCTGTTTTAAGTTCATACTTATATGTGTTTTTACCAGCCTTTCCAGAGTTTTCAACAGAAAGGATGATAATGTTATAGGTCTTAGGTCCTTTAGATAGCCATGCGATCTTTTTTTCCCGCTTTCGGATTAAAAACCACCTGACCTCCATTCATTACCTAGGAATGCAGACCAATTTTAAACAACCCTTAAAGATCGCCTCCAACCACGGGAGGATAATCCCCAAGTTGTTCTGGATTTCTGCCGGTATAATCCGATCCGGTTCTTCCGATTTGTACGGCTTGAACCCTTTTATGGCCCACAGAATTTGTTTTTTATTTACGATAACCGGTGCGCGCAGCGAACAAGCTTCCCCCGACGCTCTCAGTTCCATCGAATTTTCTGAACTACCCGGAAAGTGAGTGTCGGTGGGAATCTTGAGGGATTCCTCACTGAAATCGGTCCACGAACCATCAGGTTTATATATATATATATATATATATATATATATATATATATATATATATATATATATATATATATATATAATATTATGCTTTTACAAACAATCGCTTTTTATGTCATCCGGTGCATGTTAATTTTTGGTAAAGATTCGAGTTCGAGACCACGGCGTGATCAGAAAAATCTCTTAACTAAACTACAACTGGCGACTAAAAAATAAAATCAAAAAAAATTAAAAAGTTGTATATGTTTTTACACCTTCGAAAAGAAATCAGTTAATTGTGTTTGCTTCAAATTTATTTGCAATAAGCAGTCTAATGAATATGACTATATGAATATGAATGTGACACTAGACGTCAGAAATGCATTTAACTCTGCGAGATCGGTTGATATGACCTTTGTGAAGTTAGCCCAGAATATCATCCCGAAAATGAAAAAAATTGCATAGTTAGTAAAAAAATACTATCATGACATTACAATTCGATTATAATATTTTTAAAAATGTTAGATAAACAAACAAAATAAAAAAATATAACTGAACAATATCAATAACCAATCTATTATATTATAAAAAATATATGTTAAAAATAAAACATAGGGTCCGTTAAAAATTAAATCTTAACATTATTTATCATCTATCTTACATTACTCTCAGTCCCGAAAAACGTCTGTCGCGACACTTTTAGTATTATTTATAGTAATTGAGCATAAGCACAATAAAATAATATCTACAAAAAAAACAATTTTCTTTACAACATATACAATCAAATATAAAATGTCCAAACAAAGAACAATTTACTATACTGATAGTTTTTATATAACCAGCCCAGAAAAATTAACTATCATGGTAGCTTTCATATACTCAGCCCGAAAAGATTAATGAAACAATAAACAAATAATCATTTGATTATTAATCATTTACTATAGTCCCTCAAACATAGAAACCATTCTTGGAGTGGGTGACTTTAAATGACGTCACATGGGCGATTTAAGGTCTTACAGGACCCGTGCCAACAAACTTCCAGCCGGTCCATTTAACAAAGCCCAGTCGCAAATGGAGCCCTTTGGATACTTGGCGACCTCCAGTTGTAAGTAACCTCACCTGCGTAAACGGATCTTTGCGCAGGTGGACCAAATAATTCTCCGAGACTCTCCAATGGCCGGAAACAATAAGAGAGAGCTCAAACGGTTAAGATGGGGCTTCCTCAAAAACACCAGGGGAAGACGACTTCAAGTCATCTAAGTCGGAGACGAGCGGAACTCGGGAGAAATCAAGCGCTGCTGAAGGAGGTTTGACTTACGTCCGCCAGTCGAAGCAGCGCTTCAGGAATAGACAGTCAGCGTTTAGGATTTTGAACAGGTGGGCTGCAACTCCTGAGGGGCAGCTCATGGCTGAGTAAAAGGAATCCGTAGCATGGAACAAGAAAGCGGTTGGCAGCGACAATTAAAAGAGGGACCATGTGTCGAAAAGACAGTGATCCCAGGATGAGCTAGAGCCCGTCGACACAAAACCGGTCAAACTGCAAGCGGAAAAGGAAACTCTTCACAAGGTTTTGCCTCCTAACAAGGCTAAACCAAAATCCTTCATTCTCCAATCAGTTTGTCCGTCCAACGAATGGTTTCTATGTTTGAGGGACTATATCGCGAAATCCCATCATAGAAATAATGTGAATTAATTACTAGAATTTTGACTGTTTTCATAAATAAGTATCCATACAATATACAGAAATATGTAACTTGTTAATTGCAATATGATTACTGTTTTATACATTCTAGTGACTTAATAAAAGTTATTTACTTATCGTGACAGTCATTTTTTGGGCTGAGCTAATCTAAACATCTAATCATGAGAGATAATTTTTCTGGGCCGAGTATATGTAAGCTATCATGATAGTTGATTTTTTCGGGGCTGAGAGTAAAAAGTGTCATGATAGTTGAGATCAGTGTTGCCATCGCTTTTTTCTGGGATGAATTCTAGGCTAACTTCACATACATTTGATATGTTACACACCCTGCATACCAAATTTAAAGTAATACGGTATATCCTAACAATGATAAAGGATTATCTGAGTAAACGCAAGCTTTTTTATAATACTTCTGAAGGGAAACGCAAAAGACAGATAACGGACGGGGCGGCCCAGATACCGGTTCAAGAGCCTCTTCTCTCGAATGCGTCATATGACGATCTATTACGGACACCTATGGCTCAGGAGTGCTCACTAGTTGGATATGCGGATGATGTTGTGGTTCTGATATCTGCTCGTGAAATAGAAACAGCACACTTGAAGCTCAACCAAACGAAGAGGATTGTAAATAGGTGGATGGAAAATCACGAACTATCTCTAGCACTGAGCAAAACCGAAATAGTTGTGATCACAAAACGTATAATGAAAATTCTTCGTTTTGAGTAGACTGATGGCAAACACCACGGGACCAAGGACAAGCAAGCACCACTTGCTTAGGGCTACTGAGGATTCAAACCTAATATATGGCGCCGAGATCTGGGCACAAGCTCTAACCATGGAGATGTACCGGAAAAGATTGACAGTACAGCGCAGAGCAGCTATTAAAATAGCCTCGGCGTACCGCACAGTATCAGCAGCAGCGATACAAGTCATCCCTGGCGAAATCCCTATAGAGATTCTCGCCATGAAACGCCAAGCAATATTTCGAGAAAAACATAAGGAGCAGCATATAAATTATAGAGATAGGACACACATTTGTAAAGTGGCGATAGGAACAAGAAAGCAGTAGTCGATGGACTGCCAAAATCATTCCGAACATTATTCAGTGAATTGGACGGAAACATGGGGAAGTTAATAATTTCCTTACTCAGTTCCTTAGTGGACATGGGTACTTTCGGGAATACTTCAATAAAATTGGAAAGTCGAACTCAGGCAGGTGTATTAGATGATGCCCGCCAACCCTTATGGAATGATAAAGAATGTCGACGCAGGGAGAAGAAATGGAACTGTTAGTCGGGACAGTATGTGCATTGAAAATATAATCAGTGTGTATAATCTTCAAGGAGAAGATGGATCGTGGTAACACAATATATAAAAAGCATATTATAAAGAAAAACGACTTGGATGGCCTTCCTAGGCAACCCCCAAACGTCTAATTAAAAATATATAAATAGCTTTATCCGAAGTAATGTGTTAAACGCAGTTCCAGATAAGGCAAGAAGTAAGAGGTTTTAGTGAGTATGTCAGTCACAGGAGTCCCACAAATATCTAATCGATAGTATATAAATACTTTGACATTTAATACAATTTAGATAGCGAATAACATACCTTCATTGACCAATACACTTTAGTAAAACCAAAATCTTATCGCATTTCTAAAGCATTGATGCAGATTGGGTGCGGATGCTTTGAAATTGAGAAACACAAAATCCAATATTATGTATAATATAACTTTGGTCGAACTCAATTAAATCAGGAAGTCACATTTCATGAAAATCTTTCAAACACAAAACATAATATAATTATAAAACATGATCATTTAATCGTTATCACCGCGTTGGATCATAATTTATATTGTATTCGTTCTCACATATAGCACCTACGGCAAAACATATTTTTCCAACAAAATATCTCTGCGTATAAATTGTATAACAATATTTATTACATTATACACAGATTGAGAGACAGACAATTTACAGAATTTTTTGTTCTGGCATATACAATTTAATTTTGCTTATCTGCATAACTCAACACTAGAACAGTACAAAAGCGTAACTTTAAACCATGATAACATTTGATAACTTGTTGCACTTCCGTCATGCGCCATTTTTTACGACATACGAGTACATGCATGTTTATGTACGTGATGATCTTTGATTAAAATTTAATTGTTTTAATTTAAATAATTAGAAAATATTGTTTTATAATTTTCAACACCTTAATTATCATAAACCGAATAATGTCGGCATATTGAATTTAATTGGTTCATTCATAAATTATCATTATGATTTTCAAAGGCAAACCGTATATTGAGATAAGTATACAGTTGAAAGAAGCTACAAATGATTTTGTCTTCTAAAAGATTAAACGAATATATATTTCGGAATCGTTTAAACCAACAACATTATGTTTGTTGTAAATGCGAGCACATCCTTTTAGTAATTTTTATAAAAAATCATCATCCGTAAAATTAACATTTTTAAAGTGTTGGTTTTTACAAAAAGAATAAATAAATTACATTTTCATGCATAAAATTATAAGCCAAACCAAAAAATAAAAGATAAAATTTTTGGATATACGAATATTTACGTATATATACACTTGGGTGCAAAAAAATCGCACCTTGCTCAATTTTCCACAAAAGTTCAAAAATATCGAAAAAATCCAGTATTTGGTTAATTTTTTTGAATCCAGATTCAAAGTTATTCCATAACCTATCCAACGGGTTTTTGTACTTGTACCATGCTAACAGCTTGATGTTCTGTCAAATGCATACAGCAGGTCTCTATTAATTACGTCTTCAACCGGAGCAAAGAAATTGATAGCACACCAGAGGTAGTCACACTAATTTATATGGGGCAGCACCAATTTGAAATGACTCTACAACTTAATTTGAGCCGATTCTCCGTTCGTCGAGTATGGCAGAGATATCAGAAAACTGTTGGATTCAGACGACGACAAGAATCTGACCGACCTCGTGTTACAGCACAGCGTGATGACTGCTTTCTTGTAACAGTTCAACTGGGATGGTGGCTCTAAGAAGTTCGTCAAGTCGAAGTCGGTTGATGGGCAATTAGAAGATGACTTCGATGATGCGGAAGAGTATTATGCAGAAGACAAGGAGAGCAATATGAATAATGTTGCATTGTAGAACGTGGATCGTATGACGATGGATCGTGCATATTCTGGAGAGGTGAATACAGATCTTTAATGCATCACCCGAGCCAATACTAGTCGATCGAGAGAAATGTCTTTTCAACGGTACATGGCTACTTGAGGAGTACGTCGCACCTTTTGGTGGGTTTATTGGTGAACATTTTCTGTTCATGCAGGAGAATGCGAGACCGCACTCGGCTGGCATAGTATACCAGTACGTTCAAGAAGTGCATGTGACTGTTATGCAGTATCCAGCTCGAAGTTCGGATATCAATCCCATCGAACATTTATAGCACGAGTTGAAAATAGGGTTCCTGCCAGAGATGTTGCTCCAACAAATGTCTTGGAGCTGCAATATGCGATCGAAGAGGAATAGGAGGTGATACCTAAAGATTATGTGAAAACTTTGGTGAAATCAATGCAGCATTGAATGGAAATTGTCATTCGAGTCAGGGGAGGGAATACATTTTATTAATAAGACTGTTTTTTTCCTTATTTTAATTCGATTTTTGCCCCTATGCATAAAAAAAAATTAAACAAATATTGTATTTTTTAAATAGTTTTAATCTTTTGTGGGAAATTGAGCAATGTGCAATTATTTTGCACCCAAGTGTGGATACATTTTGGGTTAGGTCTATATTACATATATATACGAGTATACGTCGAACTATGTACATATTCCCAATACCCAAATTTTCGGGTACATCTACATTTTAAAATTAGACAAGTTTTTTTATATCTTTCGGAAAATTTACCACTTCTTAATTTAAGAAGTGGAAATGAGTTTATGACTAGGCACTGATTTACCTTATCTGCTAATTTATTTAAAATATTTGCTTAGCATTTCAAAGTATGTATTCTTTTTCCATTTTATTACCATTTTGATTAAATAGCAGAACGGAAATTCTCCATCGTTGGCTACTTTTAAAAGATTTACAATTTAAACCAATAAAAAATATTCTTTCTTATGTTTATGGGATTAATTGAAATATCTATTAAAATTCTTAATATCTATTTCGTTTATGTTTCATTATACATACTATAATTTTTAACGTCATCCGAATAATTTTTTTTTATATTTTATACTATGCAATCTGTTTCGGGGCTCAAGGCTCTCCCAACTCTTTCGTGGTTCGCTTATTTACGTCTTATTTTACGCCTTAGTGGCCAAATCGAGGACGTACGGCTATAGGTTTGATTTACGTAGATCCATCTGCGCATTGCATAGCTCCATGTCAGCCTAAAGTACTGACATGAAAGATGGGTTGGCCCATGAGTTTTGCACTTCAACAGGGGGTCATAGATGTGAGGGTCATAATTCATAAGCACCATCGATTGTAATCAGATGGTGAAAAATTCGTTTTGGATTCGGCCCCTATCGGGATTCGAACCCGATACCTCCCGCTCCAACTGCCACAGCTTTAACCACTGCGCCATTTGGGCGGTATCGGAAAAAATTGCTGTATAATTATGTTCGATACTTATTCCAAACATATTTTTACCCAGTTTATTGTTCTGTAATCAAAGATGAAACGAAATTATTCTTCAATCCAAGCATTGCCCAGAAAAAACCTAATTAAAGGTGACTTGATGGCCTTTACCGCGTCTCAACTTACGAACCATTTTTTAACGATAGGTGCACATTGTAGGTGGTCAGCCCAACGAATGTTTTTACATACAAACGCGTTTTTTTATCATCATGTTAATTTTTGGTCAACCGTGGGAATCAAACTCGAGGCCGCGGCGTGATGAAAAACTCTCTTAACCATTGAGCTACAACCGGCGACGTAGCTAAAGTAATACTTTTTCGAAAGTAGTTAACCCTTGTCCTGAAAATCCACTAGTTCTATTATAAAGTTGTAGGCCTGATCATTAATGTTGAGATTAGCCGTGAGAACGTGACAGCTGATTAATACTTGAACTTCCCGATGTGGCATTGACAGCTGGAGCGTGCTCTAGAAAATTAAATCCATCTCATTAGGCATATGCGATCGTATGTATGTTGCAATGGGTTTATATATCTGTTGTGAGTCTTTGTTGCAACAGTACTAGTCAATTACAGATATAGTTTGAATCGAAATTGTTTCTCGATTTTGGATTCTATTGTAGTGTGACTGTTCATGGTTTATTTGTGTGGTTATTTTGTTCGTACATACGGTCTTACATGAAAATTTAACGGTGCGGAAGATATGTGCTCGTTAAATTTCACATTTGTTGACAAACTCACAATAAAAGGTTCCTGAAAAATCGGTTCCAGAAACGTTTACAAGATCATGATCGGCAACGAGTCATGCATGTATGTATAACACAGAAATAACAAACAGATCAATCAACTGTTTCGGTCTTCCAATTTGAATAAATACTAACAAAAATTGTGCGAGTTCGCAGCGTTCTGAAGCAAATTGTAAGTCACGTGGCTATTCAGCTTGGTATACGACCATTTGTTTGACCGAAGTTTTCAATTAATATAATCATTTGTTTCTTTTGCCTTTTGCTGAGGTCTGAATTTTTCAATTCATACGACCTGTTTGTGTGATAGCAGGTTATATTTATTATTATTATTTTGTTTTTGTTGCTTAATTTCAGAATGTCGATCAGTTTCATATTTTTGATGATCCTATATTTTTGTCGTATTTTGTCATATTTTTTGCACTTTTCTATAAATTTTTATTGTCTTCTGTCGCAATAGTGGTTTCTCTTCTATCCTCATGTTGTGTTTGAAGTTTTTTTAATATACAGCTCTCTGTATCTGTACAAAATCAAACTATAAAATAAAGTCAACAACATATAGAAGTAATAATTAAATCGATTCCGGGACCCGCGGGCATTCTAGGAAACGAAAAAGCAGACAATCTAGCAAAAAAAAGCTGTAGAAGAAGATTAAACAACAATAGACAACCCAATTCCAATCAAAGAATCATAGATAATACAATAAGACAGGAATGGATAGAGAAATACAATACATGGTCCACAACAGTGGGTAAATATAATAAATAGATAAACAACATACCAACTAAAAAACCATGATTTCACAACTCATATCCAACGCCATATATTATCAGATAATTAAACAGACTCAGAACTGGTCATGGTACAAAAATATGATCTTAAACAATACAATCTGCCCGGTAAACCACAAGCCCAAATATTTTTTAAAAGTTATTCTTATGACTGACAATGTCGTCGGAATTGATAATTTGACTGATGTGAACGGTTTATTGTCTGCATAAAATAAACTTATTGGTAGAACATGTATTTCGGGCGTAAGTGCTAATTGCAGAACAGAAATAAAAATCTCGTTATAAAATTCGGACTTTTAAGTGTGTTTTACAACAGACTTAAATCACGTAGATCTAACTAAATGGTCCGCCAAATAACTTTTTTTTTGAAAATGCTATAAAAAAACTACTAGAATTTATTCTCAAATTTCTTTTTTTATTTAAAAGATCAATCCTTCCGGTTAATAATGGAAAATAATTTCATTCAAGTGGCTGCCTCGGCTGACCATGCAGTAGCCTACACGATCGGTCCAATTTTTAAGCACATTATCGTTTGTGTGCAGCTGTATTTCATCAATGGCTTCACGAATATTGTCCGGCGTAACATTTATCTTTGAGGGCACCCCACAAATAATAGTCCAACGCAAATCGCAGCTCCGAGGTGGCCAAACGACATCAGCTCTGCGGCTGATAATGCGATCTTCAAAAACAGGGCGCCAAACATCGAGTGTAGCTTCAGCTGTGGGCACGTAGCGCCGTCCTGTTGAAACCAAATGTTGCCAATATCCTCCTCTTCAATTTTTGTGAACAAAAATTCGTTCAAAATGGCCCGATAACGATCGCCATTGACTGTAACGGCCACTCCTTGCTCATTTTCGAAGAAAAATGGCCCAATTATGCCTCTGGACCAAAATCCGCACCAAACAGTGACTCGTTTTGGGTGTACCGGCTTTTCAATGTATGCGTGCGGGTTTTCCGTGCCCCAAATGAGACAATTTTGCTTGTTTACATACCCGCCAAGATCAAAATGAGCCGCCCAGGTGGCTCAGTGGTTAAAGCTGTGGCAGTTGGAACGGGAGGTACCGGGTTCGAATCCCGATAGAGGCAGGACGCAAAAGGGATTTTTCACCATCTGATTACGATCGGTTGTGTTAATGAACACATCTATGACCCCCTGTTGGAGTGCAGAACTCATGAGCCGACCCATCTTCCATGTCAGTACTATAGGCTGGCATGGAGCTATGCAATGCGCAGATGGTTCTACGAAAATCGGACCTATATAGCCGTACGTCCTCGATTTGGCCGTTAAGTAAGACGTAAATAAGCGAACCGCGAAAGAGCTGGGAGAGCCTTGAGCCCCAAAAAAGATAGCATAGAATAAAAAAAAATAAAAAAAAAAAAAAAAAATGAGCTTCATCCGAAAAGATGATTTTTTTGGCAAAATCGGCATCTTCTGTAAGTCGTTCGCAGGCCCACTCAGCGAAGCGCAAACGTATTGGATGGTCAGTTGGCCTCGATTCCTGAACCAATTGGACTTTTTATGGCGTCATACCAAGGTCTTATGCAAAATTCGTCTCAATGATGTCTCCGAAATGTTCAATTGTTGAGAACGACTGTGAATTGATGTTGATGGCGCATCACGCACACTTTCTGCCACAGTATCAATATTCTCGGGTGTACGCACTGTTTTTGGCTTTTCACGCTTTGGTTTATCGATGAGGATACCAGTTTCTTTCACTTTTTTCACAAGATAACGAACATACAGAGCTGACGGTGCTTCTCTTCCAAACTCCGTACGCAATTTTCACACTCATTCTGTAACATTACCATGATTTTCAAAGTAATGTCGCAATATTTCCCAGCGTTTTTCAAGCGTATACGCAACCATATTCGTTCAGCGGAAGGATAAAACTAATTATCTGTTAAATCAGACATGAGCTAAGTGTTACCATTCACGAAATAAGCACTAGTTGAAAAAAAAACTTTAGATGGCGGACCCTTTATAACTTAAAAGTCAACCACTTAATGGAAAATCAATCCAATTGCCTGGATTTGGCTATATGAAGTATGTTATATTATTGATTGTTAAAGTCAATTACAGAATACTGGCTATAATGTCTAATATTTGACTAACATAAACATCAGTTACAGTTGGATGGCTTTGATGTCTGTCTTTCTAAATAAATGTTAAAGCCGTTTTCTGATATTCAACTTAAACGTCTATTATCTGACGTTTATGAATATCTATTACTGAAATTTAGCATTAAAGTCTGTAGTTAGATGAACAATGATGTCGAATACAGAAAACCAAACCGAAAGCATGTTGTTTGTTAACAAATATTTGGCTTCCTTGTCGATAATATGAAAATGTCTATTCTATAACTGACCTGAGCGTCAAAACCTATTTGTTTATAGAAGACGAAGGTTTGTATACTGTGTGTAGGATATTATAACGCGCTTTTAAGACTAAGTTTAGTTTACTGACATATTAATGAAAAAGTGATTTCTTCCATAGTCAAGGTCTATTGTGGGACACGTTATTGGCCTGCTTTTCATATATCCTCTTAGCTGACTTATCAATACATTTAAGTGACTTCGTTTGTCGTCGAGCATTTTAATGAATTTCCTAATCTCTCGGCGAATAATAGACTTGTCGAAAATTATTTTATACGTGTGAGTGAGTCATCTCATTCTCCTTAAGATATGGCAATTAATGATGAAAATCGATTGGTTACTGAACACCAAAATATCTTGAAAAGTTTTCTATTTTTACGGCTAACTGCTGGTGAATTATATACATAAATATAAAAAATATCAAGAACAAATCCAGGCTTACTTATAGGATGTCCATTAGAGTATTGGTTTTATAAAGAATATGTCTTCGATTATTATTATTGACCTTTATCACTTTGATCAGTTTTTTTTAAAATATTTTAAAAGGCACTAAAAACTAGGGTTGATAGTTATTAGGAACAAAAATTATAACACTTGTATATAATTGGACTTTAGAAAAAATAGAAAAACGAAACAAACTATATCTTTATTTTAAGAAGAAGTAAGTAGATTGACTGGAACTTGGATTTGATTAAAGCGTATGACAGGGTGGTAAACTCAACCTTCTTCCAAAGCTCTATCGCTTTTGATTTCGCGATTCGATGTATAAGTTCCATTCTTCCATTCTTTTAAATGGTCGCAATTAGGTAGTTAAAGTAATTAAGTAGTTGAGTATTTTTTTACTAATCGATGTCAGGGCTCAGTACAGGGACCTTTACTATTCCTGATTTATATAATTGAAAATTTTAAGCAGTAAACGTTTGTTAGCGACATTTCATTTGCATATTCTGAGACTTGTACGCAATATAATATCATTTGTAATATGATATTATATTGTATACAAGTTTCTTTCCCTGTGGTTGGTGGGGGGGGGGGGTGCATAGAATTCCACCACAGCACCCACTGTCGTAAGAGGCGACTTAAATGGTTGGATTGTTGGGCTTCACCCACATCCGTAAAACTTTTTATTTTATTTTTGCTTTATAAATTTAACTCGTTATTTACGTTCAATTTATTATTTTGCCCGCGTTAATTTATTTTAATTTTGTATAGTTTTGCTTTAATTATTTCAATTTTTATTTTTGGTTGGGACGGTTTTTTCGCATTTTAGCGCACACAAATGTTTTTTTAAATAATGAGTAGTATAAATAAAAAATCCCCGAGAAATGCCTCTTCGGATCGCGGGACGAGGCATAATCCTCGTAAAGATAAAATTGATAGCCTTACCATCCATTTCACCAATGTCCGTGCACTCGTGACTAATAAAAATTGCGAACATCAACATCTCGAATCACGCAGGCCCGACATATTAGTGCTAACGGAAACAAAAGTATCTCATTACATCTACGAGAACGAATTCCACTTCAAGCACTACCAGTTCGAACAAGCATTCGAGTTGCAACGTGGAGTGTTCATATTCATTAAAGACCACATACCGTACGCTCGACATCATAAGTACGAAATTTTCTCAAAAAAATATCCATCCCTAATAAAATCCTGTTTTTAATTAGTTTATATAGATCCTCCAATCAAACGGATTCAGAAGCCATGAATTTCTTCGAGGTTTTTGTCAGACAAATGTGATGGCATTCGCAATCAACATCCCTAATGCGAATTAATTATAGTTGGTGACTTTCATGCCCGCACCATAAAGAATGGTTGATTTAAACGAACTGTGCTGGGCGTCAGACTTAGTGGCTTGCTGTTTCGCATTACCTTACGCAGATTGTTAGTGATTCCACATTTGAATGTCAAAACTCTACAAGCAGTCATATTTTGGATTTTTGTCTTACAACAATTCCGCATTCCATGGAAACTGACTACAACCTGATAATCGTAAAAATATCTGTCGCAACGCCACCTAAATTTAGACAGCAGGCAAGGCGTCTATGGCATTTAAACAAGGCTGACAATGATGGGAAACGATCATTTTTTCAACATTTCCCGTGTGAGAGCCATTGTTTTTATAACAATCAAATAGACGATACCGTTTCCAATTTCACCTAAACCGTTCTACATGGAATAAATAAATATATCCCATCATTCTTTTCCAATCCCGATTCTAATTTTAAAATATTTTCAAAACAAGCTGCCAAAGCAGCCAGACAAAATAAATCTGCTCACAAAAAATATAAGCGCAATGAAATTTCGTTTGAAGAATATAAGGCCACACGTAACATCTGTAAAAAATCTGTGCTAAGGAAGCGAAAAGAGCTGACAACAAGAAAGCCGCTAAGGCTTCCGAGTTGAAACTCTCCGATCGCAACTTTTACCAGATGGTCGCATTTATTTACAAAATATTTCTAAAACATCATTTCAGCATTGAAATGTGCAGATGGTGCTTTGGTGATGGATCCATATTTGCAGGCCGACTTACTGGCTAGCTTCTTCACTTCGAACTCGACCTTAGTTGTCCCGGATGGAGTTACACCTCCGTCAATTCCGTATTGTGGTACCAAAATGGATCCTGTCAACATCTCGGTGGATATTGTCTTCAGGAACCTGAAGGCAATGGACATACATAAGGCCACCGGACCTGACGGAATTCCTGTTCAAATATTGAAGGAGTTTGCCAGTGACTTGGCTCCAATCTTAACTAAAAATTTTCTCCTTTATAAGCAAGGTAAATACTCGAACGCCTGGAAGAGTGCGATTTTGCAACCGGTTCTTAAACGTGGTTGTGATAAAACTGACCCTTCAAACTACCGGCCAATATCAATTGTGTCAGTCGTTGCTAAAGTTTTTGAGTAATGCATTAACCAACAACTGGTGCATTATCGTGAGATTAATAAAATAATTTCAGATAAACAATATGGCTTCCGCAAAATCCGCTCCACAAACGATCTCTTGACGTATGCTACAAACAAATCACTTCTTCAGAGTCGTATTGGAGGGAATGAGTGTGTTGGTCGTTTCCGCTTACGTGTAGCTTTCCATAATGAGAAATCCCTTGCTTCAGTAGCTGTAATTCCCTTGAGATAATGTTGAAGCTATTCGTCATGTTTATTTAACAAAGCGATTTTCATCGTTTTAATCGCTTTATTTAACCTTGATTCAAGAGTATAAGACCTGTGGAGTTGCCATTGCCTGCGTATTGAGCGTTCCGTTATTAGTAGTTGCAGCAGACTTGATCAGCGTAGCGTTAATCGGGGTAGCGATGTTATCGGTTTGTTGTAGAATAATAGTTAGTTGTTTAACCACTACGCCAGTTACATAGTTTGTCTTTAATGGAATATTTAACGAACACTTCCAGGTTATTGTAGACTTAAATAGAGACCAATTAGTATGTTGATTCGTTAAAAATCTAGGTGACGCTAGTATTAGAACTTGCGTGTTAAGTATTAACACCATTGTATTAATACCGGATATACGTTTCGGCCTTTACTAGTGTTCTAGGTATACCCTTTGTTACACAAAATTCAAATAAATCGGGGATTTTTTGCCTGTCAGCTGGAAGTAGAAAGAAAATATTGACCGAAATTTATGCTGTATAAGATAGCAGAAAATTTTCAGCAGAAAAAAATGATGTTATACTCACCACCAGGGGCTAAAGGGAATTTCTTTTGCTGTCATTTTTGTATAGCCAACAGAATTTTTTTGTAAATTTTTAAATTTTCTTCAATATTTTAACTACAAAATTGTTCGAGGTTTCAAACAAAATATGTAAATCATTTCCATAAGATTATAATATACTGTATAAAACCTATTAATTTCATCTACAGTTTAACTACTTACTGTAAGCTATGAATGAAGCCCCTGGAATCAATATTTCAGTTTGACTTTCCAGAAGCTTAGTCATCTTATCTCCATGCATACAACTATGAAGTTTGAAGATAATCGACCGAGTTTGAGCGCCTTCAGAATTTTTCAAAGTTTTGAAAAAACCGATTTTTATGTATGAGCCAAAACTTTGAAAAATACTGGAGGCGCTCAAACTGGGTCGATTATCCTCAAGCTTCATATTCAGATGTATTGTCAAAACTTTGAAAAATTCTGGAGACACTCAAACTCGGTCGATTATCTTCAAACTTCATAGTTGTATGTATGGAGATAAGATGACTTAGCTTCTGGAATGTCAAACTGAAATATTTATTACAAGGGCTTCATTCATAGCTTACAGTAAGTAGTTTAAATGTAGATGAAATTAATAGGTTTTTTACAGTATATTATAATCTTATGGAAATACTATTACTATACATATTTTATTTGAAATCTGGAGTAATGTTGTAGTTAAAATGCTGAAAATTTACAGAAAAATTCTGTTGGCCATACAAAAATGACAGCAGAAGAAATTCTCGAAAGCGATAGTAGCGCCCCTGGTGGCAAGGATAAAATCATTTTTTTCTGCTGAAAATTTTCTGCTATCTTATACAGCATCCGAAATTTACCTTCCGATCCCTAATTCAAAAAGCAATATGAATGTGCGTATAGATTTATACCATTAGCTTTGAACATCAAAAATTATTAGTGTTATCACACTAACAAATATTTACCAAAAATTAATGTTATTGCAGAGGTGCTACAAATAGCCATTCAAAGATTAGTGGCTAATCAACAAAGATTATAGCAATTAGCCCTATAGTTTAATGGGTTAATTTATAATCCTTTGAATACATAAATACTATATATGTGAACACCTTATCCTGTAATTATCTTATTTTATATAATGTCAATAACCTTACACCCAAAATCTTAGTATTCAATTAATAAAATTATTTTTGATTAATTAAATGTTATTTAGGTGTCTATAATTATATATAGTTTAATTACATATAGTGTAACTGCATACATTTCATGGCGTTCTCGAATATAATTACATTAATTTTATTACAAACATAATTAATATCCCAACACTAATAATAATAAAGTTGTTTTTTATGTACAAATACGAGTATATAGTTGAGCTTATGTACATACTCATATCTTCATATGTACATATAGAAGATGTACTATATATAGTAAAAAAGGATCATCATAGACATTCAACCCAAAAATTACTTTATTACTTAACAACCTCATAAAATTTTAATTAGCAACATAAAGTATAAAAATATGTACATACCATATATACGTATTGTGTGTACATTTTACTATGTTTAAGTACATAATATATTAAGATTTAAAACGATATAAGAATATAAAGCTTATTTTTACTATATACTTCATCTTAATCAATTTGTTACTGGAGAGACACGAAAAATCTCAAGAAAATATTTTAATTTTCTAACAAGAACCATATTAAAATTCTCCACATACTTTTTGTCCCATAAAGTGTTTTGTTTTATTCCTTTTTTATCCCTTTTTGTTATTGTTGTTGTATATAGTAGCATCTTTATGAAAATTTTATCACAATATGGATTTTACTTATCTTACATCCATATATAAAGAAATAAAAATAATTACATTTACTATTATTATTGTTATTACTATGATTACTTATATTACCATAAACTATTCAGATTTTATAAGACATTGTAATGTCTACAACATATATATGTGTACGTATCTATAGAAAGAATGTATGTACGTTGAATATGTATACACATCGTATGATATGTGATATTATTCTAGCATTTCATTATTAACATGAATTAAATAGAAGATGATCAAAAAATATACAAGAAGAAGTATATGTAAGTCCTTAATATGTAAATTAAAATTTATTTACAGTATACACATAGACAAGGAAGTTCATGAATATTATTCAAATTATTCTGTAAACATATACATAAAGTATATGTATGCCGATAAATCAAAACTATTTAGAAAGATTTACTCGTAAAACAAAGTTTTTCATTTTGGGTTTCAAAGGTTGACGACTTGAAACGGTTTCTATAAATTCGTATCGACTACAATGTTGCTCTGGAAATTGATGGACGTAAAACCGATAAAGAGTAAAATACAAAAAGATTAGCAGTATCTACAAATTCGACTTAAGGAGTGAAATAAATAGAGGGTATATAAATCCCGATCACTCTATTGGGTGGGCACCCATGTTTCTTAGAACTTGTCGTACTAGGCGACCAAAATGTGGTTGGATCGCTAGGCTGACGACCCGCATCCGTAAAAAACAACAAATGGTAAAAATGCCAACAAACAAAAGAAAATCGGATACCACCAAAACTATAATGACCTCAAGCTTAAGTACACTGAAAAAAAAAATTGTTTAAACTGACCAAAATTACATTCACATTGAAAAATTCCTTATCAATATACAACCGACAAAGATTCCTATCAATGATATTTAAGAATTTATAACTAGCTAAAAAGTTCAACAAATATTTTATCAATAAGAAAATGGAATTTATCGATTGGAATATTTTATATTTTGATTTTAATAGATTTCTTATTTAATAATTCTGTTAAATTAACTTAATATGTAGACCGCCCAGGTGGCTCAGTGGTTAAAGCTGTGGCAGTTGGAGCGGGAGGTACCTGTTGGAGTGCAGAACTCATGGGCCGACCCATCTTCCATGTCAGTACTATAGGCTGGCATGGAGCTATGCAATGCGCAGATGGTTCTACGAAAATCGGACCTATAGCCGTACGTCCGCGTAAAGTAGGACGTAAATAAGCTAACCGCGAAAGAGCTGGGAGAGCCTTGAGCCCCAAAAAAGATAGCATAGAATAAAATATATAAAAACAAAAAAAAAAAAAAAAAAAACTTAATATGTTTCAGAATATGCACATAATATGTTATAGCAATTTATGAAATTAATTTTAATACATAAAAATACATGCTTAAAAATATACTATAAAAGGAAAAGCTTTCTTAATTAGGAAAATTCTTCCGGGAAGGGAACATTTATTTTGAACTTCCTCCTCTATACTATAATCATCCCTCCCCCCCAGTTATTATACTGAGTTCTTCATTTAATTTTTAAAGCCGGTGGTTTGGTGTAGGGATTTTGG
This sequence comes from Tipula lateralis, assembly GCA_963932295.1. Taxonomy (NCBI): domain Eukaryota; kingdom Metazoa; phylum Arthropoda; class Insecta; order Diptera; family Tipulidae; genus Tipula; species Tipula lateralis. The sequence continues at coordinate 89,760,242 of OZ010738.1, read as the reverse complement.
GTTTATTTCTAAAATGTATCTCCTTATGGATGTAATTTTCATTTATAAATTTCATTTATTGTAGGTTTCTAACCGGAGTTGTAATATAATTAGTTGTTTGTGCTTTTTTGTTTAGTGTTGTATAATTCTGCTTTTGCCGGTTTCAATTTGTTGGATGACGTCATATTAAATAGCTGTGCGATCGAATAGATCAAATCCATCTCTACAGGCGTATGTTACCTGATTTGACGTGCAATTATTATATATATACTTTCAGTCGATTACGTTCAGTGCTAGCGAATTACAAGAATGTACACAAAATATCAGCTATTTTCGCAAATTTTTATTTTCTTATCGATCTAGATTGATGTTCACTTTAAAAGCAAACCGATCAGTTAGACAATTTAAAAAAAACTGATATATTTATCATATAGAATACATTTTTATCATAGTGATAAAATATTGTTAAGAATAATGTTCATTTTGTTGAAAAATATAAATGAAGGTATAACTGTAATATTCTAATTCGAAATGAAAATAAATTATCAGAATGAAATAATTTTTTTTCAAAATAACAATAAAAATATCGACAAGTATTTATCAATATTTTTGTCACTAAAATTTGTCATATTGAGGCTGCGTGCCATACTCAAAGTAAATTTCAAAATTCGGTAAATCGCATTTTTAGTACAAATTTACTTCTCATAGTGTGCCAAACTATGCAAGTATATTTTTTAGTAAAAATGGTATTAAGGGTTAAAATCACTGGATTATAGGTAATAAACGAAACGTCAAAATTTCGTATTATTCTTTCTATATTTAAATATATAGCATATATAGCTTTTTATTGTTTATATTATGTTTATTATTTATTTTATATTATATTTATTATTTATCTATGGTTTTATTAATTATAGATTACCTAAACCGTTTGCATTCTGAAGAAAAATGTATATGTCAAAAAAATAACAACAACAACCAATTACCTTTTTTTCAATCCATTTACCCTACTTTTTAGAACAGTATTTGAGTTTACTAAAAAATTCACTAAAAATGTCATTTACCTTGAGTATGGCACGCACCCTGAGTGGTACATTTTGTTTAGTGTACTTGGACACGAGATTGCAGTCACTTTGAAAACCTGGCCGGTTTGACGACCTCATCACATGAATGAAAGAGTGTCGGCTGGAACTCGTAGCCCTCCAAGAAACTCGATGGCCGCAAGGCTATTCATTGATACACAGTGGAGATGACTTCGGAAATCTTGGAGTTGGATTTCTCATTCGGCCAACGGTAAAAAATCCTGTGTTGGAGCAGCCGATAATCGAATGTGTAAGCTTCGCTTGAACATGAGATTAGCCAACCTGTCAATTGTCTGTGTAAATGCATTTTACAATAATTTGGATAATCAGGTGGGCTCTATACCCGAGTACGATGTTAAAATGCTGAATTCAATGTTAGAACTGTCAGAAATTATCTGGTCACTGCAATGCTACGATGGAAATTTTCGTACAAGTCAAGGAGGAGAGGAGAATATAAAACGCGATTCTCTTGTGAAGGTCATTTAAATGAAGAAACGCAACGAAAATATCAAGATCTTGTCAGCAATAGCATTTTATACGAGCTAATTACCAATCTGATGAAGTAAACAGTGTCTGGGAAGTGTTGAAAACCTCGTTTGTCGATGTTGCCAAACACATTCTCGGTATAGTGAAAACTAAGCCCAAAAATGATCGACTTGATGAGGAGTGCCGTCTTGCTGTTGAGCAACGAAATAAAGCCAACAATGAAGCACAGCTTCACAATTGCAAGAAGAAATAAAGCAGTTCTTGCTAGGAGGACATATATACGCATTTGTAGACAGAAAAAGCGCGAATGGTGGAAGGCTAAGGTCTTAAGAATTTTTAGCAATGAGCACAATTCACGTGGTTTCTTTAAAGGAATCACCAATTTGCACCATACCTTAAGAACTTAGTCAACTGCCATTCGGGGCCATGATGGAAACATCTCTGTTAACGTCGATGCGGTACTTCATACATGGAGGGAAATAGAAATATTCCACTATATTAATAATGTTCCACATATAAGTAAATATCCTCAAATACAGACCGCAGAGATGTTCATTGAGGATCCATCCTATGAAGAATTCACAATGATCATACAGAGATTAAAGAAAAATCGTTTACCTGGAGTTGATTGCATTAATTCAGAGTTCTTGATGAAGTTTTTTCGCTACGAATGATTCTTTCGAAGTACTACGAAACGTCTCGTGATGTACACCACGTATTCCTAGATTTCTAGTAAGCCAATCAATCGAGGCAGACTATGGTACGCGCTTGAATATTAAGGAATACCAAACAAATACATAGTTGGACTTTATCATGAATGAAACCAAAGGGCCTTAAATTGATCTTCGTGAATACGAAGCGATATATCGCAATTAGTTTCGACCTAATCTTAGATGTATGAAGATCTGTGCTAAAGCTGAAAACAGACTGTCGAGAACTTTAGCTATTAGTTCTGGTGTTCGTCAAAGAGATGCGCTGTCCCTAATACTGTTGAATCTCATGTTAGAATACAACCTTTATAAAAGTCAAACACCTCAGACCTTATTCCGACAATCCAAGCAACTTTTTGCATATGCAGATGAAAGCTGTGTGATTGGATTAAATGGCAACGGAGTGAAAGAGATATTTGATCCACTGAAACAGTTTTCAGTGTCCGTTGGTTTCAAAATCATTGAGTTGAAAACCAAATATCTGGGTTTCGCGACCAAGACGGAATTGATTTCAGTAATGGCAACCACACGTTTGAAGGAGTGATGAGATTCAAGTATCTTGGATCTCACATTACTCGCCATAATAGTGTGGGAGAAGATATCAAGATTTGCCTTGCTGTTTCAAATCGGACTTTTTCTTGCAAATACGGATAAGCTGAAATTGGCCAGAGTGTTGACCAGAACCGTTGTTATGTATGGATGTGAAAATGAACCTTGACGGATGGGTATTAAAGATGGCTTCTAACCGTCGATGGCTCATCCTGATACCGTTCGTTTCAATGACGAGATCAGGAAATTAATACTATACCTGATATCGTGAATGAAATCAAAGAACAGCGAGTACGTTGGCTCAGTTACGTTCTGTGTGCTGATCCGAACCGAATTAAACAGCGATATTTGAAAGGAGAGCCACCTTTTGGTATAGGCGAAGAGTTCGCTGTTGACGACGATGCCTCCACGGCGTAGATACTAATTATTTATTGCTTGCAACAATATGAAGAGCTGGTTTGTGATCAAAACCGATGGAATCAGATTGTTGACGCGATACGGGCCAGTAATGGCCTGTAAATACCGGTTAAACAAAAATATAAATCCCGATTACCTACAAAGAGAACTTTTATACCCTTGGTCACACTTTTATCATAGATAATGTGAAGTCGAACAAATTTGAATCTGATCACTTTAAACTACTACTTTTAAACTACTATCACTACTAAGAAATCATACTGATGCACAAATAATCCAGCAAATAGAGCAGAAACAGTTTAAAGTTGAGTTCATGCCACAGGATTAATGTCCTGAAAAGCATAGAGAACATCAACGAAAAGCTTATTTTGCAGGAAAGTAGTCTGCAAAACACACTAGAAAAACTGAAATCACAAATTAGTTCCAATAAAAGAGTAGAAGAAAACCTTGATCGGGTGATTCAGAATATAAATGATATAAAATCGAATTATAAAGAAAAAAAATGAATAAAACATTACTCATTGTAACCTAGAATGAAAATATATTGCCACCCAAGATACAATCTCAAACAAATCTATTCTAGCTAATCTATTCAAAACTCTAGGAAGTATGCAAAAAATACCTATTGAAAATCACGGTCAACGACTGCTAAAGGAAAAGAACTGTTCGTAGCAGGCAAACAACTTAAATGCGAGTTTTACGCAGGCAGTGCACCAACCTAATGGCCTACGGATATCAGCAAGACTCCAGATCTTATAGACTTCTTTATTACAAGAGAGGTCCCAGATAATTATATCCATACACACAAAAAAATAAGCGGTGTGATTTTAGTTTTTCTCCGAAAGTGTATATTACTTCTATCCAAATGACTATTTCTTTATAAATTTAACTCCGCATATAAGGATAAATATTTTGATTTATCCATATCGATAAATTGGCTTTCAAATTTCATTAATAATTCTTTTTTCGGTGTAAAAGTGAACTTTATTATATAGGATAAAAAAGTTAACTTTTTTGGATTGATTGCGTTTGGTCGAATTAAGGAATCTCATTTTGGACTTAATAAAGTACTCCTTGCGGAGTTATATTATGAACATGAATGTTCTTGTTCAAATTTAGAAAACAAATTTCGTTTTTTTTCAAAAATAAAAGAATTAAATATATTTATAAACTCCTTTCGGTGTATTTTTAATGGTTGAAATTACGGTTAGTATAGATTGTTGCTTGGAAAAAATCAGTTCAGTTTGTTATTTCAAGCAAGACAAGACATTTTTGGGAGAACTTAGTAGTGCGTAAATCACAAGTTGAGTGGACTGCATTAGCTTGTATTAAAAAACTGATTGTTGGTTTATAAACGTCATATGTAATATATTTTATTTTATTATTAAATTTAATTATGATTGATTGCTTCACGACAAAAGTACGCATAAGACAGATGGATTGGAATATGTTAATTTCTTGTCCAACAATGTTTGCCAAACTTAAGCAACGTATTAAAATTATTTCGTAATACATAACTGTGAATTGTTCTATATTACTTATAATTTTAAACCTACTGATTCAGTTAATTCTTAAATGGCAATACGATACGAAAGTGTGAAGGAATACAGATTAAAAAAATATGAAGAGCTATAAATAATTAATTGTCAAATAGTAATCATTCAAATTATATAAGATAAGTATTCATTTATAGTTTTATATATATATATAGACTAATTTTAATAACTACCAAATTTCATGTTTTTCTTTCAGTTAAATCTAAAAAGCTGATACAATAAACTTAATATATAAACTAAAGAAATTAGTTAATATATGGTAATTATTCTTATATCAATGAATTATAGAGTTTATTATATTAAATCTTAATTTCAATTAAAATATAGTGATTTCGAAGTTAAAGCAAGTTAACTGAAAATTATATTGGATTGTGTGTCCATCCACACCGTGCGTTTCAAATGAGAGGAAATATGAAGAATTCAAAAAATAGCCTAATCCACCATAATTTGAAATAGTATAAATACTTTTATTATTTAATGTAAGATGTATGTAAAAAATTTAAAACAAACTATTATGATTAAATAAATGCTTTATAATTATAAAAAACATTATTTTATTTTTAATTTGATAAACGTTCCAAAAACGTTCAAAAATTCAACATTTTTGAAGCTAATTTTTATTTCCAAAAATTAATTTTTCAAATATCAAAATCGAGTAATCTTATCACACCGAAAAATGTTTCAATCAACCCAATTCAGTTATAATTATTTACACCGAATTGATTTTTTCCATATATAACTAAAACCGGAGTGAATATTTAATAACATGAAAAAGTTAAAAATTACCTAATTGGGTGCTGATTTTTGTATCCAAAAGTACTTAAATTTATTAAATTAAAAGAATCCGAATGGATTTAATTTCTAAATATCCGATCGGTGGGACACTATTTAACACCAAATCGGAGTTGTGGTAACCTTTTATTTTTCTGTGTGTATATAGAGAACAGTGAAAGTCTATCATCAGATCATTCACCAGTTATTATGATACTTAGCCAAACAATGTTTATGAAATAGAGCAAAATTAACGATCTACAAATCCAATTTAGATCTCTTCTAAGCACAGTTAACAGAAAGAATAAGTCTGCAGAACCCAATTTAGGGACCAGACCAAATAAAATACGAACTAGATAAGCTCATCCATAATATCGAAAGTGCTGCGTGAGAAAGCACTCCTCATGATAGTCACGAAATGAAGCGCCATGCAAGCTATTCAGAAAAGTGAGAGAAATTGTTAAAAATAAAAGTTAAGTCGGAAGAATTGGAAAAAACATCGAAACCCGGAGAATTAGAAGGTATTTCACCATTTGTTTAATAAATTAAAATATGTACTTAATAAAAGACATTAAAACTCAGTCAGTTACCTTAGCACTCTAACTGGGTGAAAAGGTACTGATTATTCATTCTTGAAAACAAGGAAGAATCTTAAGGACCCAACTTCAAACAAAAATGGTCAGAAAATAAAAGTTTTACCGGAGAAAGCGTTGAAGAAACTAGTGCATATAATTAAAACTGCATTTCGACTAAGATATCTACCAAGAAATTGGAAAGTTGCAGAAGTAATTATGATACTTTAGCCGAACAAACCTTCGATTAATAAAGCTTCTTTGCTACCAACATCATGGAAACTATTTAAAAGGTTCTTCCTAAAAGATTAAAACCAATTTTCGAAGAAAGAAATCTTATCTCCCTCACATCAGTTTGGATTTAGGGGAAAACATTCTACGATAGAGCAAGTACATCGAATTACTGATGCAATTAAGAAATCATTAGCGTTGAATATGATGCCATCTTTGTCAAATGCTTCATCATATGCAGCCAGAATTCAACCTTAAATCATATATGATATAACAGAGAGGCACTTCCGAGTAAAGACTAGTATTCAGATCGATTTCGCGTGAAATTTCCATACGATCTTACCAAAGTGAACTTAGAAATGAAAAAGTTCATTTCTGTTTTCACTAAGCAGTACTCAGTTCATTAGCGCAAAAACTATAGTTATCTCAATGCACCAAAGATGGCGCGCATAAACTCTACAAATTTGTTTCACGCGAAAATAATGATTCGAACCTTTTTTTTCATGTGAAATTTGAACATTTGAACTGTCGGAACATTTGAATTCTCCAAAAACTTCATTTTCACGTGAAAATAAATAAATTTTTGGAGACCGCTGTAAAATTTCATTTCACTTTGAACTGAGTACTAGCCTTTATAAGAAAATTGTGTCGGAACACTACATTGCTGTGATTTCTACCTTTAGTTAGTTCAACATTTAAACTACCGATAAATAGAAACTTAAAATATATGAATCCGTTCGAATACTGATAGAGGCTTTCTAGCTTTTATCATTTGTTTACGATCGGTTTTATGAATTTACTTATCTATGACCCCTCCGTAAGAATGCAAAATTCATGTGTCGACCCATCCATCTTCCAAGTCTATACTAGATGCTGGTATTGACCAATGCAAAGTGCAGATAATCTATGTAAACCGGACATATGGTCATACATCATCGATTTGACTTCGGCGTAAGGACGGATGGTAAACGAAATCTGCAAACGGGTTAGGAGTACTTCGGCCTTAAAACAGATAGTCGAGACAGAAACGACCAAACAAATAATATTCTACTAAAAATTTATACTAAATTCACTTCATTTATATATTTATAAAATTATTTATAATTAATAGCACTCATATGGAATATTTTATTTCAACAAAATCCAAAAACTATTTTATTACCTTTGAATTTTTGCATTTATCCCAAGGTAATTAAAAATTTACACCACTCGTGTTATCATAATATATAAAATTATAATATTATCATGGAAATAATAATATTGTGTATAATTAATTTTAGCATAATTTAATTAAGAATTAGTTCGAAAACGCTTTTGATGGAACAATGGTATAATATAGAAATTAAATTAAACTGATTACTATTCAATAATCAGTTTGTTAAAATAATTTTGTTGTGTGCGAAATATTTATGGCGAGCGTACATCACTCATTTCGCTTGTAGGCTACGAAATGGTGCATGCTTACAACCTTAAGATCGACGTTAAGTACAAGCTAGTGTAACTAATAGATGTTACTGCACTACATATCAGTACTATATATTAGTATGGCACTAGGCAATTATTAGCAGACTAATTGCTTCTAGGCAGTTCATTGAAAGAGAACTGTAAAAGATTTGAAGAATCAATAGTTCGAAAAGTTGTGCAGCTCTTATATGAGTCGATTTCCTATGATACAATAATTATTACCTCATAATAAATTGGCTAAATTTTTTACGGTTTTTAGCGACCTCTTCGGCTACTGAAAGGCGGCTCTCCCTTTAAAAATCGCTGTATCAATTGGTTCGGATCAGCCCGTGGAACGTGACCGAGCCATCTACGTCCTGTTTTAAGCCATATATCACCCGCATAATTCTCTCTCGAACATTAAAATCAATCCATCGTACTCATCCATCAAGGTTCAACTCTGACATCCATACATGACAACGCGTCTGATCAACAATTTGTACAATTTCAGCTTATTCGCATTTGCAAGATATTTTGATTTTAGCAGTGGACGTAGATGATGTAAACGCCATTGCCATTTAATCCAATTACACAGATTTCATCTGCATATGCAAAAGTTGAACATCAGAGTTTTAAAATTAGAACAGAATAACTTTTAATGGTGGTTAAAGCTGTGGCAGTTGGAACGGGAGGTACTGGGTTCGAATCCCGATAGGGGCAGGATGCAAAAGGGATTTTTCACCATGAGATTACTATCTGTGGTGTGAATGAACACAACTATGACCCTCTGTTGGAGTGCAGAACTCATGGACCGACCTATCTTCCATGTCAGCACTATAGGCGGGCATGGAGCTATGCAATGTGCAGATGGTTAGGAAAATCGGACCTATAGCTGTACGTCCTCGAATTGGCTGTAATGGCGTAAAAGTAAGGACGTAAATAAGTTGGGAATAAGTTGGGCAAGCATTGTAATATTCCCAACAAAAGAAATTAAAATTACCGGAATTTCATACTCTCATCATTAAATTGGGTAAAAGATATTGTAGATCCAGGTGGGATCCAAATTCATTGAAGCGTAAATTATTCGAAATATTATGAAAGTAATGGGAGTAGGAGTATATTATTGAGGCCGACTCATGTGTTATTTCACAGGTTGATCGTCCAGATTTACTAATACCACTCTCGAAAAATAATAAAGTATCGATTCTCAAGGCTTTTTCTTAGTATAGACTAGTATAGTTTCTACTAATTAGACATGGCCTAGTGTCTATTGAAAATGTGCAAATATTATTGTTTTTATATACCAAACCAAAATTCAGTCCCAGAAATTTTACACCTCTGAATATCATGAGATAACTAGTGCTCCAGATGGACGAATTTTCTTTAGTCTCTGCATGGACATTTGTAACCCTTTAAGTTTTAAGAATTTAAATCGACAACCCTATGATCTATTTTTGACGATACGATCTGTATTTCAATCTTCTTTCCATATGTCGAGTATTGCATCGATATGTATCGAGTAAGAACACCTTTTTGTCGATTGTTAATCGTGCTTCGTTTCTCGCCAGCAAGACGACGTTGGTTAACAAAACAATCATTGTGGTTGGATTTTGTCATACCTCGACTAATAATTGGCAACTAAACACTAAATGCTTCCAAACACGATTTCAATTGATCAGGCTAATAACTACCTCGCAAAATAGTATTGTTGGCAACATCTTGTAATTTTCATTTATCAGACATTGAATATGTTCCCCGACCATTGAATTGGTAGTATATCGTGGCACGTATAGCGTCGTTCTATTGAAACCACATGGCATCCTTTTCCAGTTGATGATTAACGTACGGGTGTTATGACAGTAAAAATCAGGTAATGTGCGAACTGTTTCTCGAACAGAAACTGATTTTCAAAATAACATTTGAAGATTTGCACACGTTATTTAACGCTATATCTTCCATTTGGGGTTCACAACTGAGAGTGATGAGCTCATATAATGCCGGTAGATCTAGCGACTCTTCTCTAATACGGGCTTACTCTGACACGAAGAAAGCCTTTGTAAAACTATCCAAGGAACGGGCAAGGCAGGTAGTGGACAGAAATATCGTCGCTGCTATTATAGGTGCTGCGAAACGGAACATTTAGCAAAGCAATGCCGGGCGCCTAATCGTAGTCCTTGCTGCGTCAGCTGTGGGAAGAGGCTGTCGCCACAGCTCATCAAAATTGTGGACGTAGTATTGGTGAGTAAACCAACGGAAACTGGAAAGCATACTTGGACGGTGATGCCGCACTTATTATATTATCCAAAGATATTGCATCCACTAGTATTGGTGCATAAAATGAGTTATCTGACGGATTTAGATGATGTCGTTATTATGACTTTCTATTTTTCACCCAATAAGCCAGTGGAAGAGATTTTATTTAAACTAGATTTTACCATTCACTAGGGAGGAACTATATAGATTGCATGGAAGAAGTTAAAGGTGAAGAAAAGCGCAGAATCGAATGGGATCCCACCGGAAGCGGTCAGAATTACATCTGACTTCCACCCAGAAAGAATCTTGAATGTTATAAATCTTTTAAAAAGGGAGAGTTTCCACAGACCTGGAAGATAACTAGACTAGTTTTACTTAAAAAGCATGGGTAACCGGATGGGGTGCCTGCGTCATACCACTTTGTCTGTTGGACCACTTTGTCTGTTGGACATCTTCGGGCAACTATATGAACCCACACTGCGCCACAGATTAATAGACGAAGTCACCAGAGCGGGCTGACTTGCAGAAATCCAGTTCGGTATTCGACGAGATGGTTTACTGTAGGAGCTATAGCGGAAGTCATTAGGTTTATCGATTCAGCCGCTGACGTATCAAACACACGCGAAGTATCTCAGTATTAATCACCCTAGACGTACGGAATGCACTCAATAGCGCAGCTTGGGAATGTCAAGTAAGAGTCTTAGAAGCTATCTGAGTGAACAGGGAATCATTGTAGAATCAGCAGGTGTAAAGCAACTCACATAGAGGTTACGTTTGGTGTACCCTAAGGCTCGGTTCTAGGACCACTGCTCTCGAATATGACGGCGTTCTCAGAATTTTCTGGCCTAAGGATTCCAAACTAGTGAGATAGGCCGATGATGGAAATGATGGAACAATGGCAGAACGATGGGGTAACGCAGACACTTCGTATTGGACAAGACAGCTAATTCCTAACGTGAGCATGGTGAATTCAACTTTTTACCTAACGCAATTCCCATCCGACCATGGCTGTTTTGACAGTTATTTCCTTAAATGCACATTAAAATTATTATTTGAACCTTTTCATTTATATTGTTAACACTGTCGGATGACCTGGAGCTATTATCTAAGATGAATTAAATTGTAAAATCCAACCCATTTTCTCCACAATACCGTTCTGTTATAGAGCAAAATTAGTTTGTGAACCAATCTTCAAATAAAGTTTATGTGACCCACGCTTTCTTATTTAAACCCCACAACATTGGGAAATTGTTTTTTGATAAACCATGAAGCTTAATAAAATTAAGTTTTTGTTCTAAGGTGAGCAGAGTACCTTTCACACTCGGTCATTTTTTTTTGAATATTTCAAAACCGTACTATAGTGAAACCGGACTAATCGAAGTCCTACTATGCGAGGTATATATATATATATATATATATATATATATATATATATATATATATATATATATATATATATATATATATATATATATATATATATATATATATATATATATATATATATATATATATATATATATATATATATATATATATATATATATATATATATATATATATATATATATATATATATATATATACATATATATATATATATATATATATATATATATATATATATATATATATATATATATATATATATATATATATATATATATATATATATATATACATATATATATATATATATATATATATATATATATATATATATATATATATATATTTATATATATATATATATATATATATATATTTATATATATATATATATATATATATATATATTTATATATATATATATATATATATATATATATATATATATATATATATATATATATATAGAAATATATATATATATATATATATATATATATATATATATATATATATATATATATATATATATATATATAAATATATATATATATATATATATATATATATATATATATATATATATACATATATATATATATATATATATATATATATATATATATAAATATATATATATATATACAATATATATATATATATATATATATAAATATATATATATATATATATATATATATATACATATATATAAATATATATATATATATATATATATATATATATATATATATATATATATATATATATATATATATATATATATATATATATATTTCTTAAATTACGAAATGTTTAAATTATTCAACAATTGTATATCATCAGTAATTATACAAAAATTTTGATTTAAGCTTTATGAAAAACACAAAGTAAAGATTGTATAAATTTTCTAAGAAAATATAAAATTGGATTTTTCCAACTTTTTTGTTCTTTTATACATTGTATTATAATTACTATATCGTAATATACCAATGGAACGAGAGATGACTAGAAAAATAAGTTTTCAATTAGATCATTATATTCTTATACATATATACTATAGACATAAAGTTACAGTTCAAAATATAACTTTGCTCATAATTATTCATAATAATAATTAAAGTAGTAAAAAATTTATATTAATTGAATTTTAATTAGCATTTTTATCTAGTGATGAAACTGCCAGTTTATATTAGAGTGTTGGATCGAATTTACTGATTTGGTGAGATACAGTATTTTTTTTTGTTTTTTACAGGCTATTGTTGGCCCTTACCGTGTCAACAATCTGACTCCATCGGTTTTGATCACGAGCCAGCTCTTCATATTGTTACAAGCAAACAGAAGATGCTAGATCGCTCCCTATGCCGTTGAGCCATCATCGCCGCGACCTCTTTGCCTAACCAAAGGCGCCACTCTCTTCAAAGGTCGCTGTTTAATTCGGTTTGGATCAGCACGCAGAACGTGACCGACACAGAGTACTCGCCGTCCTTTGATTTCATTAACCTTATCAGTAATTTGCATAAAATTTCTAATCGCATGATTGAAACGATCTCGCGCGGTATGTGCCATCAAAATCGCGTTTTAAGCCATATATTACAAGCATGATTCTACTCTCGAATTTTAAAAGCCATCTTTCGTACTCATCCGTCAAGGTCCAACTGTCACATCCATACACGACAACGAGTCTGATCAACACTGCAACAGCTTATCCGCATTTGCAAGAAATTTTAATTTCATAAGAGAACGTAGAGGATATATAAAGCCCGATTGCCAACGGCAAGGCAAACCTTAATATCCTCTCTCCTGAAATCAATTGCGTCTTGGACCCTAAAACCAGATATCAGATATTTGGTTTTAAACTCGTTGATTTTGAAACCGCATCTCCGGTTCATCTCCTTGTCGGACACCAGCATCTCCTTGTCGGACACCAGTAGTAATTGCAAAAATTATCGATAGCCTGTTCTCAACTTTGACACATCATTGTGACTGCGTTACTGTCATTTTACACAGATTTAGGTATTTCATTTGGTATTCCTAAATATTCAAGCGCATACCATAGTCTCTTTCAACTGATCGAACCATAGGCTTGCTTGAAATCTAGGAATATCTGGTGTACATCACCAGATGTTTCGCAGAACTTGGAAAGAATCATTCGTAGTGAGAAAATTTGATCAGTGACTGAACGATTTGGACGGAATCCATCTTGGTAGGCATCGATAATTTCCTCCACCAGAGGAGTAATTCTTCCCAAGATAATGTATGACAGAAAATTGTATGCTGTGCAAAGGAGAGCTATCTTTCTTGAAAATAAGGCATAACGAGACTACTTTCTATTTTTCAGGCATAACATCATTTCGCCATACCAATCGAACAAGGTCGAAAAAAGAATATAACAGAAGTCGGTCTGATTCTGTGATTATTTTAAAATGAGTCTTTATCTTGGGTTTGGCTTACATCAGTGGACGCATGTACCTAGACATTTGACAGGTTGGCTAATATCATGTGCAAGCGAAGCTAACACATTCGATTATCGACTGTCTGAAAGTCCAGTACAGCCTTTTTACCTGTGGCCCAATGAGAAATCCAATGTTTTCGACGGTTTTCGAAGTAACTGCACAGTTCTTCAGTGGGGCGTCATTATTGTTTTAGCGGTATCAGATTTACTTTTAGTTGTCGACAAACAAGTTCTGGATACTCTGGTGGTATTCTATGGGTCTTAGGTGATTTTACATGAATGCTCCTATCCGCAGGGCCCACAGTATTTTACAGTGGTTAAAAAACCATCATAATACAATATCTTTAGGTGTACAGTAAATTTTTGATATGACAGACGTGAATTACCATAGTTGGAACATCACTTTAAAAATTCTAATCTTCATTCCATATAAAGCTTCTTGACTAATTATTTCGCAATTTATAAACATCTCGAATTATATGTATAGTAAAAATAATAAATTGATTGCTAAATACTTCACATTTCGAGATTTTTTTTATGTTAAGACGAATCAAGATGCATCGTCGGTGTTTTCAAATTATGTGCGATATATGATGTTAACCTTAATATACTTTACAATTTCAGTTTTCGCATCCTCGCACATTCGCGTAATTGATCTTTTTTAGATCGATATTGGACTAGTAGTTGGCCTTGTAATTAACTATGATTATAATAATAAATTATTTTATACCTAGTACTTATAAATGTACAAGATTTTACAAAAATTAGAAAGGATTTAATTGATTTACTTTTATATCATGTATAAATTGTACATCATGTCTTATAAAAAATTATCTTGTAGTTTCAATAAAAAAAAGGTATCACACAGTTGCAATATATGGTACGAGTATGTTATCCACAATTTAATAAAAAACCTCTAAAAATTAAATAACATAAAGAAAGTTTATACACACTTGTATTAAGTTCAATGGCAGTTTTATGATTTATTTAAATTTGTATACGATTATGCGGGCATAAAAAGACAAATTTATGACCTTATGCTTATAAACTTTTTGTTTATTTCATAACATTTGTAAAATATTATCGAAATTATCAGTGAAATACTGCAAATAATTGGAAAGACTAAGAAATATTTAATTATCTCAACCTCACTGTTTTTTCCCCCAGTCACTCAGGCTTGATTGGTGAATTGTGAAATCCCTTCCCAGACGGACACTCTCAGTGCTAAATCTGTGTGTTCTTCTAATAAAGTCCAAGATATCTGGTGTGCTCAAGGTCGTCAGTTGAATCTTAAATAGGAATCGTGACGATCTGAGCAGTTGCGATGATCTAAATTTTCATTCGGAACATATGATTATTCAGAAAATACTGCCCCGTGAGAATCCCCAGCAAGATCCTCAAAGTGCATCTATCATAATTCAAGACTGGGATCTTCGCTAATTTATTGATCCAAAGAAGATAATGAGATCACTTCTAAAGTGGAATTTAAAAATGACACAAAAGAGGAAGTTGTATCCACATGAGCCATTTATCAACCGACACATTTTCTTTGATACCCATGTGACTGGGTATCCAGTGAATCCCAACTTCATTCAGACTGTCGATCTAGAGTAAGTATCGTATCCAAAACAAGTTTTGATGAAACAGATACGAGGATCTCTGCAATTTATCTCCTTTGCAAAAAGTGCTGATTTCAAAATTGCAACAGTTTCCGCCTTAAAGATAGTACTATCCTTACCAAGGAGGATAATTTGACCTCACGATTTTGTATGTTTAACCGGCACCAGCTAGATTACAAAGATCATTATATCGTCACCGGCGAGGTAGGATGGGCTGTTGATGTCCCATTCCCAGACGGGCCAAGTAGATTGTCTCTGCCTTGTAGGCGAGCAGCTGTTTACGCAGCACACCATCGGATCAAGTGGCAGACCCACAGCCATCTCAAAAGCTGCAGTAGGTTTGGTGTGCATAGCTCTTACAGTACCCAGACAAACAACGCTTTGAAGGTGACTTAGAGGTCTCCCTTCAACCCCACTCATTGTTCTAGGACAAAAAATAAGTGGGACAGAAAAACGAGATTATGGGTCTTATCACCGAAACGTATAGTCAGTACACACACCAAAGTTTCTGGCCCCATGATCTTCCAAATGACTGTTTGAATTTCCAGTAAATGCTATATGCTTTATTGCATTGCTCATCTATATTTTTTGCCAAGTAATCTTCCAAACTAACCAGATTTCGAGACACTTGTCTTCCGAAGAGAGCGGGATCGTATGAGTCCAACTAAAATTTCCCAAAGTCTTGCGTCTAGTGAAAATAACCATCTCAGTTTATCTTGGGTTGACTCTAGGGTTAATCGCTATTTGCATGTTAGCACATAGTTCATCCGTATATTAAGGTACCAGTATTATGGCGAGGTCATCGGGATAACCCAAACAGTAAAATCTGTTGTTGTTTAGTTGGACTAGGAGTGAGTTGACCACAAGACACTACAAGAACGGCGACATCACTCCAACCTGAGGACTTCCTTTTGGGGCGGTCACCATCGTCGTTTTACTACTTAAGTCTGCAGTAATTACCCTTAAACTAAGCATGGTACTAACCCACCGAACAAAAGATGGTCTCCATGTCATGTCTTTCAGCCGTAGAGATCATTGCACTGAACGAAGCGATGTCAAACGCGCCTTCGATGTCCCCAAACGCAAATTCCTTTGTTATCCGCGGGTTTTTTAATCTGTCCAACGACATCATTCAGTGCTGTTTCAACAGATCTACCTCTTTCGAATATATGGATGGGCATGCCATACATCCTCACTATTAAGACATACAGCAATTTAATAACTTTATTAATACAAAATTTATTATGTTAGTTTTTCAGACATTATAATAAAATTAAACTCCTTTTCCAGCTGGAAGTGAAACAAGACCTAAACTCAAATCCAATCGGCAAACTTCATTGATATAACAAAAAAATAGACTTAGGAGTGTCTCAGAAATTTAACTTTAGAATACATATATACTGTGGCATTCATAAAGGAAAAGCTGTAAAACCCTATCTCCAAAAAAATCAGATAACAAATAAATTATTTTAAAATGAACTAAGCTTTTGTTAACAAACTGACAAGTATTATTTCAAAGCTTGGCTCTTATTATTTATAAGATTCCCTTAAATACGGTAAAAATATATTATTAAAAAATGGCTCCAATATAAACTTTCAAACTTCCTAAAGAAGACCCTATATTCGTAGTTTCAGTTATTGTAGACATAGAAGTCCAAATAAATCTTAATAATTACACAATTAATCAAAAGATCTATTCCAATAGATTTTTTTTTTTTTTTACGTTTTGTTTTAGTTGGGTGCAGGGCGGACTTTTAGACTGACCTAGCTCCTTGTAACTGTCAGAGCACCTGCACCCAACGCGCGAGTCGTCAAGTAAAGGTTGATAGCTGCCTTAAACTTGTGCATTTTATACTTCAATGGAAATTGAAAAACAGTCAACGAATTCCACTTCTTAGATGTTCGATAAATAAATTCGAGCTTTGCATCTTCAGTTCGAGGTTTCGGCAGCTTAACCGTAAACCTATGCGCATTAACCGTTCCTCGTGTTACCCGCCCTGGCGTAACAAATGGTGGTATTTTCTCCTTGGATGCATAATAGTATTTTATCCAATGGTAGAAATGTTGTAAATGAGAACTACATTTCAAGAACGAGAAATCTTTTAGAAATGTTCGAATAATCATTATAAAGCTTCAAAGAAGGTTTGGAAAAAGCGTTAACAAAAGAAATCCTTTTAATTGAAAATATAACTGGAAAATAGCCTAGATCATCTGCTCTGTCCAACAATGCATATAGCCATATACGATAGTTGATGCCATCACACCTTTAGCCATCAAATATTTTGATGATTAACCAGTTCCTGCCAATACCTTTTCATTTGATAATTTGATAAGACCGTTAAATGCGCAAAGTTTTCACTGGAATGGATGTACGTAATAAATGCTGATCTTTAAGTTTCATGTCCGAATACTTAACCAAAGCTTAAGTTTTAAATTGGCGGTATTCGATTTAAATTTTATTGTTGAACGTTTGTCCTCTGCCCAGCAGATTAAGTCTACGCCTTGTTGTGGTGGAATTTTACTGGTAATAAGTTTGGTACGAAATATTTTCTAGATATGATATACGTTACACTCATCGGGATCGTGAAAATTATTGAAAAACAGTTTGAATAAATCTAACTTCTACTAAGATATCTGAATGTTAAGCTGTCGCTTATTTAATCAATATATCGGTCAGAGTTGAGCAAGTTTATATGTAGTTAGAACTACAGTTGGGAATTTGGGATTTCGAACTATAGAAGTATACCACATCTAAAACCTCGTGTTGGAGTATAGAACTGGGGGCCATAGCCGTATGTTTACGGTTAAAGAGGAACAGTAAAAGTATAAGCGAAAGCTTTCGGCACAAAACATATTAAAACGTACAACACTGCTTAAATTATGATATCTTGGAAAGCTTTGCAGACTGTCTACTATAAGCTACTAGAAAACTATTCTCTATTAGAGTACATTTCTCTAGCTCAATTTCTAGGACTAAAACATTTTAGTATGATTCATAAAGATTAAATTCAAGTTTAATGAACACAACTATGACCCCTTGTTGGAGTGCAGAATCCATGGGCCGACCCATTTTCCATGTCAGTACTATAGGCTGGCATGGAGCTATGCAATGTGCAGATGGTTAGGAAAATCGGACCTATAGCCGTACGTCCTCGATTTGGCTGCAAAGCGTAAGGTAAGGACGTAAATAAGTGAACCGCGAAAGAGTTGGGAGTGCCTTAAGCCCCAAAACAGATGGCATAGAAATAAAAAAAAAAAATTTAAGTTTAAATTACAAGCATATTATAAGTTTTATTTTTGGATTTACAAATCGTTAATTAACTGCCACAGAAATTAAATATAGCTTATTTTGGAAACGTACCTTAATAATACACAATATAAAGGAATGCTCACACTGCCTAAAAACTACCACAGAAACATGTACTTATTTTGGAAACAAACCTTAATAATACAATACATACATTGTAAAGAAATGCTCACACGTTAATTATACTATACTAGAAAATTTAACATCAATATAAAACCAGCGTGTAAATCTGCTTTACTTGGTTTTTGAGTGAGTTTGACGTTTAACAATCTGTTTATTCCCGAATTTCATCAAAATACATAAATAAATAATTATACTAATCAATATATTTCATAATTAATATAAAATATCGTTATAAATAATTAATCATTTACAAATTATATGTATTTTGGTGTAAAAATTGAGTTTTGTTTATTGTATAAATTCTAACCTAAAAAATTATGGAAAATCATTTTGATTTGTACAAAAACAAACAAACAAAAAGTTTGCGGCAAACGCAACGACGAAGAGAACTGCTCGAAGAACAAAAGCAAGCTAGAAATCAAATTGCAGATGAACATCGAAATGGTTATATAGCAGAAATTCGAAAATCAAGCCACACAAATAAAAGAGTGAACCCAAATTTTAAAAACAAACTACAATTATCGGACTGGCTTATTGAAATACCGAATGATCTTGAAAATTGGTATCTCGTTCCATGTCCAAAGGGTATGCGATGCTTAATAGCATCTAGCAATGGATACACGGTTATGTACAATAAATATGGAGAGTCGATTAAAAAATTTTCATCGAATTTACCGGGCGATAATTTGCCGCAATTAGGAGTCACAGTTTTAGATGGGATTTATGTGAGTCAAACGAATACTATATATGTTCTAGATTTGTTGACATACGGCCATCAGGACATGTTAAATTGTGAGACTAGTTTTCGTTTCTATTGGATAAAAACAAAAATTGATGAATTGGAATTGATGGAGTGTACTGAAACGAACCAAATAACGATGTGTGCTATACCGTACTACGATTTTGCCGATGAAAATGATGTAGTCAATTGTCTGGCGAATTATCCACAGTTCGAGAACAACAAACCAGAGCTAGATGGTTTTTTATTTTACCACAAGGAAGCTAGTTATACACACGGAGTAACACCTCTTGTTGGATGGCTATTCCCATTTATGATGCAAGAAGTATTTCAATATTCATTTATTCACCCTGAGTATAGCAAGTATCCCAAAAGCTATACCAATTTCATGGGATTTATAACCGAATTCAATAGAAAATATTTAGCTAAAAGCGGTAGGCGAAACAACAAACGGAATAAAATAACTCAAATTGAAGAGGAACACGAATCAATGGATTGTATTGAAATTTGTCCACATGATGATGATTTAGACCAGTCTCACGAAACGTTAGACGATAGCCAAGATGATTAAGGACATTTATTTATTTTATTGAAGGTCTTATTGTGATAAATTTTATTTGATTTTAGTTTGTGTTATTTAACTTATGAATTACTTGATTATTGTATGCTTAGTTACGCTAAAAGTGCCAAAAATAAAATTTGTGTTTGTAAGAAATTAAATCTATTTAATGGTTAATAAATCATTTTACATAAACTTTTATTTAAAACTTAATCCAATATATAAAAATTTCCTGTAACATCCAAAATTTATCTACCAAGCTATAATGCCCGCCTAAAATAAATTTCTCAATAAACTACAAGTGGCCAATAGCATCATCATTACAGCATATGTCGTATATTCTTCCGAATGTGAAGATTGCGAAAGACTATCTGAGTTTGAAACGGCCATTTGGGTGCTTCTAGATAAAATTAGATACTTTTATTAAAATTCTTTAACTATGTATTAATAATGGCATAAGCTTACGTTTCTGGATATTTAACACGTTCATAATTTTCGAATTGTTTTATTTCCTGCTGCTTCTTTACCCATTCAACTGTGGATTTTGCCCGATCCTTACTAGCCAACTTCAGAATTGCCGCTTTATTTAGCACTGGTATAGTTCGTTTTGGAAGAACCTTTGTCGGATTACCCTCTTTCTCATTTTCTTCGTTTAAAAATACGATTTTAATCTTGGTTTTGGTCTTAATTATTTTTCTATATTTTGTTTTCATTTTTCATAATTTTCACTTATTGTTTACACTCACGGTATAATTTGATTGATGAATCTTTATTCTTTAAATGCACGAGAGGTGAAGGCTATATGGTCTGTCATTTAATGGCTGACGAATGATACAATTTCCGTTGTTTTAGTAATTAATGAATAAATTCCGTTTTATATTTTAAAGACCATGGTTTGTGCTATAAGGTAACCATATAAATAAGAATATTGTTTATCGATAATTAACGATATTTTTTCTCTTTATATTTTACAACATGACATCTATACTAATATAATTGAACTACCTAACTTTTTTGACACAACACACTCATTTAACGAACTCATTCAATGAAACCGTTTTATTTTAAGTAATTTAAATGTTAACGATTATTTAATAATTTACAATAGAAATGTGCGGCTAGTAACTATTTGGTATTTATTCCTAATTACTTTTCACTACCCGAAGTGATGATTACTTTGAAATAAAAACTAAGATAATAAAAACAAACAGGTTTCCAAAAAACACGATTTAGAAACCAGGCTTCTAAAATCCAGAAAAAATGGATTCTGATGCTTTTAGGATCAGCAGATAGTCCGAGAAAATTTGTTTAACGGAAAACCCAATTAAAACAAAGAAAAAATCGTAACCACAGTATTCTCCAAATTTCTAGTCTATATGGGATAATTTAGTCTATATGGGATAATCTAGTCTATATGGGATAATACATTTACCTATGACACAAAACTCGGTAAAAGGATGGCATGGACGACTCAAAAGAGCAGTCGGCAAAGCAGATTTCGAGGTTTATCAACTAATTTCGAAGTTGGGAAAATAATTGATAATGAGTAAACCCCGAATTGCGCGAGTGAGAACAAGAGGTCAAAAGCGAAAAATAATAAAATTTATTATGGCAATTTGTTGTGCGGTAATCAGCATGTAATTGTATCTAGTGTAATTGGCTTAATTGATGGTGTCACTAGCGTTTAATTAGAAATCAAACGGTTCATTTAGCACTTTCGACAAAAGCAATTAAACAAATTCAAGATCACAGTCAATAGCCGTTACAGTAACCATAAAATTAGGTAAAAATTGAATATAATCACTTACAAAGTTACTATATATGTAGTTACTTATGATAACATTGTAAAGAGTACCCGTGATTACTTAAAGTATATAAGCTCAGTCATAATGAGAGTGTGCATTGCTGTCCAATAATATACATAAAAGTTTAAAGCGACAAACATTTTATGTAAGTTTGTCGGAATATGCTGCTTTGATGCAACCGGCTTTGACAACAAACTCTAACCATTCCCGTTCACCAGTAGTCATTGGTCACAACATTAGTTCATCTCCTTTTATTAATTATTCATGAAGTTCATTCACATCAGCGACAGCTTGTGATTATTATTATTAAATATGGCTGGAACCTTTAGAGGTTTCGCACTCAATGCCACAGAGGGCCCATGGTGCAAACCTTGGATTCCATCAAAGCGCACAGATGCGCTCTGCAACCTTAGCAAACTGGAGCAGTTTGGACCAGGGCAGAGAAGACAGTAAATTTACAGGAATATTCCTGAAGTTGAACACAAGCAGGGATCTCATGCGATCGAAAGCCGGACAGCTGCCGATAAAGTGTAAGCTATCATCAACATCTTCAAGACAATCGTCACATACGGCATCACTGGCAAGTTCCATGCGATGAAGGTGGCTTTTGAAACGGGCATGGCCAGTAAGTATAGAAACCAATTTCCTCTAGTTGTCCTTATTCAATGAAAGAACGTAATTGGTTAACTTCGGGTTAGACCCTTTGACAAAGTATTTCGCCTTGCGACAAGTTGGCTTTAGATTCGACAGGGCAGCGGTTTTAATTGTATTCTTCACTATGTGAAGAGGAAGAGGAGCAGCTGGTTCAGGACCCACAAAATGTAAGCGAGAACCAGTTTTAGCCAAGCAATCTGCAATTTCGTTGCCTTCAATGTCACAATGGGCTGGAACCCATATGACCGTTACCATGTTGCTACAACCAAGGAGGTTCAGAAATTTCTTACAATCTCCTATCAGTTTAGAGCTTGTGATAGATAAGTGACAGCTTGTGACGTCATAAAACACCAAAATACACAAAGTTGGAATAAAATTTATTGACGCTCAAGTATACTAAAAATAAATCGAAATTTTTATTAAGTAATACATATATTAATAACCTAATGAAAATTATTATTATTATTATTTTTTGTCGGCTTTTACAGGCCTTTATTGGCCCGTACCGTGTCAACAATCTGACTCCATTGATTTCGATCACGAGCCAGATCTGTGCAAAGGAGAACTATACCGCGATAGTTCTCGCATTTTAAGCGATCACCCTTTTTGAATATATGTTGATCACCCTTTTTGAATATAAGTGTTGTGGGTGGGGGCAGCTATTTAATATGTATCGTAAATATTTCGAACGAAACATGAGATCCATAGAATACCACCACAGTATCCAGAGCTTGTCGTAGGAGGCGACTAAATCTGGTTGGATCGCTGGGCTGACAACCCGCATCAGTAAAAAACAATTACAGTTAAAAAAGTCAACTACCTTCGGATACCGCCTTAATTTAATCAATATAAAAATCATATAAACCTACAAACTCTGGTTGGCTCTGCTCTGGTGCGTCAATATATCAACCACCTTATAATTTTACTTTGGAGATTTAATCTTTCATTCTTTATTACGAAGTATTTTTATAAATAGTGAATTGGAAGTATTTTTATAAATTAACTATTGTGAATTGTTAATTACCTATTGTTAATGTCATTGAATACTTTGTATGTATAAGTTTATATTCTACTCGATTTCCAAACATACGATACAAACATTGTTGCGTGTGTATAAAAACTTTTTTGGTATTCCATTTATTTTTTTCCTTCACTCTGTTACTTACTGTTTAAGAAGAAACTTGTAATAAAATTAAAACGGAGTTTTAATTTAATCTTCTTTTATTTTGAGAACCCAACAGGTTATGGGCCCAGGTGTGTTATTTTAATGGTATAAGGTGTTAGTGTTATATGTAATGGCTAATTTTCAAATTGATAAGCTGAATGAAATCAATTATGATGGGTGGAAAATGCAAATGAAAAGCATTTTGGTACACCAAGAATTATGGCCTTATACGAATAATACCGTAAAATTTGAAACGCTAGAGGAAGAAGAAAAATGGAAAAATAAAGATTCCAAAGCATTGGCGTTAATAACGCTTCATATAAAACCAGTACAGTTGATACATATACGGAATTGTGCAACGTCATCCGAAGCGTGGCTAAAATTAGAAGGATTATACCAACCTAAAGGACCGGTTCGTAAAGTTTCCTTATTCAAGGAACTAATTCACACAAAAGTTGCAAGTGACCAATCAGTTAAAAGTCACGTGTGCAATTTTTTCAATGTCGTCGAAAAATTACAAGAAATGGATATTGTCATTCCGGAGGAGGTGTTAACGATTATGCTGTTATGTAGTTTACCCGACCGTTATGAAAATTTTATTGTCGCAATTGAATCCAGAGATGAACTACCCAAATTGAGTACGGTAAAAATCAAAATATTGGAAGAAGAACAACGGCGAGGTGAAAAAGATATTCGAGGCGTGGAGCAGCACGTGCTAGCCGTAAAGTCAAAGAAGAAACCTTTTGTCAAGAACCGATTTAAATGTTATAATTGCGGAAAACGCGGCCATTTTGCAAACAGTTGTGTGCAGAAGAAGTCAAATGAAGAAAAACCGCATGGTTCATCAGCATTGTATTCATCAAATACAAATTGTGATTTTGGTAACAACCAATGGTGTTTGGATAGCGGAGCAACATCGCATATGTCATGTAATAAGAACTATTTTACCAAATTAGAACCTATTCTTTGTCACCCAGTGCAATTGGCATATGATAGCTTCGTGGATGCTAGTGGAATAGGCCTTGTAAAGTTTACAATCAACGGCAGAGAAATTACCTTGAATAACGTTTTATATGTACCGGAGCTTCGCGGAAATTTTATATCAGTTAGCAAAGCTGTCTCTATGAATAACAGTGTATATTTTCATAACGATCATGCTGATATTGTAAATTCGAGTAATGAAGTCATTTTGAAAGCCGAAAAACGAAATGATTTATTTATAATTCCGGTACAACAAGAAATTAAGGCAATTACATTCAATGGAAACTTAAGTGAAAATCAAGCAGAAAATACTCTCTTGAAATGGCATCAGAGGTACGGTCACTTAAACGTCAAATCAATGCTTCAGCAGTATGAGAATGACATGGTAGTTGGCTTGAATTTGAAGAATGTCCCGAAATTTTTGAATTGCGTTACATGCTTTAAATCAAAAATCAATGTTAAGCCGTTTCCGAAACAATCATTATCAAGGGCGGATGAGGTTCTACGTTTGGTGCATACAGATATATGCGGCCCTATGCGAACTCAATCGGTTGGAGGAGCTCGATATTTCGTAACATTCATCGACGATTTTTCACGAAACATACAAGTTCATTTTATAAAAACACGGGATGAAGTTTTCTCGGTGTTTCGTGAATTCAAGAATCATGTGGAACTGCAAACGGGACACAAATTAAAAATGCTTAGAAGTGATAACGGAAAAGAATATTTGAGTAACGAGTTCACCACATATTTGAAAGAAAACGGGATTCAACGTCAACTTTCAGTTGAGTATACCCCACAATGGTGTGGCTGAGCGTGCCAACAGAACGATTGTCGAGATGGCACGGTGTATGTTACTTGAATCAGGGCTTCCAGAGATGCTGTGGGCAGAGGCTGTTAACACAGCCGTATACATACGGAATCGCTCGCCCACTAAAGTATTACATAATATAACGCCATATGAACTGTGGTTTAAACGAAAGCCGGTGGTGAATTATATGCGAGTTTTCGGCAGTAAAGCGGTTGTACTTAACAAACAATCTGGTCGTTCAAAGTTTATGTCGAAGGGGGAAGAATGTATTATGGTTGGCTATTCGGAAGAATCAAAGGCCTACCGGTTGTATAAGCCAGGAACTAGAACAATATTCAAAAGTCGGGATGTTATATTCATGGAAAAGGTAAATGTCGAATCAAGTGATATTTCTAATGACCGTATCGTTCTAGAACTTCAGAAAACTGAACCAGACACTGATCCTGCACAAGCTACAGTTCCAGTTTTACCAGTTGAAGAGGAAGGCAAAGATGAAAGCACAAATGAAACTAGTGGCAACTTAAACAATCAAATGGAGGTGACCGCAAAAACTTTAAGAAGCGGTAAAGTATACCCCACGAATTTTTCGGCAATGTTAAGCCAAAATTATGATCCAGTGATGGTTCGAGATGCTTTATCTCGCCCAGATGCTGAGAAATGGAAAGAGTCAATGCAGCATGAGTATGATGCATTAATCCGCAATGGTACGTGGGAATTGGTGGATTTACCGGAGAACCGCAAAGCTATTGGCTGCAAGTGGGTGTTCCACGTAAAGTACAAACCAGATGGATCTATTGAACGGTATAAATCACGTCTAGTAGCGAAAGGATGCTCACAAAGGTATGGCATTGATTATACAGAAACATTTTCACCAGTAGTGCGATATGCTACGATACGAATGGTGTTGGCGTTGGCAGCTGAATATAAGCTGCTTGTGCATCAAATGGATGTGACATCAGCATATTTAAATGGCGAATTACAAGAAGAGATTTATATGTCTCAACCCGAATTATTCGTCGATCGTAAGCAAAGCGGCAAAGTATGTAAATTGAAAAAATCGCTGTATGGCCTCAAACAATCTGGTCGTGAGTGGAATAATAAGTTAAATTCTGTTTTGAAAGCATATGGATTTATACAATGCAATGGTGATAAGTGTGTGTACACGATGAAAAATAATACGAGTGAAATTTGTATTATTGCAGTTTACGTAGACTATTTAATAATTGCATGTGCTAGTAACGAGTGTATGAATCAGATAAAACAACATTTGCGAGAACAATTCGAAATAATAGACAAAGGAAAAATTTACTATTGTCTTGGCATCCAAATAGATAGAGACGGCGAACGAGGTGCAATTAGTATCCATCAGACAAAACACACAATGCAATTGTTGAGCAAGATGGATATGCTGGAATGTCGAAATTGTTATACTCCTTTGGATCCCGGTACGAAATTGGTCAAATGTGAAAATGAAAGTTGTGAGAAAATCAATGAAAGTGATTATCAGTCATTAGTCGGATCACTCATGTATTTGGCAATGTCAACAAGGCCTGATATATTGCATTCCGTCTGCAAATTGTCGCAATTCAATAAATCACCTCATGCTGAACACATGGTTGCGGCGAAACATTTATTGCGGTATTTGAAGACTACCAGTAATTCTAAATTGACATACAAATGTACTGGCAAATCACTGTACGGGTACGTCGACGCTGACTGGGGAGCAAATATTGATGATCGAAAATCATATACTGGATATGTTTTTTACATTGCTGGGTCAGCTTTTTCATGGGAAAGCAAAAAGCAAACTTCAGTAGCATTAAGCACTACCGAAGCTGAATATATGGCTCTATCACAGTCCTGCAAGGAAGCTACATATCTGCATGGAATATTAACGGAAATGGGATTCAACTCAATGGTAGATGATAAGATAATATTGTACAATGACAATTTAAGCGCCCAACAGTTAGTAAAAAATCCAGTCTACCACCAACGTAGTAAGCACATAGATATACGATATCATTATGTGCGCGAGATCTTCGACAGAGGTATTTTTGATTTGGCCTATGTTCAAACCAACGATATGGTGGCAGACATGTTAATAAAAAACTTATATAAACCAAAACACAACAGGTTGTTCGATCTACTCGGTATGAAACCATCATAAGTTGGAGTTTTTGTTAAGGGAGAGTGTTGGAAGTATTTTTATAAATTAACTATTGTGAATTGTTAATTACCTATTGTTAATGTCATTGAATACTTTGTATATGTATAAGTTTATATTCTACTCGATTTCCAAACATACGATACAAACATTGTTGCGTGTGTATAAAAACTTTTTTGGTATTCCATTTATTTTTTTCCTTCACTCTGTTACCTACTGTTTAAGAAGAAACTTGTAATAAAATTAAAACGGAGTTTTAATTTAATCTTCTTTTATTTTGAGAACCCAACAATTACGATGTCCTACATAGAAACCCCTTTCACATAGCTCAGACCTATTCAAATGAAACTTCTTTAAACATTCCTTCTTTTGGCATCTTTTATTTTCTAACCAGATTAGTCCTATTCTAACTTTTAATCCCTAGGTTTGATAGTGCTATCCATTGGAGAGTAGCTATTCACCCGCAATATTAAATACGTATTGATACATCATTTCTGAGAATTAATCTAGGTACTCTCCTTGTCTCTTCAGTCATTGCCAATTTAATTACTTCCACCATTCATATTAAACTTGGTATTTACGAAATTCCTACAGTTGGCATGTTCTCAAGTACATTTGCATACTTCCACATGTACAAATTAATCGTATATCTTACGAAAGTCTAAACCGATAATTAACTCGTTTATCATCAATTTTATTATGCCTAAATACAAGTTCACGATCAAATTTGGGAAATCCACTGCTTTTATTGAAAATACAATATCATGTTTCCCAATATAAGTTTAGTTTGATGTTGTTTTGCGTAATCCTACCATTCATATGATCATACCTAATTATTATGGTCAGAGTTAGATATTAAAGAGTTGCAAGACCACCCCATAACTATTCTATGAACCATTAAAAAAATTAACTCCCCCATGCAAAAGAACCTGATCCATGAATTCCCTGAACTGAAGTTTGAACAATAGTTACTACTGATAGAGCCAAAGTGCAAAATGGATTTTTCATTATTTGATGAGGTTGTAAACCTTCCTTGTTAACTGGATAGTCCTATGGGTTGACATTCATTTTACCATTTTAGTAATGTAAGCTGACACGGTGCAAGCAAAATTTACAATTTAGTTTCGGCATTAGTGATAGGACGTTAAAATGAAAATAGGAAAGTGTTGAAGTGCTTCGAGGTAAAACCATTTTGAAGTTGAGTAGACAACCTGTTTAAATCACGGTTTGTAAGAATGAGATACTACCAATTTTTACCAGAAATAGGTAATTGAACTGCAATATGAAATCAAAGCACTACTATAAAGGTATTAGTTGTGCTTTGATTTCATGTTGAATATTGCTAAAAGCTTGTATTTTGGAAATTCTACCATGATTCATGAGTTCAACATACTACTGTAATCTGAGAGTCAAGTTTTACTTGATAATCGAGTTGAATAATATAGCAAATTCGTGACAAATCTAATTTCTTTGATACCCAAAAAATAATATATTCCTATAGTACATATGTTCATAACGAAATCGACACAGATGAAAACAGGTTTCATGAATTTTTCGAGTATAGACTGTTTATGACCTATGGCACTAATTGCAACTTTTTAGATTAGCTACTTTAGGACGCTGTGATTAAAGGATTGTGCCGATATTTAACGGAGGTACTACCGTTTTGAAACATAAGCAGCAAATATTCATCCAAGACAGAATTAACGGTTAATGAAACGTTTTCAAGCCATTACAGAAAAATGTATCTGAAAGTTTCCAATGAAGACTTACTTTATTCAGACTGGCTAGTCGATTTAAGAGAATTATAGTCTCCAAAACAAGTTTCGATGAAAAAATATTGGAACCAATCTCGTTTAGAGCAACCTGGCTGTCAGAAAAATGCAGATATGACGATCTCTGCAGTTGATCTCATTTGCAAAGAGTGCTGCTTACAAAATTGCAGAAATTTCCGACTACAATAGCGTAGAAACAATAGCGTACCTATCAGGGATATAGATAATTCTACTTCAGGATTTTGTATGTATAATCCGGCACCAGCTAGATTACAGCATACTAATCAGTTAGTAACGATCATCATATCGTCACCGAAGAAGTAGGATGGACTATTATAGTCCCATGTGAGATTTCCGGTAATAGTTATCCAAAATAATTTCCCAAAGACGTGCTTCGTCACCATAGTATCCGAGGGCATGTGGGCAGTTGTGTGCTGGCCCACCTCTCTCCATATTTTATAGAGCCCGAAACGGCTAGAAAGATTGTCATTGCATTGTAGACGAGCGGCTTTTTGCACTGCACACCTTCTGATCCAAACATTAAGTGGTGGCAGTCCCATAGCCATCTCAAGAGCTGCAGTAGAAGTGGTGTGTATAGCTCCTACGATCCCCAGACAAACAAGTATTATATAAGAGGTCTCTCAAATAATTGCGGCAAACGAGATTATGGTTCTGATCATCGAAATATTTAGCCAGGAAACGTGTCTGTCTTTCAGGCCCCATGATTTATCAAATGACTGTTTGCATTTCGAGTAAATATTACTTTGTTGCATTTTTCTTCTATATGTTTTTGCCAAGTAACCTTCCGATCTAACCAAATCCCCAGATACCTGAGTTTCAAAGAGAGCAGGATCGTATGAGTCCTAATTATTGGAAGACTAAAGTTTGTCAAAGTCCTGCATTTACTGAACAGAACCATCTCTGTTTTCCTAGCGTTAACTGATAAACTATGGTCCCTACGCCAGACTACAACTATGTTGATCGCAGTTAGCATTAACCTACCAATATTATGGCGATATCATCAGCATAACCCTGGCAGAAAAATCCGTTGTTGTTCAGTTTGACTAGGATTGAGTTGACCACAAGATACCACAGGAGTAATTCTCCTTGACCTAAGCATGGCGCTTAACTGCCGAACAAATGTGATCTCCATGACATGCCTTTCAGCAGCAGAGATCAGTGCTCTGAATGAAGCGATGTCAAACCCGTCTTCAATGTCCAGAAACGCTCGAGCAAATTCCTTGTTGTCCAGCGATTTTTCAATCCGTCCAACGACTTCATGGATTGCTGTTTCAACAGATCTGCCTTTCCGGTATGCGTGTTATTTTAAATATAACAGCGATAACAGCGCATCGTCTCTAAAGTACTTATCACCCAGTCGCTCTAAGCATTTAAGAAGAAAACAGGCTGATAGGTCGAAAACTTTTGCCTGGTGATATCTATAGGCTTCCCATCTTTCAGGATGAACATAACTCTGATTGTTTTCCATGATCTTGGAATCCGAAGTCCAAACTGGTTCTGATGAAAATATGTTCGAGGTGGTCTTGGATAATTTTCCAGTCCTTCGTGCAGGAGACCTGGGACTATCCCATCGGGACGGGGTGTTTTAAATTTTGAGAAAGAACCGATATTTCAAGTTGGTGAGGGAGTTGATTTCCATCTATACCACATTGGAATTCTCACTTTCGGGAAAATGAGTTTTCATTAGTACATTTCGAGCTTCCTGATTTTTACTCGTGTAAGTTCCATCATGTTTCCTCTAGAGCTCCGATAGTGACCTTCATATTACCACAGAGAACTTTCTTGAGTTTAACGGTTGCCGTAAGGCTATCCATTTCGATGTTTTTCACTTCGGATATACATTTCTTGTACTCTCTTTGGAAAGATTTATACGTTATAAGTCCCAATCTTCCGTTGTATCAGTTTTCATGGCTTTGTTTAAAAGTTTTCTTGTCTGCTTTCTCAGTCTATCCAATTCTCTAGTCCACCATGGTGTCACAGTTCTTTTAGGTTTACTTAGAGGACAGCGCTTTTCATAAGTGCTAATTAGTGCTTCTTCAAGTTTATCAGCTGCCCTTTCTATTCCTCCGCACTTTCTGATTTTTATTACTGAAGACAAAAGTGACTGGTTGAGATGGAGTCTATAAAGTTCCCAATCACAGTTTCTTGGGTTCCTAAATTCTCTAATTTCAATTCTCTAATTTTTCCTTCTTTTTCATCAAACCCAAATTTCCAAAAATTAAATTAAATTTTTTTTTGACGTTTAATTCTTTGAAATTCCAAAACATGGTTTAGCAAACTTTCTTCGTGGATTCCAAAACATGGTTTAGCATACTTTCTTCAAAAGAGGATATACAAAAGCAGCTAGATGAAATTTCCCTCTCTTTCTCTCTCTCACGTACACACACCAATGTAAAAAACCATATGAAGATAAGTAAGAAGTTTATAAACTTAATCATACCCACCTCTTCGCTCCTTTTATTATACCCAAAAGAAAACCATGGAAGAATTATCCACACGGTACTCACAATAAACACCATAGCCTTCAAAGTAGTTTTTAAACGTTTTATAAGATTTGTTCACGACAGTCAAGGCCGAAATGAGTTAAGCCACTTACCTTATGATCCTTTGCAATTTATCAAAACTTGTGTAAATTTATCTATTGCAACATAACTAGCAGTTATATTATTCCGAAAATAGAAAATACACATTCACTCTGAATGCTACCCAGAACCATTCAATCAAACGATCAGCAAATGTTTTTTTTAAACACTATAATATTTTATTAACATTTAATTTATATATGACGAACCACCGCATGATCTACCTCTTTTATTCGATCTACAACTTTTAGATCGTCGTCTACGTTTATTAACATTAACGTGTGATGATGATCGTCGTCGTTTGCGAGCACGAAACGCTTCCACAATATATGGCCATTTGTCCTGATCCGCCATCGCATTCCAACACTTGGCCCCCTCGATTGCGATTTTAGTCATTGGTACACCACAATGACTTGTTCGATATTGTCGCAAATAATTTAAAAAAGGGTTGCGTGTCATAACCCCAGGGCGAGCACACTTTTTTGATGAACATGCACCTTTTGATGAACATTTTTGTTCGTTTCCACATTTTGGTGCCAGCGGGCCTTTTGGTGCTATTACACATTTTCCTGCTGATCCACATTTTGGTGGCGGTGAACATTTTGATGTAGCTGCACATTTTGATGTAGATGGAGATTTTGGTGCAGCTGGACATTTTGCAGGAACCGAACATTTTGATGCGGTTTGACATTTCGAGGATGAACAATTTGTTGCAGTTGAACATTGAGTCGGTCCTGTATTTTTCGTAGGGTGATAGGCTGCAAAGCACAAACTACATATTTTCTCCAATATATTGTACGATTTTTTTTTACTTAACGATTCTGGCGATTTTTTCTTACTTTTATTTTTTTCTGGTGGCGGCGGTGTACAAAATTTACCAGGTTTATTTTGGCCCCGTTTTGACATTTTAAATTTAAATATTTAACTTAATAATTTTTTTTATTTTTTATTTTTAAGATTTTGAAATTTGAAAGAATACCGAACTTTACTGTTTTTGCAAATATTTGTCGTTTAATTTTGAATTTATTTTTTTGGTTGGAATGCTATGATTTCATGGTTATTGGTTATTTGGATTGAATGCCAATAAGGTAGAATTTGACGAGTCTTTCAATTGTGTCGTGGAATAGTTCTTAATTTACGTGTAAACGCTACATGAATACCACGAGTCACGACTAGATTTAAATGTCTGTGGCATTATATTACCGACTGCGCCAGACAAGAATTTCAACAATTATACGATTTTAGATTCTCATGTATGTAATAATTTTAATTAAAATTTGTAATTACTTTTTAACAATATATAATTATACTATTTATTTTAATTTAACAAACAATTAATTTATGTATGAAGTACCACTGCCACATGATCTACCTCTAGAACTTCTAGATCGACGCCTTCGTTTCCGAATATTAGTAGACGATGATGATCGTTCTCGTTTGCGGGCTCGATATGCTTCAACAATATATGGCCATTTATCCTGATCGGACATTGCGTTCCAACATCGACCGCCCTCCACTGAAATTTGTCGCATTGGCGCACCACAGTGCATTGCTCGATATTGACGTAAATAGTTCAAAAACGGATTTGTCGTCCTTATGCCTGTCCGAGCACATTTTTTTAATGCATTTCTTGATCTTCGACATGAAGTGGATGATTGCGGTTTAGAACATGGTGATGGACATTTGGTTGGTGTACATGTTACCGACGGACGTTTAACCAGTGGACACTTAGCTAGTGGACATTTAGTTGGTGGACATTTAACTGGTGGACATTTAGCTGGTGGACATTTAGCTAGTGGACATTTAGCTGGCGGACACTTCACTGGTGGACACTTTACCGGTGGACATTTCACCGGAGGACATTTTGCCGGTGGACATTTCACTGAACGACATTTAGTCTTTAAAAACTTTGGTATGTTTGAAGGTTTTCGTTTTACTCGGCATTTCATTCTTGAAGAACATTTTGAGGCGGATCGACATCTTGAAGTGGATCGACGTTTTGATTTGCATCGACATTTTGATCTAGATCGACATTTTGATCTAGATCGACATTTTGATGTAGATCGACATTTTGATGTTGATCGACATTTTGTTGGAGTTGAACACTTCGTTGGTTTTGCTGGTTGACAAGGTCCAAAAACCAAACTACAAATTCTAGACAATATACTTCCTGATTTTGTTTTACATGATGAATGTGAATGTTTATGATTACTTTTTTTCTGGTCTGGTCGTGGTGTGCAGTATTTTCCAGGTTTCGATTTTGAATGTTTTGGCATTTTTTTTTAACTTTACTAGTAAATTTTGGAATTTTTATTTACAAGATCGAATTTTTTATTTTTTTGCTAATGTTTATCCCAAAATTTTAAATATAAATATATGTTTTTGCTTGGAGTACTGTGATGACATCATTTTTGATTTTGTTTATCTGGCCAACCAGATAGTATTTTATTGATGTATGTGCTTGCTTGGAGGTTGATTCATAAAATGCTTGCTGTCATTTGATAAATCAATCTTTTTGTGAATATGGTTAACATACAGTTTAGGAAATAACTAGTTGATTAGTATTTGAGAATATATTAATGGAGGATAATTATCTTTATTAAGTTTTGTATTCTAACTAAATATTTTAAGGACAAAATTAATACTTATTTAGAACCAACGAATAGTCGACCTCGACGCCTTTTGGTTAGTTTACAACTTTTACGCTTCCGTTTTCCAATATAGTTATGCGTCGATAGACGCCGTCGTTTACGTGTACGATAAGATTCTACAATATACGGCCATTTCTCTTCATCCACCATTGTGTTCCAACATTTAGCACCCTCAACCGCAATTTCAATCATTCTCAAGCCACAATGCGTTGTACGATATTGGCGTAAGAAGTTAAGAAATGGATTTCGGGTCACTACTCCTACACGAGCACATTTTGTTGAAGCATTATTTGCTATTTCCTTATTACTTACACAGTTTGGTACAGTCGAACAGTCTGGTTCAGCTAAACAATTTGGAATAGTTGAACAGTTTGTCGCAGTTGAACATTGTGTTGCAGTTGAACAGCTTCTCGTAGCTGCACATTTTACTCTTGTTGAAGTGTTTGATACAAATGAACAGTTTGGTACGGTAGTTGCAAGTGTTAAACATTTAGGGAAGGATCCAGCTGAATCATAGACAACTATTCCAGGTTGAGTTTGACAATTAACTAAATATAAACCACAAAGTCTGTCTAGTATATTAACCGACTCAAACGAACTTTGTTTCCGTTTATTTTTATCTGAAAGCGGTTTGTAGAACTCTCTAACTTTTGATTTTGGGTTGATTCGCTTTGACATTCTCGTTTTTTACTCCTAAATTTTGAACGACTAAATTTTTATTTTTTTTTGTTGTTTACTATTTACAATATCGATTTGATGTTATTATACAAATGTTTATTACAAATTTTTTTTGCTTGGATTGCTATGTATATATGAGTTCATGAAATGACTCCATTTTCCTTACAATCTGGATTGTAGGCCAAGTGACTTTAATCTTGCAAATAACAGTATAAGCAAATGGAGTAAAGAAGAGTTTAGTGTTTGACCAGACTGTGTTCGATAAATTTCAAGTTAAGTTGTCAATAATCTGGATATGAAGATAATAAATGCCCAAATGATTACCTTAAATTACTTGTGGTTAATAAAATACAAACAAGGTATGTTCTAGTTGGTGTCGAAGAACGGTCGGTTCATTGTGACTCTGCATTTTTAACAACTAAAGTTTGAATCACCTAAACTTCACATTGAATGCTCCATCAGCCCTGAGTACTGACCTTCAGAAATGATGGGTTGTCCATGAATTATGCCGTTTATCAAAGAACTGTGTTAGGCGCGGTAAAATCAAAACGTTTTTTTTGTACAGATATGCGGGAACGAGGTACCGCTAGTGCCCGCTATTAATTCGTTGCGTGTCTTTGCTAAATTTACTTTGGATTATTAAGCAAAGACACGGAACGAACTACTAGCGGGTACTAGCGGTTGGTCGATTGGAAAGCAATTTAATTTGAAAATAAAAACGTTCGTAACATCTACTCATACTCAACCTATCGTAAAGTTAGTAAACTATTGTCTCAGTTTTAAACACACTCATTTTATGAACTCACCCAAATAAGAACAGTACAGTTGATTCAAAAGAGTTCTATTTGTCAAATGTTTTGTGTCATAAATTGTAAATTTAGTAGCTACATAATTAAATTCCTTTATTTTAAATAATATCCTAAATAATTATATTGAAAAGTTGTTTCCGACTAGTGATAATAAAAAGGTGAGGATTTTGCATATTTTATGCATTTTAGTTTTATGCTAAAGTTAATTGATAAAATAATAAACGAACGTCACTGTGTATAAGAGACACAACCTCAAATATAAAATGGCCAGCAAATTGTACGAAAACAAAGCAAATGACATAAAATTAAGTAAATTATTAAGTAAAATTTTGCGTCATGGTGCAGAGAGATGTAATTTACCCATAAAACCAGATGGCTACATGAAATTAAGTGATTTACTGGAATATCATGAATTCAGACGTAATCATTTTACAGTGGATGACATTCGACGAGTCGTAAACACAAATGATAAGAATCGCTTTAAGCTGGATGTAGATGATAATGGTAACGAAATCATAAAAGCAAATCAGGGGCATAGTTTGAAAAGTGTGGACCAACTGTGTTTGACTGAAATAAAAATAGCTGAGGACTTGCCAATTTGTGTCCATGGAACATACCTAAAGTACTGGAATACTATAAAGCACGAAGGTCTTAAAGCGATGGGTCGTAATCACATACATTTTGCAGCTACTGATGTTATAGATTTCAACGACAAATCGGAAAAGATAAGCGGATTTCGACAGAGTTGTAATGTTCTTATTTATGTTAATGTTCAGCGATCACTTAATGACAATATAAAATTCTTTCGTTCGGAAAATAATGTTATATTAAGTAAAGGATTGAATGATTCTGGATGTATTCCTGCAATGTATTTCGATAAAGTCATTAATCGAAAGACTGGTATAATAACGTTTTTGTATCTAAAGATTACTGATTTATTTTTTCGTTTTCTATTTTAGGGCATGAGCTAAGATGTCAGAAATAGCTCAAACCTCAAAATCATCTCAAGATAAATCCCCTACTCCATCCAATAATGTTATAAAAATAAAATGTTCATATTGTGGTAAACTCTTCATAAAATCTTCTGAACACAAACGCCATCTATTCTTGGAGCACTTCAAAGCAAGACGAAAATCCAAAAAGAAAAAGAAATCAAATATAGATGAGAATAATAAAATCCAAGACGATTTATTTAAAGCGTTGCAAGAATGTCCCGAAGGGGATGAAATCAAAATGCTTATAAGTCATATTCAACCAGGTGAAGATTTGCTAGTCGAAATTCATAATAGGATAGTTGAGGATTTGAAGTGTATTTTTGATCGAGTATTACAGGACTATAATATTCAAATATTTGGATCAACAATAACCGGATTGGCAATGAAAGGTGATTTTGTAACTATCCCATTATTTAACTTCCTAACTAAACCAATTTTTATTATATTTTATTTATAGACAGCGATTTTGATTTTTTCGTGAGCATACGCAATATAAATTTGGATAATTTAAATGATGTCAAAAATTTAATACGATCACTCCGGAATGAATTTCTTAAACATTCAAATTTGTTCAGTCACAGCATACCAATATATTCTGCTAAAGTACCTTTGCTCAAGTTAACACATGCGCTAACCGGCGTCCAACTCGACATAAATTTTTCCAATTCGTTTGGAATATATAATTCGAATATTCTACAAAAATTAGTTAAATTCGATAACCGAATATATCCTTTGGTTATTATACTCAAGTATTGGGGCAAAATATATCAAGTGACTGGCACGGGGAGAATAACAAATTATTCATTCACACTAATGATTATATTTCTATTGCAAACGCTGAATGATCCGATCGTGCCGCCAATAAAAACATTTCAGGATAATATAAGAACATCAATGGTGAATAATTGTAATTTTAGTTTTAACGATACCATAACGAATATCACCACAAACAAGATGAGTGTGTTCCAATTGTTAAAAGAATTTTTTTGTTTTTATTCCAATTTCAACTATACCGATGATATAATATGTCCTTATTTGGGTAAAACTATTAAGCGCTCAGATTACGATAGTCACTTTCAGACAAATGATAATTCACTGTTTAATAAAGCAACGCCAATATGTGTGCAAGATCCGTTCGAACAGAATCGTAACATTGTAACATGTTATAGTAAACGTAATAGTGAACGATTTATACATGTACTAAAATCATCACAAAGCATATTGATGAACAAGGAGAATGAAACATTGAAATCATCAGCAATTTTAATAAAACTATTAAGCCAATCCTTACCCAAAATAAATAAATTGAAAACCAAACTAGTAACGAAAGGTAAAGTGAACGATAGTAAAAATTTTACTTGTAAACTAAATGTAACCCAAATTGATGTCCAACTTTTAAAACAATTTCTTCCATTAAAACAGGGCGGAGGAAAAATAAACTACCATAAAATGTGGTGTAACTATTGTGTAGGTCTATTAAAACCGATACTAGAAAACATCTATCACATGGAATGTACACGATTAGATCGAAAAGATTATGAAAATATTGTGCTTGAAACAAATAAACTTTTAACTATCGACACATCGTTAAATACAAATAATATTTTTATTTACAATATAAAAACATCATTTAATTTATGGAAGGATTTAAACGATCCGATTTCGTATCAAACAGAAAATTATATTGATTTAGTATATAACGCGGCTAAAAGTAATCTTGACCCTGAAAATTTACAAAATAACCAAAACTTGCTGATTAATTGTAATGTCGTGATAAAATTAGATTCTGCATTTAATTTTATTGAAACGATTTTTTTCAATACATTAAACGGTGTTGGTGAATCAAGCGATCATTTGCAATCATTTTTTAATCATTTTACCACGAATATCCGGAAATATATTCGAGGACATATGTATGATAATAAAAATATTCATAAATATTTGATAGTAATTGATTAATATTATTTGTGCTATGTATTTTAACGTGTAATTTTGGTATATTTATGTATAAAAGACTATGTTTGAAAATCACAAAATTATAATGCACATATTTGATAGACCCTAATCGGGTAATGTTGCTAAATTTGTCTAGACGTGTTTTGAGTAATCTGAATAGTTTTATAGAGACTGCCAATTTTAACTATGAATATCATTGACAATTGATTTACTGATATGTTTTAGAAATTATTCTAAATTTTAGAAAGTAAAATATTGTTTAAACAAATAATTTCTTAAGATACGAACATTTTATTAATTATAAAAATACTTGTATTGTAAATAACATTGTTTTTAATCCAAATTAAGTACAAATTTTTTATATTATACTAATAATGCATCTTAGCACTTTTGTGCTCCTGTTGTTCATACTCTCTCAATAGACTGCATTGGTTTGATTCACGATTCCTATTTGAGGATTAACTAATGACCTTGATGATACGAGATACCTTGGACTTCATTCCAAGAACAAGCAAATTTCGTATTTGAGAGTGTACGTCGAAACACCCCCAGAATTTAGACAGCAGCCAAGCGTCTATGGCATTTTAACGAGACTGACAATGATGGGTTATGGTCATTTTTTCAACATTTCCCGTGGGAGAGGCATTGTTTTTATAACAATCAAATAGACGACGCCGTTTTAAATTTTACCGAAACTTTTCTAGATGGAATGAATAAATCATCCTGTGTCAATCCCAATCCTTAGTTTAAAATCTTTTTAAATAAAGCCGTCAAAGCAGCCAAACAAAATAAATCTGCTCACAAGAAATATAAGCCAACGAAATATCGTTTTAGAATATAAGGCCACACGTAACATCTGTAAAAAAATCTGTGCTAATAAAGCGAAAAAACCCGACAGCAAGAAAGCCGCTAAGGCTTCCGAGTTGAAAATCTCCGATTGCAACTTTTATCAGATCGCATCGGTTGCCAATATTTCTAAACCATATTTGCAGCGCAACTTATTGGCAAATGTCTTCGATTCGAACTCGACCTTAGTTGTCCCCGATGGAGTTACGCCGCCGTCAATTCCGTATTGAGGTCCAAAATGGATCCTGCCATCTCGGAGGAAACTGTCTTCAGGAAGCTGAAGGCAATGGACGTAAATAAGGCCACCGGACTTGATGGAATTCCTGTTCGAATATTGAAGGAGTTTGCCAGTGAGTTGGCTCCAATATTAACTAAAATTTGTCTTCTTTCTTATACGCAAGGTTAATACCAGAACGTCTGGAAGAGTGCGATCAAACCCATCAAACTACCGGTCAATATCAATTGTGTCAACCGTGGCTAAAGTTTTTGTGAAATGCATTAATCAATAACTGATAATTATCTTGAGATTAATAAAATAATTTCAGATAAACAATATGGCTTCCTCGAAAGCTGCTCCACAACCGATCTCTTGACATATGGAGAAATCTTTGCAATCGCTTAGGATATATCCGAAGCTTTTGACAAGGTTTGTCATGAGAATCTCATTTGTAAACTTGTGGCATAAGCCTTAGATTCGATGACCATAGTAGATAAAGAGTTTTCTCAAAGACCAAAAGAACAACGTTGTGCTAAATGAGAGATTATCAACGACACACTCTCCAAATGCCGGAGTCACTCAGGGATCAGTTTTGTCATCAAATTTATTTTTGTTATACATTAATGACTTGTTGGATAGCACTGTGAACCCTATCCACAGTTTTGCCGTCATTCGAGGTCGAGCCTACTCCTTTAGAGTTAAACGGCTGGAAGTTGTCAATTCGCTTAGTTGCGATTTGAGTGGTGAGTAAAAAATCAGGTCAAATTTAACGAGAAAAAATAGAAATACGCACGTTCTCGCGTAAAAGAAGTCGCAACGAATATGAATGATTAAACGCCACGTTCTTGCGGGTTGTGACTCAATTTGTCTGCTTGGTGTTCAGATTAGCAACAATTTTAAATGGAATGAACACATATCATTGGCTAAATCAGCTTCACGTAAAGTCGGGTTCCTCATTAGATGCATACGGTTTTTTAGAACGCATCAGGGTTTTCAGATATATGAAACCTTTATCAGACCGTGTCTAGAATTGTGCTATCAATTTTTGGGTGGAGTATATGGCATTGCTCTTCAGTTGCTGGATAGAATTCAGCGGCGTGTCATCCGAATAATACGAAACTCCAGAATTACGAAAGTTCTAGACAGTCTACAGCACCGCATAGATGCTGCAGAACTCTGCGTGTTCTATAGATTAATAAATGACAAATGTTCTGTAGAATCAAAGGAGAAAACACCACCATTGGTTACGCCAGAACGGGTAACACGAGGAACGGTTAATGCGCATAGGTTTACGGTGAAGTTGATGAAGCCGAAACCTCGAACGGAACAAAAAACATTCCCCCGGCAAAAATGAAAAGTATTAAAAATTAGGAGCAGCGAAGTGTTGAAAAATAAATGAAACACATTTAAATCGAATAAATTTAATTCATAAAAAAATAATTGATGACGCTGAGAATACCCTTTTTCCCCTTTCAATTGATGTGGGCTGTATGGTCATTAAAGCATCCAATAACTTCTTCAGATGTATAG
The DNA here is from genome assembly GCA_963932295.1 of Tipula lateralis. Classification (NCBI taxonomy): domain Eukaryota; kingdom Metazoa; phylum Arthropoda; class Insecta; order Diptera; family Tipulidae; genus Tipula; species Tipula lateralis. The sequence continues at coordinate 89,718,362 of OZ010738.1, read as the reverse complement.
TTGTTTCCTGTGTTTTCGTATAATTCACTTCGTAGATAAGTTGTCGGGTTAAGTCTTTTATTTTAATTTGAAGTGCTGCATTTATATCTACAGCCAATTTGTCATTTAAATCAGGAACTACCATTGGTTCTCCCACAGATGAATCATCACTTTGGATTTGCGTTTCAACATCAACCTCTTTTCCGAACAACTTGTTAAACAACAATTTTTCGTACCATTTGCAATGCTGCATTAAGTAATATCCATCACGGCAGCTCAATTATTTTTTTTATCAGATCTACAACTTCCTTCAAGTTTTTGTAACCTAAAAAAGATTAATACATTTTTGATTAAAATGACTGTTAAATAAAGGTAGCGGCGATTGCGTACACTCGTCCATTCATCTAATTTGGGGATAAACTTCCATATTCATCTTTATAAGATTTAATTTTTTCCGCTTCTTCACATTTATTGACCCTCATTCGCTTTTGGCTCTCCCATGTATTGAAATTCATCAATAGTCACAAGCCTTGCAACTATTTCTGCGATTGATTGCTTTTTAGTAAAAAATGATATCAGAGGTTAAGTTTGAAATTTTTCTACTTTGCTTGGTCCAGCAATTTCATCGTCATTTGCATTTCGTTTCGCCACATTGATTTGATGGACAAGGGTTTCAACATACCTACTCAAAATATAACGCCTTTAAATAATTAGTGTTTTAAAGATCTTCGAATTTTTCCCGGGAAACGGGAATTTTTATTGTTATTAGTATCTCGGGAAGGACTTGTGGTGTCGCATGGTATTTTGGTGCATCTTCACACCTCGCTCTTAAATTTATTTGTGATTGATTATCTAAATTTCTGGCACCTTAAATGAATAGTTGAGTATACAACTCATGTAAATAGTTTTTTTATATAATTCAAGTTAACTTTGAAAAACAATGTTCGTTAGTTTTTCATTGATTTTGTAATTAGTTTTTTTCTGTTCCTTAGTACGATAACTTGTATTAAAAAATGTATATCAAATTTAAATATAACTAATTAAATATCCTGATTATGACACAGAATTCCTTAATCGAATCGAAATAAAAACACGCATCAAAAATACTTCTTAATTAATATAATACACTATAATACAAATATTGTGAATATTTTATGTAAAATATTAGTACAAATAATTTATGTAATTAAATATACCGTGAGTCTTATTTATATGCCACCATTGAAACGAGGAACAAGTCATCACCGTGCTCACCACAAGATTTCACAAACGTATCAAAATCCTAAGGACATGGTTCAATTCGTATTAAGACCACCAAAGACTCTCTAGACATTTGTACAGATGTTTGTGCATACTAATGATAAATAATTAAAAATTTATATTTTGTGTATCAGGACAGAACATCGATTCTTCTACAATTTGCCCTCTCGATAGATGCGAAACGCACACTCGTCGGTTTGATCTTGACTTAATTAGGGCAACAAAAACAATAATTTCTTACTCTAATATAATTTTTTTTTTGTTAAAAAGCTTATAAATTATAGATAATATAATAGTATGTTAAAATTAAAGATATCGTAATTATGTGGAAAAGTATTTATTAAATAAATTATTAAGTCGTATAAAGATTATTTATAAACTATAAAGATAGTTCAAGTTGAGCCATCTTTATGTACAATGTATTTTGGTTAAATATAATTGGTATCTGTGTTCATTAAAAAAATTCTTAATCATCAATAAATATAGACCGCGGTTTAGCTAAACTGGTTTAGCGAACTTCTATAATATAGAATAAGAGAAACAAAATGCAGTAGATTATAAGGTTATAACAAAGTTTCGACTAAACCAGATGTGCTAAACCGCAGTCTGTCTAAGTAAACATATCTATCTAATTATCTGATTTTTAAATGTAATCTTGGTTTAAAAAAATGTAAGACAAGCCATTATGTGGAGTTAAGATTTATCTTTTAAGTAAAGTCGGAAGGTGTTATTATTATAAATAAAATAAGATTATATAATGAGAAAAAAATTTTGAAGTTTGTATTACATACTATTATAGTGGAATTAAATACTTAAAGGTTTTCGATTATAATGAAGACCTTAGCCCGTAACGTGTCAACAATCTGACTCAATCAGTTTCGATCACGATCCAGCTCTTCATACTGTTGCAAGTAATTAGAATATGCTAGACACGCATCCCTTCGCCGTGGAGCCAACGTCGCCGTATTTCTTCGCCTACCAAAAGGCGGCTCTTTCTTCAAAAATAACTGTATCATTCGTGACCGAGCCAGCGTACTAGCTGGTCTTTGATTCCATAAACGATATCAGGAATACGCATTAAATTCCTGATCTCGTGATTGAAAAGAACTCGATATGCACCATCAATATATGTGCGTTTTGGGACATATATTACACGACTGTTTCTTCTCTCGAATGTAAGAAGCCATCTTTCGTACTGATCCGTCAAGGTTCAACTCTCATACCCATACATGGGTTGAACCGAGGATCGTCTATAAGAAAGAATTTTCAAAACTAAAATTTGATAAATTTAAATCTTAAAAATAAATTATTATATCGAGAAATAGAATAATTTTTTAAATGTGGTAATACTAAATTTGCTCGTTTTTAAAGTTAATTGTTGAGTTTCGGATAATCTAGATAATAATCAATAAACCTTTGACTTGAATATACTCTGCTTGACGGCTATTTTCAAAACGTGTCTTGACTAACAAGTTTAATAGTTTTTGTTTGGCAATTCCAAATACTTCAGGACCATTTGAATCGGTATCGTTATAGTTAAATATGGACAGTTAAAGAATGAGGGAAACTGGCAATCGAAAAAGGGCCAAACCAGTGGGTCAAAATAAATAAAATAATGAAACTGATTGCTTACCGCGCATTTTTAAGTAGTACCGCATGTCGATACCGGATTTCATTCAAATCGGAGACCAACATTTTTTTTGGCAAAATAAACAGATAGGTTTAACCACTACTTGTTTTTATCCAAAGAAATCAAAAAACAATTTTTGGAATTTATGGTTGATATCGATTAACATATCAGTAATAAACATATTAGTACCATAGAACACCAAATAACTTATATAATACTGTAAGGGAAGTCGTGTCAATTTTCATAGTTAATGCCACCGACAGCATGATTTCGTTTCGATTTGTCATCTAGAAGATTTCTAGATGGCAAACCAATACGTTTTAACGAGAACAATAGATGGCACGCGAAGTAATTTTTATTGAAATGACATAATTTAAAAAAAACAAATTGTGTTTTATTTATTTATTATTACTTAAAAATATAAGCCCATTTAATTTCCAATTTCGATTATAAAATAATTTTTTTTTGTTAAATTTTAAATTTTGGTTTCGTTAATAATTCGTTGAATATAAAAAACTGTGGTTAAAAAATGTAAACATTTCCTTCAAGTACTACTAGTGCCATCTTTTAATCTTCTCCGGAATTATATCATGTTGGCACATAATATCGACGCGATTTCCCTTATAGTTATTATAAGTTATTAGAAGAGCACATTTCAATCTATGTCTTTCGTTAAATAATAACAGTTAAAGTATTAGAGAAAATGGCAACCGAAAATGGGCCAACATAAATGGTCAATCCCAAAACATTATGAAACTGATTGGACAGCGATTATTTTTTAGTGGTACCGTATATATGTACCGGATTTTATTGTTATCGGACGCCAAATAGTTGTTATGGCAAAAAAATTGATAGGCTAATCACTATCTGTTTTTTGAAATAAAAATAATTTCTAGAATTTATGGTTGATTTAACCGATATCATAATATCCATAATAAATATATTAGAACCATAGAGAACTTTTCAATCGATATCGTTAGTTAAATATTGACAGTTAAAGTATTAGAGAAAATGGCAAACGAAAAAAACAAATAAAATTATGGAACTGATTGCTTAGCGCTTATTTTTAGGTGGTACCGCAAGTCCATTCTGGATTTCATTCCAATCTAAGACCAGCAATTGTTATGGCAAAAAAAACAGATAGACTAACCACTATTTGTTTTTTAAAAACTAAAATTAAAATCAATTATGAAACTGATCACAGACATGTAAATTACATGTAAAAATCGACATTCATCTGTTTTAAACTGTCAAAAATCTATATCAACGTTGAGATTGGTCATCAACATAAATAAATGCGTATTTACAAAATCAATAAGTTTTTAAGTCTACATTATTATGCAGTAAAAGAAAGATGAAGGAAATTTTTTTCTGTGACATTTTAAAATAAGATAAAAAAATATTTTTTGGTTATGTGCGAGAGAAATAAAAAATATTTCCAGTACAAAAAATTTATTCAGTTATAGTTACTGAAAAAATTATTATAGCAGTACTGACAAAATATATCAAGAGAAGTGGTTATATTCAGTACTGGAAAAATATTTTACAGGAAAATTCTATATGGGTTTGAAACGTTTCCATGCAGTAGTCATATTTTAAAAGTCAAGTCTTTTTTAAATATGTATTTTATAGTAGTTTATGTTAAATCCATAATTTGTGTCATTTATTTTAATTCATAGTGGGAAATTAATAATTATGTTAAGTTTATTTTGTTTAGATTCAAAGTGGATTTTGTCTATTTTTTCAACAACTGTCAAAATATATCCATTTAGTTATGCTATAAAAAAATATGAAAAAAGTGAAAAATAGTCTTCTAAAGGTAGTTTCGATTTTTTTTCTCTTTTTGTTTTAAGCCTGATTTCCATTAAGCCTGATTTCCATTATGATAAAATACTGACAAAATAGTCAAGGCGTGATAAAAAATATAATTTTTCTTAAAGTGCGAGAGAAATAAAAAATATTTCCAGTAGAAAAAATTTATTCAGTACTGAATAAATGTTTATGGTACTGAGAAAATTATTATAGCAGTACTGACAAAATATATCAAGAGAAGTATTTTTATTCAGTACTGGAGAAATATTTTATAGGAAAAATAAAGATGGATCATTTTTTATGGTCAATTCATAATTTTAACATTTCGTTTTGTGCCATTCATCTTAATTCATTGTGAAAATAACTGAAAAAATGAATAATTATGTTAAGTTTATTTTTTATTTTTTTTTTTGACAAAATTTTTTTCGTAATGGAAATCAGACATTATGAATAAAATTTTGTCAGTATTTTTTACTGAAAAAACCAAAGCGAGAAAAAAATCAAAAATACCATATATTAGAGCGACAGAGATCGTTTTTTACTTTTTCCCTCTTTTTATAGTGGAGATATTTTGACAGATGTGTGTAACATAACCAATAAATTTCAAAATTTTTTTTTTGTTCTTCAAAATAAAGACAAAAAACACTTTGAATTTACAACAATAAATTTAAGAAAAATAAACTTAACATAATTATTCTAATTATTTAAATTATTTTCACAATGAATTAAGATGAATGACACAAAATGAAATGTTAAAATTATCAATTGACCATAAAATAACTACTATAAAATGCTTCATAATGACGTTATACAAACGATTTTTCTTCCATATACAGTTTTCCTATAAAATATTTTTCCAGTACTCAATAAAAATACTTCTCTTGATATATTTTGTCAGTACCGCTATAATAATTTTCTCAGTAACCATAAAAATTTATTCAGTACTGAATAGATTTTTTACACTGGAAATGTTTTTTATTTCTCTCACTTTAAGAAAAATTATATTTTGTATAATGGAAATCACACTTTATCTAGTAAGATATACTGTCAGTATTTCATAATAAAAATTAGGCTTTATCTGTTTATAATTATAATATAAAACAAATTATTGTAACGTTCAGTATATAGTCGTGATTGGACACTGTTAATTATTTCACAAATTTTATTTTTGAAATATAGTAAGAAGATATTTTTAAGAGATGGCGTGTTATTTACAATTAGATTTGATAAGAGATGGCGCGACAGTTTTTATCACATGAAATCGTTTTTTACATATAGAATGTAATGTAAATTGCATGGTTTTAACATGTAAAACTGTTATTTAATTAAAACTCAAAAATATTTATTTTAAATTTTTCATTTATTTATTAATTTCAAATAATTCATATTTGTAATATACATGACAATTAATAAAAGTTGTTTTTTTTTGGTTTTGTATTTTATATTTAAATTGAATATACATATATTACATACATATATATTTAATTTAAAATAAATCTGATTTTATTTCTTAATGATTTGAATTTTAAAATTATATAAATTTAATTGTATAAATAAAAAAATGAAAAATTGACTTTATTATGATATAATAATTATATATAATATTTAATTAATAATTTTTTTTTTAAATATATATAACGTTATATATTTATGTTTCGGATAGTTGGATTTTTCTTATACGTGGCTATTTAATATTAGTACATATTTTTAAAAAATTTAAAATATAATTTAATTTTAGACAGAAAAAATTATAAATTGTATTATAGAGTGGTGATGGTGGCTCTCATTTTGATGGATTGATTTAATTTATGGATGTGTATAAAAAAATAAAAATATTATTTATTTTAAATAAAATATGTTATTTTATAATAAAATTATGAATATGTTGTTTTACATAAAAAACTGAGTTATTAATTCATAAGAAATAATATTTTTATTTAATTAAATTGTTTGTTTTCATTTTCTATTATATTATTTCCAACAATTTGTTTATGTTTTTTTATATAAATTAAATTAACAAATAATTAAGATATATTAAATTTAAATCAAAAATATTTGGATACATTATTTTTGTTGGCGGCATCATAAGAATTGCGTTTTGGCACCTTAATTTTGCTTCTAATTGTATACAATTTTTATTTATAAATATATAAATTTATATTTTGTTTTATTTATGTATTAAATAAATTAATAATTTAATTCTATTTTTTTTTATAATATATATAATATAGTTTTCTTAATTAACATCAATCACAAATTCTTTTTTATTTTTGTTTCAATATTTATTAAAATTAAATTTTAAATTTTTGCTTTTTTTTTAAAATTAGAAAATTTTTATATGGATGACTGGTGGGTAGTGAGTGGGTAGTGTAAAATACCAAAACTAAAATTTTTATTTTTATATATTTCTCAATTTACGTGTCTGTAAAGTAATTTGATGTTAATTTTTTCTACTTTAAAATGTAAATTCATATTTAACTAATTATGTGGTTATTTGATATATAATTTGCACTTTCCATTCGTTTATTTCGGTGTCTGTGCAACTATTTTTAGCACATTAATTATTTTGCATACTAATAATTTCGAGAGCGTTCTTGTTGTTGCTATAAGTGTCATAGATTTCGAATTGAAGATCACTACATGTCTCTACAGCAGGTGTGTATTTATCTATAGTTTTTTGTTTACAGAACGTGCACTATAGTTTATATTATAGTAATTTTGAATGATTATCTCAAACTATGAGAGTTGAAAGATGTGGAGAACAAGATTTATATAATTAAAATGCATTTCGCAGTTCATAGTCACCATATGTCACAAAATACCAGATTACATCTTCGACCAAATGAATAAGTCAACTGGGTGTCTTGATATAACTGGTACACTTAACTTTCTTCTAATTCTTCAACATACATATTTAAATTTAACCATTCCTCACCAAAGATTTTTGCATCAGATTACCTAGAAAAGTATTTCTTCTTAAATGGCATTTAGGTATTAAAAAAGCTCTTCCATAATATTAATTACGATTTTTACAGAAGTCAGATGTTTGTAAAACGAAGAATGTAATAACCACCACAACTTTAAATGGGTTAGTTAGCTTTTGCGATGGCCCATCATGATCAGTTAAATCGAAGCGGTTCGGTGATAGGTTCAAGTAATGTAAACAATCTATGCATGATTTGATAATCCTGTAAATAATACTGACATAAAATCAGATGATGTTTAATCTCTTCCCCATCTCGTTTCTATTTATTGCTTTAACCACTGTGTTACTCAGCCGGTAGTAGTAGCTCATGTCACTCGATTTATCTAACTGAAAGATTCATTAACAAAATATTTTCGGTGGTTTCAAAGCAAGCAATAAATTGTACAAAATTTAATGTGACCATGCGAGAAACTTAAAAATTTACAACTGTTTAAGTCCAAAATTATCGTTAGTAATTAACAATAATTGTTTAACATTCTCACACGGTACAAAATGAGAAAAGTAGATAAATGCAACGATCACCAGATTATATAATAATTAAGATTCATAGATAGCAACTGATAACAGTTTGGTAAAAATTATTCATATGCCAATGAAACAGGAAGTATTTTGAAAAAATGCCTTACATAACCTAAATAACAAAACTGGTTCTGGTTATATAATTTTGATACTTGGTGACCCTAAATGCTTCTTAGAGAAACTATGTCTGATTTGAGCAGACTTGAAATAAGAAGAGTCTGATAGAAGTTATCTAACAAAAATATAAGTTCTTTGAAGAGAATATAAAATTCTTGCACAAGCAACACCCAATAAGGAATAAATTTAAATAAGAACATGCAGTGAACGAATGTAACTATCGAATGAGGGACTTTCATATGAAAACAAGTCTTGTTTTTAATTTGACTGGAACCTAAAAGGATTCTACACTCATTGCCACAAACGCACACTGGTTCCTTGAAAAACGGGACTGCCTACGACATTAATTGAACGTAAATCGAACACTGAGGTACGAGCTCAGTTAAGAGGCGGTTAACTTCAAACGAAGTGGAGGGTGTCACCATTCACGAGTAAGGATCGCAACCAACATCCCTATTTAATCCTTTTTTAAATACAGTCGATACTTTTATTAGAACAAAGCAGATTTTAGAAGTTGTACTTGAGGTGATATAAATGAGTTTACTATTCAAGGCAAATACTATCAAGATGTTTCATGCTCTCTGATCTAGTAATTATTCTACTAAAATAATCTATGTTTAGTAAAAACAATTAAATTAGTTAAACTCCTATCAGAACCCTACGTCTCACTGATTCCTGAAACCTAAAACGAAGTTCCTCAATAAACAAGAGTCATGGCAGAGGAGAAATTATACCACTCTGAAGACCTTCCTTTGGTAACTTTGACAGAAGTCGATAAATTATGTAACTTTGTCTGAGCCAATAAAGACGTCTATGCTTCCACTTGATAATAGTATAACCAATGCCCAAATAGTTACAACATAAGTATTTAGTAATCGTATTGAAAGCACAAATATTGAGGAAAGTGGCACTAGAAATTTTTTCGTATGATTTACCCATTCGAATCAGGATAGCGATAAATATTTATCTCTTATAATTCTATCAGTTATCCTTTCTAGAGTCTTAAACTGAATAGACAGCATATAAATTGACCAAAACAGACAGTCTAATTGCGAATATTTCATCAGTGCTACCAGTTTTATACGGTGCAAATGAGAACAAACTACAATACAGTAGGTCTCACGTAATAAGCTTGTGTCTTTGCCTACTGGAAGATTTAACAAAAATATTGTTTGGCATTTGGTAATATCATCAGAATTGAAAATTTTATAGCCAGGAAAATTAAGATTAGAATATGATCAGAATTGAAAATTTTAAAGCCAGGAAAATTAAGATAAATGTAAACCATTAACTTTTCTAGTTGAGGAAGTACCTAATGTTTTACTATGAGTAGAACTCTGTCGTTTATAATTTTTTGAGGAACTAGGAAATTATGCCAATCATCCTGAGGCACCACAATTAGCAATACTAGGTTTTCTTGTCAATATTTTTATCTAACTCGATTGATATACGCAAAGTACCTTCCGATTACAAGAGTACACGCGGTTTCATTGAATGTAAAATTTCGAGCATAAATACAACTCAAAATGAGAAAATGTAAACCAAAACCATAAAAATACACAGAATCATGGTAGAACCGTCTTCACAACTTTTTGCCTGAAAAATATTATGCAAATGGTGGAGTAAAATTATTTCCTTAATATTATTTTTATAAACCTCATTTGCCCAAAAGATCATTATAATACATTAGAACATGGAAAACAGCGTTAATATTGTATTAACATGATGTATCTAAGCAGTAGCTGACTCGAGTCTAGACATTTTAACACACTTGATCTTTGCCTAGCCTTTTTTTAAAGTGCTAACTTTTGACGCCAGTCTACATTGGATTCAAACTCTTGATCAATATTAGCCTCGTTTTGGCTCAAAATATGTCTTTGGTTTGCATGGAAAATGTGATCTGATCTGAATCAGTTGGTGTCATGAAACGCGGCTATCGACTTAGTTTTCTGAGAGTTTTATTGCTTAATATTCGCAGTGAAACGGAAAGAATAACGTTTAAATTTGGATTGAGTCATGATGTGAAAGAGATCAGTAATCTGGATGAAGAGATTGAACCATCAGAATGCAAATATAAAAAACCAACAAACAGCATGGACTTATGCCACCATCTTGTACTATCCAGTCTTCAAAGTGATAAGTGAGAAATAAAGAAACCCAAAAACGAATCACTATTATAGACTGTATAAACATTAGAGATAGGATCACATTGTAAGAACTAGGCTGACATTGATCCAGTCTAATAATAGCCCTAACATCTTAGCTCCTTAAACATATAAACTAATAATTAATTTAATTAATATTTTAAGATAAATAGTTCCTAATATTAATACTCCGACCAGCAGCTTCATAAAATAATTAGACACGCCCAATAAGCAAATCGTGTTTAACATAAATGATTATTTATTATAGTTCGAATCCTGATAGGGGCACGATGCAAAAGGGATTGTTAATCATCTGATTATGATCGGTGGTGTGTATGAACACAACTATGACCCCCTGTTGGAGTGCATAATTCATGTGCCAAGCCATCAGTGTAAATGGCGGAAAGTAGGACCTAAATGAGTGAACCGCAAAAAGAGTTGGGAGAGCCTTGAGCCCCAAAACATATTGCAAATGTAGAAAGAAACAAACAGAGAAAGAGAGACAGATTTATTTATTAGACTCCGCCAACAAATTAGGGACTTGTAAAGCGTATACTTTATATAATTTTAATAGTATTTGAGAGTTCGAGTTGTTGTGACGCGACATTCAGACTTGAGGGGACGCAACAGTGCTAGCAAACTACAAGAACTTTTAGTCGAAATATCGATTTTATTAATTGACTGATTGTGTGGTGCGTGATGATTAATTGTATTTACGAACTGTTTGAGCTACTCTGAACGCCACATTACTCCCCACGCAAGTGAATTTCGATCATCATTTTTTTTTGACTACTTATATATGCCGTAATGCGTTGGGGTGCCTGATTTCGCTCGCTTAGTGATTAGGCTTGTTGCGAAATGAAACAAATCTGACTGCATGCTGTGTTTTTGTAGGTTCCCCGTATTTCTTTGTATTTCTTTGTTGCATGAAACGAAAGTTTCGGAAAATATCTAGTTAGATATTTGGAATTTTGGAGAAGCGCGAAACAGACTAGGTTAGGCAAGAGATAGGATGAATGTATGGGAGAGATTGTGTCAGAAGATATTGATGTGTAATGTTCCGTTGGGGTCACCAATAGCTTGTAGCTTCATGAATAGTATTTGAGTGAGAGTTGCATTTCGAGTTGTTGCTTTTATTTTGCAATTCGCAAGGCCGGTTTCGATCTGATGACAACGTCATAGAATGACAATGAGATCGGAAAGATCAAATCCAACTCATCCAGGATATGCTTCCGGACTACTCGAAATATCGATTATATTAATTGTTTGTGGCGTGATGATAATTGGTATTTGCGAATTATTCGAGTTACTCTGAACGCCGCAGACTGTTTTGACACTTGGTTGACTATTTAGCCGGTTTGAATGCATTTCAATCACAAATCTTAAATTGAGATATCCGCGTATTTAAAACCAAACGTATTATTTAAATAAAAAATAATTATTAAATTCGATAATATTTAAGTATATAATATTTAGGTGTATGATAGAAATTAATAAGGTATATGTATAATTATGTATATAATATTTTTTTTTTTATATAAATTGGATAATCTTTTGTTTTAATAAATTTAATTCTACAAATAAATAATATATATTTATAAACAACTACTATTTAGTAATGATAATAATAAAAACAACATACAACACTAATAAATAGAAAATAATAAAATTCTGTTTGATATTAGAGATAATAATAAATATTTATTAATTTTTTTTTTAAATATATAAATATTATTTTTTTATATTGTTTTTATTTTTATTAATAAATTGCAAAATAATTATATATTTTCATATTTTTTTTTTGGTTTTTTATTTTATGCAAATGACCCTGTATAGTTTAAAGGCTAATTTAAGTACATAAAAAATAATATATTTAATAAATTTCAATTATATTTTTATTTAATTTGTAACTTCGTTCTGCTTTATATATAATAATGATGATACACATAAAAAAAAATGTTTTGTTTTATTTGGTTTGGAGATTAGATAAATATTTACGAATCGGGTCTAGAAATTGTTATGAATTATATAGGATTGCCTGCGTTTGATTAATTTAGGAGAGGTGATAAAATTATTTAAATTGGTTTCATATCACATGTACGTATCAATAAATTTATATAGTAAATCAGGCAACCCTCAACGTGTATACAATTTTTGAATTTAAATTTTAATGTAAGTTTTATTTAATATAAAAATAATTATTGTATTAGATAATAAATTAAAAGAAAGAAGCAAAATATTTTTCTATATTTATTTGTTTTTATTCTAAAATTTTGACTAATTTGTTATATAATAATTATAATGATCATTGATAAGATTTTTTTTTTTTTTGGAAATAAGGTGGAGGAGGCTAACACTAAAATTTCAACTAATAATATTTAGCCATTATGCAATATTCTCTCTATTTGTATTTGTTTTCAATTTTTTTTTTAATTATAACTAACCGATATCATTCTTATATAAATTAAGACGTTTGTGTTCATTTTAATTTTTGTGGATTTTGTCTGGTTTAAGAACAGGAAATAAACAATAAATTAAAATCACAGCACTTTGAAAATATTGCAAAAATTATTTCTTTTATATTAATTTAATACTCTTTGTTTTATAATAATAGTAATTATAAACTTAATTGCTTTTTTCCTTAAATAATTTTAATTTTTAATTATACGAAAATTGATGAATTATTGGTTTGAGCAATTTTTTAAAATGATTCATAAATTGAGCAAATATCAAAAGTGGCGTTGTTAACCAGTTCTTGGTAGTGTTCCAACAGGAAACGAAATATCCTGAATAATTTGCAAAATATTCCAAAATCCTCCAACTTAAAAAAATTTCCGATATTGTAAGATTCTCTAGATCCTCGAGTAAAGAGAGAATATCAAACTCGAACTTCTGGTTTTCATTCCTGGCAAGAGGGCAACCATTTGAGAGGCTTTTTTTCTTCGCATGGGGACAACATAAATCCGTTCTGTATATGAATGAACTTCAATCACTAGATGATTGGGAAACAATTGTGTAGAGTTTGACAAGACTTCAACTGACACGTTTTTAACTACTTGAAAGTCAGACATATAGTGTAATAAGTTTTTCTCGTTTAAATTTTAAGGTTTTGTCTCGTATAACTATTATAAATGTTAGCTCAGTTTCTGGAGCTGAGCGGGGCAAATCTAACGATATATTTTTTTAATTTCAAAAAGTGTCCCTCTTCGATATAAAGATATTGGAGATTTTTTCGTTAACTTAGATATTTGGGTCGCTGGTTGTACCTGAAAGGTTAAGAGAGTCTCTCATTACGATGCGGTCTTCAGTTCGATTGTCCAAAAATTAACATGCTTCAGATGACATGAAAATCAATTGTGTGTAAAAGCGTTCGTTTACGGCTTTTAAGCCATTCATAGTGTTTTGTTTTAAATCTGGAACACCTTGGACATAATTAAGTTGGTCGTTTATTTAAAATACTCTTTTATACGAGTATATAATAGCAACGATGTGAAACAGATACATGATCCACTTGAATATTATTCATCTTCAATTGGCCTAAAATTAACGAGTCTTAAACCAAATATCTGGCCAATAAACAATTTCATGGGAAGAGGAACAATAAATTATGATTGCACCTTTCATTACTCATGATAATACTGTGGTCGAGAATATTCAAACTACGCGTTGCCAAACCGAGCTTGTTGTCCACTATACAGTGTGTATGAGACCCGTTGCCATGTATGCATGTAAAATTTGTATCTTAATAAATTGAGTACAAGAAATAGTCTTTCGACAAGCCTGCTATTTACTGGTTGTTTAGAACAATATGGAGAGATCGCTTGTGACTAAAACCAATGGAGTCAAATTGCTGTCATGGTAAAGCCACAATCAATAAGCAAGCCGTAATTTCTATAAGAATTCAAAATGGATAGTGAAATGGGTCATAATAAATATCATCCCCTTGAGAGTAAATTTTGAGTTAGGAAATATTTCTTTCGATTCTCTATAAATTATTTAAACTGAATTGAGTAAATGGATTACTCATATTTTTTTTACGGCTTTTATAGGCCATCATTGGCCCGTACCGTCTCAACAATCTGACTCAAACGGTTTCGACCACAAGCCAGCTCGTCATACTGTTGCAACCAGAAGATGCCAGATCTCTACGTCTCTCTCCTTTCAAAGATCGCTGTATCATTTGGTTCGAATCAGCATGCAGAACGTGACCGAGGCCGCGTACTCGCTATGCTTTGATTTTATGTACGATATCAGTAGTTTGCATTAAATTCCTGATCTCATGGTTGTAACCAACTTGGTATGTGCCATCAACGTCGTTTTATGGGCCTTATATCACACACATGATTCTCGTACTCATCCGTCAAGGTCCAACTCTCACATCTATATATGACAACGGGTCTGATCAACACTCTGTCCAATATCAGCTTTTCCGGATTTGCAAGATATTTTGATTTCAGAAGTGGACGTAGCGGATATAAAGATCGATTGCCAGCGGCAAGGCGAACCTCGATATCCTCTCCCACACCGTTATCGTGAGTAATGAGAGATCCAAGATACTTGAATGTCAATACTCCTTCAAGCGTGTGGTTCCCACTACTGAAATCAATTGCGTCTTGATCTCTAAAACCAGAGATCAGATTTTTTTTGCGACCTCCGAAAGCTGAATCCTGTTCCAGCGGATCAAATATCTCTTTCACTCCGTTGCCATTTAATCCAATCATACAGACATCATCTGCATATAAGATATTGTTTTGAGGTGTTTCACTTCTACGAATGATGTATTCCAATATGAGATTAAAAAGTATCGGGGACAGCGCATCTCCTAGTCGAACACCGGAAGTAATTGCAAGAGTTCTCGATAGCCTGTTCTCAACTTTGACACAGCATTGTGACTGCGTTACTGTCATTTTACAGAAAACTGTTCACGCCATGTATCGAGTACCGCATCAACGTTAACTCAGAGCTTTCCATTCTGCCATTCCTGGATTGCTCATATTATAATTACATTATAATCGCTCACCGTGACAATGGTAATACCAAGAGTTTTAAAGCCAGTGACGTGCCGCAGGTGACACGTAAGTTCGATTCAAACATAATAGTGGCATTAATTAATGCTTCAAGTGGAATTGAATATATTGTTAATGGACGTATTCGTAAGTTTTTGACCTTTCATCCTAGATAAAGGACCATGGAAATAAATCTTGTCTATATAATGTAGTGAAGTAAGACGAATAAGATTACATTTCAAAATTTCCTGATATTGTTGTTCATTTGGTCCGATCCGACTAGACTATAAAGTATCGACTTCTTTCATATGATCGTTAAGGAAAATCTTAAACCCATATTCAATATCCCGCATTAGAATTTTATATGGCTACAGTATTTGGTATATGTCGCGGGCTCTACTGCATAACTCGATTTAGATCATTTGAAATTGTTTAAGCTCGGTTATTATTATCCTAGTGGATCTAGGAAGAGCAGCATAAATGAAATTAGGCACAAAAATACCCAGGAATATATTCTAAGCCATTGAAACATTATATTATAAAACCTTAACGAATTACCCTAACGCATGTTGATTTTTGGTAAAGGACGAGAATCCAAAATCACACAGCGTGCTGAGAAACTCTCTTAACCACCAAGCTACAAGCGGTTACAAAGTGATAACCTAGACTTAATAATTTTGTTATGAAAATATATTAAAGCACAGTAACATTGAAACCTTGACGAACAAAAGGTGGATAAACACTGTAACGTGCAGTATAGTGGATGAAGTTTGTCTAAAAATATACATGATGCATTCGAAAACGATTGAAGGAATAGTACAGGGCCGTGGTCTTTAGAATAATATGGTCGACAAAACCGGGTATAGATACTAATAACTTCTGCAGGAGTTGTGGTGCAGAGAAGGGACGGTGCTTTCCTTGCTCCGTTTCTCTCCAGTACTAGCACACAGAAGCGATCTGAGATTGGACAGGTTCGTAATCGATCGTCACTTTTACCTCGAAAATACTCGAAAATACCTATATTTATGTATATCTGAATTCTATTAATTTTTTATTGACTTCTATTTAAATTAAGGCAGTCCGAAAAGATAAAGACCCTATGCCATGAGAAAAATTGACTGTCAGTAAATATTAAAATGGGACAATAATATAGATTTTATAGTAGTGTAAGTGAAACAGAAAGCTATCTCAGTCAAACTTGACTGGAAAAATATTTGTGTTTGTGGTAGTGTGACTGCCATAAAAAGTATAAAATTGAATACTTTTTATTGCAGTCACACTCAGCCTTCTTCATAAAATTTGTGTAAGACAAGAATTTATTTTCGAACACAACCAATTTTATAGTCAAGGATCAAAAATTCCATACATTATTTTGGTAAAATTATAATTGAATTGAAATAAAAATCATATTTGTCTAGCATTGTGATATTTAATAGAAAATTTTAATTCACAATTAATAAAACTCCAAGAATGAATAATTAATGATTTTTTTGGTTATGGTTTCTTAAATAGCGGTCATATTTCTGCCATAATTTGCTATAAATAAATAAATAAACAATAACGTTGTCTTTGTCTTTTAGTTGGAGTTTTAGAATTATTTCGTCTTTTTTGACTGTCAATCAATTTTTCCCATGAAATAGAGCCTTAAAAACTGTAAAGCTACTAGCTTATCCACCTCTATTTTTGCTATGACCATGACCCCTAGCCATGACTAGTAAAAATAGTGGCTTCGTCAATTAGGTTAAATACGAAAGAGTTTGGCAATCAATTCTTTATGTTTAGCCATTTAATGATTTGGCTAGACACACATAACAAGGCTTTCATTAAAAAAGAATATATATGTAACTCGAAATTCTGAAATATTTCACTGGGATTTTGGTACTATCAAAACCTCATAGGTAATTTTCCGAAATTCATATGAACGAGTGTAACGTTTGGCTTTTGGGTTGTGTAACGCACCCCAAACCATGAGTAGGCTGATGGATAGAGTTATTCCGCATCGGCTACGAGGTAGAGTGTTCATTTATTTAGATGACCTCCTAATTATCTCCGCGGAATTCGACGAACACCTAGAAACATTGAAAACCGTCGCTGAACTACTTGATAAAGCTGGTTTAACGATTAATTTAGAAAAAAGTCATTTTGTTCTTAAGGAAACTAGATATTTGGGATTTATTGTAGGTGAGCATGGGCTTAAAACTGATCCTTCCAAAGTTGATGCTATAAAGACATTTCCAATACCAATTACGGTAAAACAGACACGACGTTTTCTTGGCATGGCTGGGTGGTATCGGCGATTTATCCCAAATTACGCTGATATTACAGCCCCGATCACCAACCTCTTGCGAAAAGGTATAAAATTCAAATGGAACGACGAAGCTGATCTTGCATTTCAAAAATTGAAAGAGATGCTGTGTTGCGCTCCCGTCCTTCACAACCCAGACTTCTCATCGAATAAAAAAACTTTCTAAAGAATTTTTTATTCGATGTGACGCAAGTACTCAAGGTCTTGGTAGCGTACTATTTCAGAAAGATGAGGAAGGCAATGAACAACAATTCATTTTCATGTCCCAAAAGTTAAACAAAGCGCAACGTAACTACTCAATCACGGAATTCGAGTGTCTGGCAGCAGTGGTTAGCATAAAGAAATTTAGACCGTATGTCGAAGGATATCGGTTCACCTTAATAACGGACCATGCCAGCCTCAAGTGGCTTATGAGCCAAAAGGATTTGAGTGGTCGTCTTGCTCGTTGGAGCTTAAAATTACAAGGGTATGCTTTCTGCATCGTCCATCAAAAAGGATCCGAAAATATTGTACCGGATGCACTCTCCAGAATCCAATTTACTGAGCTTGCTTCGTTTAATAAGGACGATATAAAAGACGATGCGTATTTGGGTACCAAAAATAAATTATGTTCTCATCCTGAAGATTACCCTAACATGCAAATCCATAGTGGCGAAATCTTTATTCGTGTCGAACCAACTCGTCATGTACCTCTCGCTGATATTCCTAACTGGAAGTTATATGGATTCTTTCTGACATCACAAAGAAAATCATAGAAAAAGAACACAGTTCACCAGAGGGAGGCCATTGTGGAATAAAAAAGACTATCGAGAGAATTCGACGTCTTTATTATTGGCCTAAAATGGGAACTGTAATTCATGATTTCATTATTCAATGCGATGTCTGCAAACAGTCGAAAGCAATGAACATTTGCGGGCGACCACCATTAGGAAAACAAACGATATCACAACGGCCCTGGCCGAAAATTTTCATAGACTTACTAGGTCCGTATCCACGAACTGCAAATGGTAAAACAATGATCCTCATAGTTTTGGATAACCTAACTAAGTTCGTTTATTTACATACTCTTTCCAAGGGTACTGATTGTAAATTTCTTGCGGAATCAATTATTTCCATTGTTTAATGTTCCACAAATAATTCATTCTGATAATGGGGTGCAATTTATTGGTAAAGAATTCACTGCTATGGTACAAGAGTTGGGAATAAACCATATAAAAACGGCATTTTACTCTCCTCAGAGTAATTCCTCAGAACGGGTTAATCGCTCGATCGTAGCTGCTATAAGAGCGTATGTTGGCGAACAACATTCTACTTGGGATACATTTCTTCCCCAAATAGCTAGCTCTTTACGCAATACAATTCATGAATCGACAAAATATACTCCACACTTTCTTCTTTTTGGGTATCATCAAATTTGTCACGCAGATGACTATAAACTATTGTCAGAACTGGATATTCTAAGCGACGGAATGGTTGATTGGAGCAAAGTTTGCGTACCCATTTCTCAAAGAGTTCGTTAAAGAAAAACGAGGGGATGTAAATTATGTGTTGGCGGATGAAAATGGTAAGATTCTTGGGACTTATCATCTCATGGATATAAAAATTTAGATCTAACAATGACCGTATAATTATTTAAAACTCAGCTTCAAAATATTCACCATTTAATTGAATATTTTGTACCTGCCCTGTAACAATTTAAATAATCGTAGTCCTACCCTGGTACAAAATAATTAAAAAAACCAAAAACAGATCGGCGGGAAAATGACTAAACGGAAAAGTTGAATAATCCGAAAAAGCCAAAAGGTGATCAGAGAAAAAAATCTTGTTTGGATGGTATTACGGGAACAATGACGAAAACACGATACAACAACAAAAAAAAAAACTTGATCGAAAGAAATAATTTTGATCGAGAGGAAGAAAAATGGTTGTCAGTCGAGGATAGTGGTTTAGACAGTTACTATAAAGTACATTATTTAGTTACTATAAAGTACCAGTTTTGCATAAGAAAAACCAAAAGAACACTTATAATAAACAACTGTTGTTTTGTGTAAACGTGT
The DNA here is from genome assembly GCA_963932295.1 of Tipula lateralis. Lineage (NCBI taxonomy): Eukaryota > Metazoa > Arthropoda > Insecta > Diptera > Tipulidae > Tipula > Tipula lateralis. The sequence continues at coordinate 89,698,547 of OZ010738.1, read as the reverse complement.
GAATGCCGGAGATCACAACGAAAGTGCTGCGAGCTGTTTGGATACATACAGAAATTACGAGGGGTTTGGAGTTTTTTTTGTTTGGGTTGCTGATTCAATATCATCGGAGAGTACAGCTTTCCAAGCATCAAAGATATAGAATTTGGTGACGTAAAATTTTTTTACAATAATACTTTTTGTTTAAATAAATTTAATTGAGGCAATAAATCAATAAAAAAAATTAAACAATAAAAGAATAAAAAAAATTTTACGTCACCAAATTTGATACATCGTCAAAGATGTTTGAAAAGCAAACGTAGTACAAGTTTTACCACACATCTCAGACAATAAGTATTTAACACCACAAGCTGTGATCACCACTGTGCATCACCAGATGCGGGTGAAATGTGAAATGTTTCTCTTTGTGGAACCCATGGGTAAGACATACGTTATGCAAAAACTATGACTTCGTGTATGTTAGCCAGATCAAATGGCAAGTTTCAAGCAAGATAGGTAGAGATTTAATCATTGAATGAAGAAAAGACATAAAATGCTTGAGGGTAGATAATCCTTATGGTATATTAATTTCCATTGTTTGGAATTGAAATAAATAGGCCCAATTAATACTTCTCCTAACTTTATCGCTTTCTACATACAAATATGTCATGATAAACAGATTTTAAAATACATCAGAAATATGCACTGAGACGACCCTATTCTAAAACTACTGCTCAGTAACTTGGTCCAATCATTCTCATCGCGTTTCCGAATAATCCTCTTAACATTTCTGCAACACTACCAAAAAACTGATTGTTTTACTCCGCTACTGGATCCAAAACCAGTTCAGTATTCATGAAAGAAAATTAATTATTGTTATTTTAATTTTAAATCTATCTAATTTTTTTTTGTTGTTTAGTGTAAAAAAAATAATTATTGCGCTGAGTATATGCTACACATCAAATTCATCAATTATATAATTAATTTATTATATACCATAAATTCATGATTTTATTATATAAACAATAATAATAATAATAATTTTATTAATTTAATTTTGAAGCTCTAATTTATATGATTGCCTTGCATTCCATTTTAACAATCTAATTTTTTTTTTTAAATACTTTCTATTTCTTTCTAAAAATCCTACTTACTAAATTCTTTATATAGTATTTGTTTCTTCATTTAATTTTAATTTATCATTTTTACATTAAAAAAATAACAATTATTTAGTTTTTAATATTATTAAATTATGTAGTACAAATAAATGAAATAAAACAAATTTAAGTGCATAAATTTATAAAAACAAATTTTGTTATGGAAGAATTTAATATTATTATTATTATTTTTTTTTGTTATTAAATATTACATTAATTAAATTCGACATTGATATAAATTTATGTTTATGTTTTTACTTTTAAAGATAAATATTAAAAATAAAATAATTAAAAATATTTATATATAAAAAAAATATTTTTTTTTTGTTTTTTATATTTATATAAATAATTTAGAATACAATCACACAAATATATGATTTGTTTTGTTTATTTATTTAGTTTAGTTTTTAAAATGTTTATGTTTTTAGAATTTATATTGTTTTTATGTTTTTATTATTATTAAATTATTATGTTTTTTTTTTACTTGAGCAAATATTTCAGGTTGTTTTTCTTTTATTATTTATTAAGATAATAAAATAATTTTGTAATACATAATTGTGAAAAATCTACAATTAATAATTTTTTTGTAATACATATTTATAATCATATAAAAAAATTATTACTATTTTTTATTATTATTACTTGGAATTTAATTTGTTTATTTTATATAATTTAATCCAAAAAACAAAATTATAAACAAATCGGTTATAAAAAAAAAATTTGGTTTTGAATTAATGCTTCATTTTATGGCTTTGAGATTTTTAAGTACTTGTCTACCGTGTTTCAAGAGATTGTCCCATTTTTTATTATAAAAATAAATTAAAACGATAAAAAGCATATATTAAATTAAAAAGAAAAATAATAATAAAATTATATTAATAATTATGTAAATACAAATTTTTTATGAGTGGTTCGAAATATTTATAATGTAAAAGTATGGTGAAAAATATTTAGCACCAGCTTACCTGCATTCTTTTTTTTAACAGACTACCCACCTCTGTATGCGTCGTATAACCTAATTCCAAATTTTCCCACAGGTTTACTTTTATTGATTTGAGATCAACTTGACAAACTCTTGCTGACATTAGCTAGAAAAGGTTTTAACTAAACATCGAAAATGAAAGGACTTAAAGCCTGGACAAGGTGGGCGAACGTGGACTAATTGAATTAAAAATACCGTCAGCATTTTAATGTAGAGTAAACATGATAAGAAGCTTAATGACCCATTTCGAGGATCGGGGTTCAGTAGGTGATGAATCACGAACAAATGCTACTCCACCTGTTCGCGCTGCACTAGCTGTGGATGCTATACGAGAAAGTGTCCAGAATGATTCATCTATGTCTACTCGTTGATGTGGTACTCAATTGGAAGAAGCTTTCATATAAAATTACATCATACAATATGCCAATAGATTCATTTTCTGCCGAATTAAAGTTACAGAATTCGGGAGCACCGAGCATTGTATCAAAGTCAACTATCTCCGTTTAGATGCATAGTTTGGTTGGAATTATGGCTGATAAAGTTATCGGTCCATATTTTTTCCAAATTGAAAGTGAGCATCCAGAAACCGTCTCTGAGGCGGTATACTGGAATATCAATAATTCTCAATAATCGTGACATAAGGTTTCAGCAAGATGGAGCTACAAGTCATACCGCGAATACAACTCAAACGAATAATGCCAAACGACGTTTTTGGCGTAGTAACCACTCTTTCAGATTTGACGACCCTTGATTTATTTTGTGAGGTGTCTTGAAGGAATAGGTTTACGCCAACGAAACAGATTTGCAGCAAAATGGAAGGTAAAATATTATAATCATTTTAAATCAGTCAGTTCAAGTTGGCCCACCCTGTATCTTAATAGTAATGAAATGCGACAGTGTGGAAATTTATAATTAATGCCAGCACTACAAATTGGTTAGGTCTCTTTTTTATGGCAGTCGTACAGTAAAACCCAATGAGCCAGGTGCGCTATTATAAAATTTTTCCGGGCTTAGGACCAAGTGTTGTGTTGCGACTGAGTGGAACATTACCTAAAGGAAGCTTTCTATATTTCGACAGATATTTTTTAACGGTGGCATTAATTAAAAAATTACAACAAATGAATTTCAATGCAACGGGCCCAATAATGTTGAATCGCCTAAATTAATACAATTAATTTCAAAAATGACCGCCAGCTAAAAAGAGGTGAATCCCAGTAATTCGTGCAAACTGCATCAAATTCAACAATTTCGAACGTAAAATGGAAAGACACAAAGTGTGTTACTACCATTTCAAACGTCAACGGAATAAATCCTGCTGGTACTGTAGATCGATGGTGCAAACAGACCAAAAATTCTATAACAATGAATGTGTCAATATTATCCAGGACTTTGAAATGATTGTTGCCAATGAAAGTATGAAAACCATAAAGACCCATCCACCAACGAAGCAGGAAGTTACAACTGCTACAATGAAGCTGAAAAATAAAGCCGCTGAAATCGACAAGATATCAGCTGAATTACTCAATAGAGACGTATTTACAATTGCAGCAGCACTAACATCACTATTAGTAGAAGTGTGGAAAGAGGGTTTAACCTAAACAATTCCAAAGAAAGGAAACTTAAGAAAAACTGGCGAGGCATCTCCCTGTTCAACATGAAACTATTAGCAAAGGGTAATCCTGGAACGAATCTCACCGACTGTGAACCAATACATAAGAAACAAACAAGCTGGTTTCAGACCAGGAAAATGGTACAGACCACATCAAATGTACAGACCACATCAACACGGTCCGAATTATCGTCGATCAATCCAACGAATGTAATTCACCATTATCTACTCTTTGTGAATTTTTAACGTGCGCATTCGATTCCATCAATAGAAGCGCATTCTGAAAAGCACTCTATGAAATATACCGGGGTGCTCGAAATAAAGTTCAACACAAAGGAAAGCAGTTGCTAGTGCTCTTCATGGTACTGGATAATGTCCTGCGCAAGCTCACATCACCTAACGGAATTCAGTGAGATCCAATTAGACAACTCAATGATCTCGACTACGCAGATGCTGCTAACACACCCACAGATATGCAGCCAAAGATACAAAAGTTACATATCAGAAATAGCACAAGATGTTGGACTCAAGACGCATATGGTCCCAATAATGAAGATAAAGGAAAAGAAAAAACCTTAGCAAAGATATGAACCACTTAAAACACAGGGCTCCGCATTATCGAGGCACAGAATCACCCAAATTTCTAACAACAAAACAAAAACAAAGAATAAAAAATATAAACAAAAATCTTATTTACTTTTTGTCTTAAAAATTTTATTTATTCGACAAAAAATTTATAACAAAAAAGACAAAAAAAAGTATTATTAAAAATTAAATTTTACTAAAAATTAAAAATAAAAATAATCAAAAAAAAGAAAAATAATGAAATTTATTTGAATTTTTTTTTCGAAAAGAAAATCAAAATCAAAACAAAACAGATTCAGTCAAATTAAACATTATATAATTTTCATATAATTCAGTCTCAATTAATAAAATAAAACAAAAAAAAATAAAATAATAAAATAATCTAACAAACAAAAAAAATTATTTTATATATATTTATTTAAATTTATTAATATTTTCTTTTCATTTAAATATTTTATATTTTGGCACACAAATTTTATTTAATTAATTAGAATTTTTAAAAATAAATTAAAAATTATATAGTACGTACAATTAAATAAAACATACAAACGACAAACAAAAAAAAATTAATATTAATAAAACTAATAAAATCACTTATTTGTTTTTGTCTTTAATTAAAAAAATTAATCTAATTAATTTCTATAAAAATAATATATTATATATATGTATATGTATGAATTGAGAGAGAAAAAAAAATTTATAATTTTTTTTATCACAAAACAAAAACATAATTAAATTTAAAAAAGCCAAACAATATTTTTTTTTGTATATAAATTATAATTTAAAATAAATAATTTTGTATTTACGTTTTTAATTATTTTTCTTTGGTTTTGATCCCATAATTTTATTTGTTACATAGTTGTTGATTTTTTTTTGTTGAGAATATTTGTCATATATATGTAAACTAATTATTAATTTTAATTTGGTGAACAAATAATAAAATAAAAATGACTTTATATTTTTTCGTTGCATTTTTATTTTTATTTATTAATTTATATAAATATATTAGTTTTTTTTTTTGTAATTTTAATTTCTAAATATTTTTAAATTATTGCTTATTTATTGAAATACATTATATAATTTGTCTTTTTATTTATACGCTTTTTTCCATCATTAAATATAATATTTAAATATTGATTTGCTAAAAACATTTAGATTAAAATAAAATCTAAAATATTTTTTTTATTGTGTTTATATATTATATATAAATAAAAATGCAACGTAGAGATTATATTAATTAATAAAAACAGTTTTGTTAGTTTTAATTATTAAAAAGCGAAAAATATATGAATATATTAAATAAAAAAAATTAAATCGAATTTTAATGTTTAATTTATATTATTGTTAGCGAAATTTTTTTTTTGGTTTGTTTTTATTTTTTTAATGATTATGTAAAAAATTCTAAAAACATCGATTACATATGATTATAAATTTATATGTTCTAATTTATTTATTATTTATCTTTTGTTCTTCTCGTGGATTTTATTGTTTTTTATTTTGTTAATTATCATAAGAAAAACGAAATTATATATATATATATATATATATATATATATATATATATATATATATATATATATATATATATATATATATATATATATATATATATGTATATATATATATAAATATATATTAAATAAATAATAATAACAAAAAGATCTAAAAACACAAATAATTTTTGCTTATTGTGTAAGTGGTATAAATTAGAAGATTAATCCGAAATTTAACTCACTTCACACCTTTATACAAATACATATTTTAAATATATATATATATATATATATTTATGTATATTTTTTAATTATAATAATATTTATATAAATATATTTAAATATTAATTAACGATTTTGTTTCTTTCATTTATCATTTGTTTAAATTTAATTATTTATATTTAATATAATAAATTTAATTTTTGTTCCCAATTATTTTTTATTATTATTTATTACATATTATAATAATGAATATTCTTTTTTAAATTAATTTATTATTATTATTATTATTAATAATAATTTTTTAAGCTATAATTTGTGATTTTTTTTTATATGTAATTTTCATTTAATTATTTACAAATTATATTGTCTTTTTTAGTTTTATTTTTAATAAAATAATAATAATAAATGTACTTTGTATTTTTTTTTATTATAAGTAATAATTGATTAAAATACATTAATATATTAATAATAGTAATAAATATCATTTTTTCCATGTTAATTATAATAATAATAATAAAAATATTAAAAAGTATTTTTTATAGATATATTTTGTATAAGTTTTAAAAATTCCTTATCTAATTAACAAACAAACATATGGATAGTTTAAATTAGATAAAAATAATAAAATATGAGAATTGAGCAAAAAACAAAAGAGCAACAATCATATTTAATAATTACAAACAAATTTAACACAATAATACAGCGCGCGGATGAGTTAAGTAAAATACTTAAATTGAATGAAAGATGAGAAAAAAATAGAGAGCGAATCTTTTAAAAAGATTTCTAATAAATTAACATTCAGGAGATATTTTACTCGACACCGCCTCGATACTAATATGTATAATATTTAATCTATAATTAATTAAAATTCATTTTATTACTTTTTTCATAATTAATATTTATAAAAAAATTTAAAACTTATACATAAAATCACTTACGACTAATTAAATTCTGATATATTTAGTTTATTTTTTTTCACTATTTATTTTATATTTTTTATTTTTTTTTATATGGATAATAAATAAGAATATCTAAAATACTCGACCCATAGTAAATTTAATTTAATCAATTAATAATAATTATTAATTAGTTTTTTTTACTTTTAAATTTAATTTAATATTTTCATATTATTCAAAATTGTTTGTCTAATTAATTAATATTTTCTTTTCTCTCGAATATAATTAAAAAAATGAAAAAATAATAACAACAAAAATTAATTAAAAACAAGAATAATATAAATAAATAATTTAATTATTTAATTTTTGGCACTTTTCGTTCTTCTTCTTTATTTTTTTAAGTAATCAATAATAATAATAGTTAATAATTTAATTAAGTAAAAATTTAATTTAATAATTTGTTTAGTTTTTAAATTTATTTAATTTGTCTTTAATAAAATTTCATATCAGTCTGATCTTTTTTTTTTTTTAAATTAAAATTAAAATAAAATCGAAATTATAAATAATAATTATTTTTAAGAAACTGAACATTAAAATATATATATATATTTTTGAGATATGTTTTATATTTTTTTTAGTTTAACATTTTTTTTTTGATAAAAAAGATATGTTTCTGATTAAAACCACAAAAATATATAATTGTATAAGTTTTAAATAATTATATTTTTTAAAGAAAGAGAGATAGAGAAACCTAAATTATTATTTTATTATATAAACTTTTTATGGATTTTGGTTTTTTTTTTATAAATCCATTTTAATAAATATTGATTGACGATAAAATAGTTGTATTAGGTTGTTGCTGTTGCTGTAGATGATGATGGTGGTAGTAAGGGAAAGTAGACAAGGTTCAATGAATTGGCGCCTTAACTATATGATTTGGTGCTATATAGTGATAACCGGCAATTGGTAATCCAGCTGTTTCCATTGAAATTCTGTAAAAGAAAAATTAATAAAAAGAAAAAACAAAAAGACGAAAATTATACAGGTTCTGTATTTTGTTAAATTTAAATTTGCTTATTATTATTATAAATATAGTATGTATGTTCAAAAGCTAAATAATAAAATATTTATGTATATATTTACAACAAAAAATATTATAAATTATATTTTTATATATAGATGTTTATATTATGCACTACTAATAAACTTTCTTTTATTTTGTATTAAAATATAATATTAATATAAAAATTAACTAATATAAATTATAATATTAAAATAAGCATAACGATGTTAATAAAATAAAAATGTATTTTCGAAACGATATTATTCGTTTTTTGGTTTGTTTAAATAAATTATTTATTTAAAAAAAAAAAGAAAAAATGGAATTGGCTTAGTAAGGACACACCATTAAATAAAACCATACCAAAATGTTGCACAAATTCATAATGTGTCGGATATAATTATTCAAAGTACAAATTGATCAAAAATATATTTCTTTGCTTTATTTGAACGACCTTGGGAGGAATACGGTGCTCAAGTGAATCGCGTCATGCCAATTTTGCAAATCCGCTTACCTCGAACGTAATTTGTATTTTGTCAGCAAACTAGACGAAACAAAAAATCTAAGCGAAGAGACCAAAAGTTGGAACCTGAAGTCTGAAAATGGTAATGACAAATATTAGTGAGCGATTTGAAATAAATTATATTTAAGAATAATAATAATAACGACTTCACCAAAGGTTGTGTTCCAATTGGGAGTGCACACTCGCATCACAGTTGTAATGAAGTTATTTCGAATTAGTAGTTTTGTTTATTTTTAATAAAAAATATAACACTTAACATAGGCAACTCTTATAAAAGATGGCGGAAATTATTCCAGAACTCAATGCCACTAGATGACGCATCAACCCACATTCACTTACATATTAGAAACAATGAAACGTTGGTTTTGGTCACCCCTCCACAAGGGTGACAACAGTGTAGTAGCTAGGAAACTTCTGAAATGGAGGTTACACGTTTAATGGCGCCTGCATCACTTTTGGCGTAAAATGAAATAAATTTCAACATTATGTAAGAAACTATTTTAATCGTTGAGTTGCTATTAAGTAGGGTTCTTAATAAGACGAGCTTAAAACTGCCGTGCGGTTAGCAAATCAAAAGGAAACTCGAAAATTGTTTAGTGCTTGTAACTATCAGAAAACAAATCTACTTTGTCTTGCATGAAATAAAAGTTGAAATTTAGTAGTGAAGTCGAGGTCCATTTAAGCTAGCTCCGTATATTTATATTATATAGAGAGTGAGTCAGGTCGAATTGGAAACGAGATTATATAATAAAGTTATCTGAAAAGATTCGATTCGGTCCAAAAATTTTTTAGGATCGATTTATTTTACTGATAAATTGGTCCGAGCTGAAAACAACCAAACTGGGTTTAGAAGTTCTTAACGCCCAGGTGGCGCAGTGTTTAAAGTTGCGGCAGTTGGAGCGAAGGAGGTCCCGGGTTCGAATCCCGATAGAGGCAGGATGCAAAAGGGACCGAATTTCGATAGGTGGAGTAAATGACCCTGTTGGAGTGCAGAATTCATAGGCCAACCCATCTTCCATAGGCTGTCATGGTTCTATGCAATGATTCAATGTAAAACGGACCTATAGCCGTACGTCCTCGATTTGGCTGAAATGACGTAAGGTTAGGACATAAATAAGCGAACCGCGAAAGAGTTGGAAGTGCCTTGGGCCCCCAAACAGATTGTAGAGATAAAAAAAAACAAAATATTATTTTAATATTAATTTTACCAGAAATTAATCATAACTCGACTTGCAGCATATACAAAATAAGCCCAACAGTTGTAAACTTAGATTAGGAAGGCTGTTATGAAATAGTCCTCGATTTTTTCCGATATCGAAAAAATCGATTCACTGCCAATTTTCCTGTTATGAAATGGTTTGGTCGAATTTGTCAAATGTAAGCATGAATCTAGAATAATTTGTTTTAATTAATTTTATTTTGTTGTTGGTTTTTAACTAACTAATGACAACATAAAATCTTGCTCCTTAAACTGTGAAATATTTAAAATAAACAAATTGTACTACATAGCAGTCGGATTTTCACATTCGATTTTCGGAAAATCTTATTTCGAATCTGATAATGAATTTTTCATAATAGCTCCCAGAACTTAAATTTTCTTTCCAAGATTTTGGATTTGAGGAATATCGAGATAATATGACTATCTCGATATTCCTCAAATCCAAAACAGGATATTGTTTGCTGGTACCGGGTCAACAATTTCACTCCATCGGTTTCGATCACGAGCCAGCTCTTCATACTGTTGCAAGCAATTAGAAGATGCCGGATCACTCTCTACGACATGGAGCCATCGTCCCTAAAAACGACCTCTTCGCCTACGGAAAGTCGGCTTTCTCTTCAAAAGATCGCTCAATCAATCTTTTCTACAAAGGATGTATTCCAACATGAGATTAAAAAGTATCGAGTAAGCTTGCCGAACACCAGAGGTAGTTGTAAAACCTCTCGATAGCCTGTTCTAATCTTTAACGCAGTATTGTGGCGGTGTTACTGTCATTTAACACAAATGTACATATTTTTTTGGTATTCCTAAATATTGAAGCGCATACCATAATCTCTCTCGATTGATCGAGCAAAGGATTGCTTCAAAACTAGAAACACCTGGTGTACATCGCGAGACGTTTCGTAGTACTTATGATTGCCTTCGTCAGGGAAGTCATTCTTTCCAAAATAATGTATGACAGTAACTTGAATGCTGTGCAAAGAAGAGCTATACCCCACGATAATTCTCGCACTTCAAGCGATCACCCTTCTGGAATATTTGGCCATAAGGCGACCACTTTCCATTCTTAAGGCATAACTTCATTTCTCTATACCAATCAAACAAGATCGAAAAGACAGTTCCACAAAGTTAGCCCTCCGAAAAGCAAGAGCTCTGACTTATTGCAAACAACTCCTGGTGAACGATTTATGAATCGAGTACTGTATCGAGATGTTTGCACCCTGGTCCCAAATAGCAGTTGACCGAGATCTTAAGGTTAGGTGAAATTCGGTGATTCCTATAAAAAAAAATCACGCGAATTTTGCTCATTGCTGAGTTGTTGTACTTTTTAAGATCTTAGCCTTCCACCATTCGAGCTGTCCTCCTAGCAAGAACTGCTTTATAAACAATTTAACTAGTTTAAATATTTATAAGGTTCTAACTATATAACATGTTTTAGTTCATAAATACACGTTTTACGTTCGTTGATGGGAAGTTCAAAAAAATGAAACAAATACAATCGTGACATTCTAATCTTTTAGAGATGGCAAGCATTCAAAGGTTAACATTGGTTGTGTAGTCAAAAAATTTGGTGTGAAGTAGACGCACTTCTGAGATTGAACATGGAGCTATAAATAAAACACGGTTAAATAATTTAAATGAAATATTTGAAACTCTCAGAGTAAACCTCGATTAAAATCTAACAACTAGTCAAATCAAAAAATTGATAGACCCAAAATAGATAAACTTTAAGAACCCCAAAAAACAGATAAAAATGTTTTTCTTTTTAAAAATAAAATAAATTATTTTTTTAAAATCCACAACAAAAAATACATTTTATTTATAAACAAAAAATAAAAAAAAAAAAATAAAGGATATTAAAATATTCTTACCGGATGTATGAGTATTTATGGTATTTTTGGATGGTTTTGAAATATATATATTTTTAACAATAATTTAATAATTTATAATAATTTGTTGTATATAAAAAGGTGTTAATAAAATAAATATTTAAAAACAAAAAATATATAATATATATTTACATTAAAGGCTTTGAATGTATTTAAAAAAAAAACAAAAATTAAATAAAGCCTTTCTATAACGTAATTAACTAAAAATGTTTGTTAAAAAATTAATTAAAAAATGCAAGTTAAATTAAATTAAAAAAAAAAATCGTAGCAATTATTAATTATTTTGTTCTATATTTTATAAATATTTTTATATAAATTTATTTTGGAAATAGAAGATGATTTTTTGTGATTTAATGATGATGTTGTGAATTGATGTGATGGTGGTGTGGTGGTGGTGGTTGGTGGTGGAGACTTTTTAATAAATATTTGTTGTAATTTTTATTTTAAAGAGTAGAAAAGGTAAAGTGGTGGTAATTAAATATATATATATATTATTATGGTGGTAGTGGTTGGTGGTGGTGGTAATATTGCACTGCAAAAAAATGTAAATGTAAATTTGATTTACCTGAAACAGAAATTAAATTAAAATATTTATCTAATTTTTCAATTAAAAAAATAATTTCATATATTTTTAAAATTTTTTTTATTTCCTTTCTTCTACTATTAATTAATAATAGTTTGGATTTTAATTTTCTCATCATAATAATAATTACTAATTATAACTAATTATATTAAAGTTTTATATAAATTTAAATAAAAATTAATAATAAAGGCGAATATTTTTATTTATTTTGTGAGTTGGTTTAGAAAAAGCTTTGGTTAACGAATTTGCGCAACGTATTGTAATTTATAGTTGGCACCCAATATGGGGGCCAATACTTTGATGGCGATTTTCTCCGAAAACACCATCCCGAAGCGCACCTCAAACTATATATCTATTCACCTTTTGAGTTTTAATTTTTAATTAAACTTATTACATTGTTTTTGTATTTTTTAGTATTATAATTGATATTAAATGTTTTTAATAAAAATTAAGAAAAATAAAACAGACAAAAATAATTAAATTTTAAATCAAAATTAAGATCTCTGTGTATATTATACGAGCAGTAATAATATTAATTAGATTTGATTTAAAACCGTCTAACAATTAAAATTATATTTTAATTAATATATTTAAAAATAGTTTAATATTAAAACAAACAAAAATACTAGTTTATTTATTAATTTTAGTGTTTTTTTTTGTCTCAAAACGATTGTGTGTATTTTTATTATTTTTCTTATTTCATTATTGTCGCATATAAAAAATTTTCTAAGGTCTAAAAATTCGTTATGATTTATTAATATTTTTATTTTACAATTGGGATCGAAAATTATATGCAATTCTTCAGTATCATGATTAACTTAGTATTGTGTTACACATTTAAGGTTAAATAGATCAAACGGATAAACACACTAATTATGTTTTTTTAATTAATTTTTATTTTCATTGTCATCACAATTTATTTCCACTTAATATTAAGATATAATAATAAAAATTAAATAAATAAAAATTTTAATTTGAAAAAAAAAAATCTAATTTGAAATGAATATATTGGAATTATTTTTATAAATAAATTTATTTTATTTTGGGGAGTTCTTCCCCCTAATGAGTTTTAGTTGCTTTTTTGACGAACGAATTGTGAAAAAAATTTTTAGGTTGGGACTGGTAGAAAAAAAACGACTTTAGAAAATAATTCAGAAATGGCAAGCTCAAGCAATTGTAAAACGGCTAATCGGGTGGACAAATTATAAATGATTGTATTTCGTTTCGTTAACATAAATATTTTTATAAAATATGTGGCAAGAATTGTGTTAAACACAAATTTATCTTACAAACCGAAAATTTGGAACAACTGTATCCTCAAAATGAAATCAGTCTTGTTTTATAGTGTGCATCCTAAAACTCATTCAATATCTTTTTACCTTACGTAATTTATATAATATAATAAAAAAAAAACTAAAAATTAATTTACATCATTGATCAGAGTTAATAGAGTGAGTAAATATGATTTTATTATAGAAAAACAAAATATAAGAAAATTACAAAGCCTCAATCTATTTTAAAAAAATAATTCTCTACTATAGGATATTTATTTACTAATTTTTTATGAATTATCTAACAAGAAGCCTCATTTTTCACGCGATTTCATAATATATAAATATCCTATTCGTCTACCAAAAAAAAAATAAAAATAAAAAATTAATTCCTAATTTAATCATAATACATAATTATATAGAGTTAAAAATCTAAAAATATAGTTTTACAATTTTATTTTATTAATATATATAATTGTTATATTTCTAATTTATGTTTGTTATTTATTATTAAATAATTCAAATGATCTGAGCAAAATAAATCTTTTTGTTTTAAATAATAAAATTACAAATAATATTCTGAATATAACACAATTAATTAATTTTTAAATATATATAATTTTAAATATCAATATATAATATATAATTTTAATAATAATCATAATAAAATATTTTTTAAAAAAATGAGATAATTTAAGAATTTAAATAAATTTTATTATTTAGTTTTTTTTTGTTTTTAAATAAAAATGAACGAAATACACTTATTATCTCGACTTGTTGTGTATATTATTAGGCCGCATCGTCGTTGCCTTAATCGTGCTCCTTGTCACCATTATTGTTTTGAATGATATTTATTAAATTATTAAATGTTGTCGTACTTTCGTCAATTCAGTATGGATTAAATTTATTTCGTTCATTTTTAATGCTTTTATCATTTGAATTTGAATTTATGTTATTATTTGTACGGACACGTGATGAAAAGTTTTTGATACGATGAACACCAGTTGTTTGAACTGGTGGGCCTAAATTGGCTAGGCCACCGAGTAAATCGGTTAAGCCGCCTAATGCCGATAAACTAGATAGGGCATTGAGTGCACCTGGCTTGGCCAACAATTGGGCCAATGGAATAGCTGAGGCTAGAGGATTCTGTGCAGTGGTTGTTGATGATGTTGATGTGGATGATAATGCAGATGTTGTTGTTGTGGTTCCATTTGTTGTGGCGTTATTGGCATCTTGAAGATTTGCCTTCTGGAGTTCGACGCTGTGGGATAAGAATAAAGGATTTGATGTTAGGTTAGGCTTAGGCATAGGAGGCGGTATAAGGAAAATTTGCAAATTTTCAAATAATAAAATAATTTTTCTTTTTTTTTTTTGAGAGAGAGAGAGAGAATTTTAATTTGACGATGAATAAAATCGTAATTCTACTATTTGTAGTTGTTAAAACAGTTTTTTTTAATAAGATAAATCAGGTAAATTATAATAACAGTGTAAAAAATATTAAGAATAAAAAGTACATAAACTAAAATGAGAAAATGTTTAACTTTATTTAGTTGATGATGATCGTCAACTTCCTAATCTGGATTAACAACAAAATCTGTATCTCTTCTTTTGTTCAAGTTAATGTTGATACTGTACATTTTTGTATGATGATACGGGTTTTATTGACTGCTGCTCCAATGATCAAAATTTTTGTTAGTAAAAACCAAATATGGTGCAATAATTTAGTGTTCTCAAATTTTTTTTAAAGTTAGTTAGGCAAGAACCTGCGTATGCAACATAAAGAGATACAGGCTATAAAATTACCTATTGAACTCCGAATTCTAAATGGCTCTATCACTGTCCGGTAGGATCCTATTATATTATAATCTTAATCTGATTATAATATAATAGGATCCTACATCAAAAGAGAATCTATGACTAGTACGCCAAACCTGTTGGAAAAACATTTTTCAACAAAGTTTGAAAAAATAATTTACAATCAAGGGTTTGCTAATCCATTATGCAAAATAATGGTAGATATTTTTTCTTACGGTATGTAAAATAAATCGCAAACAGATGGCATATAAACCAACATTTAATACTAAATTTCTTTCAGAACAAGCAACACACATTAAGATGGATTTTAATTGTCAATGTAATTTTATTTATGGACGACTTTGAAATATTATAACTAGTGCCATACACTGGACACAGTGCAAAATGTAAACTTAAGAAAAATTTCTTTCATTCTAACACATATAAAATATTTGATTTAAAAATTGAGAATTATAATACAGAACTGTATCTGTTTGAAGTTTGAAATGAAAACTCAACTTTCACATTCAGAATCAAAAAAATTGTGCCAACTATAAGATGATCAAATTAAGAACTTTACCATGAAAAATATATAATTGATATTGTATTATAATGAACACATCTTGTCTAATTGTAGAACTCCTAAAAAAATAAGTCGAGGGTTTCGGAAATAACATATTCCGTAAAGCTAGTGATTGACAGGATGTACTATTCTGGTGAAACTACATATTTGCATACTGATATGTAACATTTTCACGTGTAGCTGCTTTGATTATTTAAAAGAGGTAAACAAATCATACATATAGCAATCATTTATAAGAAATCTACAAGGGTACGGGTACTTTGACGAAACAAACAATATAATAATAATCTGTCTAGTGTAGATCCATATATATGTTTAGAAAACTTTCTCACGTATCCAAAAACACTATCGAAGCAAAACAGTTAAGAGCAAAACACCACGTTCAACAAATAAAAGTAGGTGAAATTCTTAGTCAACCTTACCTACTATCAAGTAGATGTTTAGTAATTTGTGATCTTTCGTTTTAGAAATTTAACTTGGTGCTTGATTAGAAGTAATTTAACAACCGACAGATAAAAACACTGGAGCTACTTACACTACTAATTACATACAAGTAATATTGGAAAATAATGAAAATTAGTTCTCATACCATCGTAGATACTTACTACAGGGAACGTTGATGACCAGATTCAAATTATCAAACATATATGAGAGGCTAGTCCCAAATTTACTGTTTATGTTGTTCTACGAAAGTTTAAAACTTAGTGCAGTTTAAAAGTATTGCCGTGGGCTATTGTTGGCCTATACTATATGTTAACAATTTGACGCTTTTCATCCTATTGTGAACATTCAAATCGGTTTTTACCCTTAACTCTTTGTAAAACATGACCGAGCCAATGTACTTCGTACAGTTTGATTACATGCACGATATCAAGAATTTTCATGATTTCAATTGGTGTTGCAATATACTGAATCCGGAGGTTAATTAAGAGGGACTCCTTTCCGTACCCAAAAAATATCTCGAATGCATCCAAAATTAAGCCTTCAATTAGCACCTTACACTTTGACTGATTCATTAAAAGTAAGCAGATAAAACAAATGCTCCATAAAGAGTGTCTGAAAGTCTACGAATATACTATGTATAGGGATGTCCTTTTCTTAGCAATTTTGTAGGACCATCATCATAGTGAAAAATTGATTACTGTTTAAAATCTTTAATTTTTCTTAACAGTTTGTCATGTACTTGTAGCCAATATTTATTTGTTTGGAGCAACACCTACCTAAAGTAGTGATAATTTAGAAGAATTTTTGATCTAGACGTAGATGTAGCGAATATGAATTAGACATTTTAAATCTAAGTGTTTTCCTCTATTTTATAAAAATCTGAAGTTCGGCCAGTTTTTCATCCCAAAAAAAAAAAAATTACCATTGGACAATACTATTCTATCCCACCCCAGGATGTAATAATAATTATATAAACAAACGTAAAAAAAACCTTACAAATTATTTCTTATACACTTAATTTATTCCATTCCAGTTTGATTTAAATATTCGAATATCCTAAATTTCATTTTTCAATAGTTATTGTAATAAGATGTTATAAGAAATAATTACAAGAAAAATTTGATTAGTGTTTCAAATAAAATATTGTCAAAGGCAACAAGAATCCATATTAGAAGTACAAGTCTATGGTTCAGTTTTCTATAATTTGCCATCATTGACTTTGGGCTCATAGTAATTTTGGACATAAAGTATTAAAGAAAATAGACTTGTATTTCTAAGATGGATTCTTGTTGCTTTGACAGTATTTTATTTGAAACACTAATCAAATTTTCCGACCCTTGAAGATTTACTACATGAGCCTTAATTCAAGTATGGCCAACTGTAGAAAACTGAACCACAGACTTGTACTTTGTGACGTTTGATATGGTGGGACAATTGGGCGACATTAGCGCAATTACATTTCAATTGAATGAGATTCCCTGCTTAATTATCTTTGTCTTATCCCGGTTCTAAACCCACCTCAGATTTTTTTTTCGTTTCCCACAAGATAATTTCTCATTCCATGTTCTGAGTTTGAATTGAACTTCTTATTTTGTGTTGATTGTTTAAGATAAAAAGGTAGACAACACCGAGGTTACCACCTCAACAATTGGTGTTAATGAGATAGACAGAGTGCTGCTATATGTGGATATTTAATATGTGTTCAAAATTTCGTCACAAACATGAGAATTGTTCAAAGAATAATTAAAACAAGCAACACGAACAGCGCGTGCAGCGTAAAGAATAGGTTGTGGATCAAGTTCAGAAGAAAAATATCGATGATTACATGATTATTGATAACGGAGCACTACGTGTAACACAAGAAACCATCGTGAAGGCGAACAAATTAACGGTGAGTCGTTCCCTTTACAACATAATTTTTTTATTTCCCTTGGGTCCTTCTCTTCATTCGCTGCATCGTATTCCCTTTCAGAATTTGATTTGTGTTTCGTGTTGGTGGTTTCTTGCAGATTGAGAACGTAACCCCTTCCGAGTAAACCTTTTTTATGAGCTATTGTCCGGCAAAATACGTGCCGAGAGACTGTTGCCTAATTTGGGTAGTATTTTTTTAATTTTGTCTACCAACACCACCATATCATTGGAGGCACGTTACAACTTATAACATGGATTTCTGTTCCCTATCAAAGTGTTCTATTTGAAAAATTAATCAAATTTTCCGATCCTCGAAGTTCTTTCGAGATAGGCCACTTTGAACTTTTTCATATAGGTTAACTTTTTAACTTTGTTAACTTTTTCATAATACGTTGGGAACTATAATTGCTATTATACGTGCAATTATGGTTTCGACGATTCCGTTCATGCAGTATTGATGTTAAAGATGCACTTCACACAGGCAGGCCCGTCGTCAAAAATGTCGATTAAATCACAAAAATAATCCAAGTTGACCGGCATGTTTGCAGTCGTAGCATCGCCCAGGAGCTAAAGATCGACCATAAAACAGTTTTAAACCATTTGCGCAAAGTTGGATTCAAAAAGAATTTCGAAAAAATATGGCCAAACGGAATAAAATCGACCCATTTTTTAAACGGATCGTGACTGGGGATGTAAAATGGGTCATGTACGACCATATTGTGTTCTTCAGATATATAAAACCTTTATTAGACCGTGTATAGAATATTGCTGTCAGGTTTGGGGTGGGGCATATGGCACTGCTCTTCAGTTACTCGATAAAGTTCAGCGGCGTGCCATCCGAATAATACGAAACTCCGGACTTACGAAAGATCTAGACAGCCTACAACAAAGCAGAGATGTTGCAGAACTCTGCGTGTTATGTAGATTAAAAAATTGTAATTATCTGCAGAATTAAAGGAAAAAATACCACCATTGGTAACGCCAGGGCGGGTAGCACGAGGAACGGTTAATGCGCGCGCATATTTTTACGGTGAAGCTGCCGAAACCTCGAACTGAAGATGCAAAGCGCGAATTTATTCATCGAACATCTAAGAAGTGGAATTCTATCAACCTTTACTTGAAGGATTGCGCGTTGGGTGCAGGAGCTCTGACAGTTTCAAGGAGCTAGGACAGTCTAAAAGTCCGCCCTGCACCCAAATAAAACTTAACGTAAAAAATAAAAAAAAACGACGGCTAGGAGGTTCTACTGTGAATTTCGTGGGACTGGAAGGGAATCATTCATTATGAGTTGCTTCCGTATGGCCAAACACTAAATTCAGATCTCTACTATCAACAAACGGTCTAGGTTTGTAGCTAGCGATGAAACAGTATTGGCCAACAGAAGAGCTGTTGGATCTTTCATCAGGACAACGCCAGGACTTACAACACGTCTATAGTGACTCGCCAGAAGCTCACAGAGCTTGGTTGGGAAGTTTTCAAGCATCCACCATATAGTCTGGATTTATCGGTTACCACCTTTTTCTCGTATTCGAAAATTCCTGATTGATAAGAAATTGGGATCAAGAGAAGATTGTGAAAATCGATTATTAGGGTTTTTTTAACAATGAGAAGTATACTACCTATAAAATGGAAATAAATTATATTATTTCCATTTTCGGACATGTTAAATTAGGTCATTAAGTGCACGCAAAAATAATGGATTTCTGTTTCCCCAACCTATTATTACTATGGGCCCAAATTCAATTATGGCCAATTGTGGAAAACTGAACCATAGACTTGTACTTCTAAGATGGATTCTTGCTGCCTATGATAGTCTTCTATTTGAAAACAATGTCAAATTTTCTAACTCTCGAAGTTCTTAGTAATATTTCTTATAATATACTCAGCTCATTACAATAACTATTGAAAAAGTAAATTTAGCAAAATTGAGTAAGATTCGGGGATGGGATATAATTAAATGTATAAAAAATAATTTGTAAGGTTTTTTTTTACTCTTGTTTTATTCGTATACTATTATTAAATCCTGGCATCGGAATAGTGTTGTCCGATGAAAATTTTATTTTTTCCTGCGCTAAAAAAAATGGGCTAACTTCACATGGTTTCTTTTGTTGGGGAAAAACACACCCAATCTTTGCATCCTTTACGTATTGTTACACTGTTATTATAAATAGGTAGTGGATGAGCCAAAAATATTAACATTTCGCTAGTAAAAATTATCGATGAGGGTTATAAAATATTTTCAAATTATTAATTAATTTATTTTAAAAGGTAACTTTTGAAATATAGAATTAAAAATTATTTTACTTTTTGTTCGAATTTTGTTAGTATAAATTATATTATAAAATATATATGAACTTACAAGTTATTAAAAAAAATTATTCATTCTATTTGGGTTAGTTTCGGATTAGTTATTAGTTTAAATATATGTATATATATATATTTCTTTGTTTTTTTTGTAATTATGTAAAAAAACAACTCAAAATACTACTTGTAAACATTCAGATATTATATAATGTATGTATGGTATGTGTATTAGGTTACAAAGGATAAAAACACTCAATTAGAATTTTGATGGACATATTTTTAATTAAAAACCACAAAATCAAAAATCGATCGGTTCTAATAAATGATATTAAATAAAAAAAAACCTATTTAAGTTTATACTGATAATTTGTTATTAATAATAAAACTATAACTGATAAGTTATATATTTCATTTTAGGGGGAGGGGTGGTGAGTGAATTATTATTTCACTTTTTAGAACATATTTTTGTTTGGATCAAATGAATGTTAATGATTTAATTTTTAAAATATAGAAAAATTGTAAATAGTTTTATTTCTTCTATAAAATATTTATATAAAGTTGAAGTAAAAGCACAAAAGATTTCTAACATAAAACCAAAATAGTTGTTATTTATAATAAATATTTATATAAGTAACTGAAAGGGAAAATCAGACACAAAAAAAAAAATATTTAATAATTTAAAAAAAAAATTTTAACAATAAAACAAAGTTTAAAGTAGTTTTCGTAAATCTTTTTTTTGTTTATATAATATAATAAAACAACAGAAAAGAATTAAGTACGCAAGAGTACCCAACAAATATATTTTTCGCATTCCATAATTTTATTATTTAATTAAATTAAAAACGAATATAAAAACATTTAAATCACAACAATAGTCATGTGTGTGTTTGTATAAAATGGTTCTAAAGAAGTTATCAAGAAAAAAAATTAATTTAAACTTACCTCATATTAATTAAGTATTGTGCCAGTGCTACAGAATCTGGATTGCCACTTATTGTTATCGTACGATCTGTATTGCCACCCTCGCGTTCCTCACAATTTGATATGCGTATCATAGCACCAGATATTTGTCGTATCTCAGCAATTTTGGTACCACCTTTACCAATAATACAACCGATAAGATCATTTGGTACTGTCATTTCATGTGTTTGCTGATTATTTTGTTGATTACGATTTGTATTAGTTCGTAATTGGGATCCGGCTAGTGCGGCCAATGCTATAAAAAAAAATAATAAAAAATTAAATATTTATTGATTTGAGAAATCATTTGGATTATATATGTTAAAGATTTTGTATTGTTTAAGTAAAAATTACAATTGGTTATGATTAGTGAGCGGCAAAGTGAGTATTGTAGTTATCGACAAATGATAAAAAAAGCACAAACTGATCAGAACGCGATACACTTGTTCAGAACACGTCATAGGTGTGGTACTTTTTTTTATTACAGCCACAAAGTTGGGTCAGTTCGGTTATAACCAATAACCCATTCTAAGATGGATCAAATGTAGAACCTGACGGAATGCTGGTGCCTAAAACTATTGGCAACTTACTCAAAAGGGTGAGGTTTAATTTTGTAAAAGGTCTGTTTTTATGTTGTAATTATAATTTTTTTTTCTAATATAATATTTCACATGTTTCCAACGGAAAGATTATCGACCCAAGCGTAGCTTGAAGCAAACGAATATTGAGTTAACAGTAAACCAACAGGACCGTGGCATTCTAAACTATGCTTTAAGACCTGACGGTCTAGAACATATTATACATATTTTCCGAATTTCGACGACTAAACATTTTCAGGCTAATGCCGTAGAAAGAGTGAATCGATCATTCAAGGATAATCATCAGTTTTGGGATGTTCATCTTGACTAAACAGCAGGGGTTATTCGAAAATTCATTCATAAAATATGCCCCACATTTTCTTAGCCTTTGGCCAAGAAACTACGGTGAATTATAACGAAAATTAGATATGTTAGACGAAAGGTCGAGGTACAAAGTAATTCAATTTTAAGTCATATTCAGAAAGCTTATGAACAAAATATTTCTAATTATGCAAATTACGAGATAAGCATACGACTTAAGAACGCTGCTAATAATTTATTGAATCAACAAACCTTTGATTGGCCACCGCAAAGTTCGGATTTAAATTAATTTGAGAAAATAGTGGACAAAATTGGAAAGCAGTCAATCGAAACTTTTGAAGTAGAAAAGATCTAATTCCATACACAAATGGTCTTCATGTGGTTCAGCATTAACCGCATCAATTATCTCCGCGTTACTGTTAAAGATCTTTCCCCTAAAAGTTGTTTTAATTTTTGGAAATAACCAGAAATCACAAGGTGGTAGATCCGGGGAATATGGTGCTGGTTGGATTTATTCCATATCAGAGATCACAATAAAGTTACTCGTTAGTTTAGCAGTGTGATCTGGCACGTTGTCATGATGAAAAAGTATATGCTCTTTTTTTCCGATTTTCCAACAAATTTTTGAAAACTTTTAGTAAACAGTTTTTGGTATGCCATTTTGCTGTTACCGCCGACCCTTTATCTAGAGGGAAATTTTTACCGGATGAAATAACTAACATCATTATTTTTATTGCTGATTCGCTCATGTGATGCTCAATACCATGACTGCTGTTGGGTTTCCAGATCGTACTTATTGAATCAAGATTCGTCACCGGTAAATACTTTATTTAAGTTGCTACACTGCTCATTTTCGGAAATTGTACTCGAGCATCTGTTTGGGCCTCATTTAAAATTCGTGGAACTCATCCAGTTTATTTTGAGAATATGTCTCAAGGAATATGTAGACCAAGTATAAGCGCATAGTTTATACTATTTTGAACTTAGTACGACAAAACAACGCATAATGAAGACCTTAAGGGGATCGTCACGCATTAGATGACGTAACCATTCTAGATCGATATCTAGTTTAACATCTTCAAGACCTCACATCATGTGGTTCCATTTGACATTCCAACAGAAGCATCATAACACTGTCATTAATCATAGCTCGGAAGCGCAATCTACTATCCACCGTAACAGTTGCACCAGCCTCATTTTCTAAAAAGTTAGGCCCAATCATACCGCAAGCCCATAAACTGCGCCTAACAGTGACAGGTTGATTATTTTTAAAGAGGCTTTTCAAGAATTATCAATCATGCGACAATTCTGCTTATCAACGTAGCCTCCGAGGTAAAAAAGGGCTCATCGCTGAAGGTGATTTTTCGATGATACGATATACGACGTATTATCATAATCTGGAGATACGACGTTTATGGTGATCGACCGGCTTGAGTTCTTTTGTTAACTGAACTTTAAAAGCCTTAAGACCTTAGTCTTTATGCAAAGTACGGTGTTATGTCGTTTGTGGAATGTCTACTTCTTAAAGATCGACGAGGAATCAATAAACCTGGATTTTCTTCAACACTATGGGCTACAGCAACACTATTCCCATTTGTTCTTGAGAGACACACACGGTTTTGATTGCTCACATCACTAACTTGCTCCAACATCTCAAATTTTTGCATTAGTTTCACTATTGCCGGCCAAGATGGCCCTTCATGATGACCAAAAAGTGCCTTACTTTTGCGAATTTGTGGAAAAATGTTCACCATGTGAATTTTAACAACTTCAATGCGTTGTTGAAGCGTGTATCCTAGCATTTTAAGTAATGGCGTAGTTTTTAAACAAAAGGCTATTCAAAATGAAACCTCTTATTGGAAAACCCTTTATATACGGATATATACTTGTACTCAAAATTGGCGGAGTAATTCCTCTGGAATAGTTAAATGACCAGATATAATATTTTAATATAATTGAATTTAGTGCACTTAAACGTCATGAAAAATACAGGAAATATAATTTAGTCCACCGTTAAAGATTTTTAAGAAAACTTTGTTAAA
The DNA here is from genome assembly GCA_963932295.1 of Tipula lateralis. Lineage (NCBI taxonomy): Eukaryota > Metazoa > Arthropoda > Insecta > Diptera > Tipulidae > Tipula > Tipula lateralis. Next base: position 89,674,145 of record OZ010738.1, on the reverse strand, counting down.
TTTAATATTTTTTCAACTACATGCAAAAATGCAAATTCCAAACTAAACAATTCGACAGCTCAGATATTAAAAAACTATAAATCAAAACGATACATATTTAGTATTCCAAACACAATCCCTAGTGTATATAACAAATATTTTTTTGTTTGAGTTTAATCAGTGTATCATCACATATCAGTCGTGCTTATGTATAAGTAATAATATACAGTTATCACTCGTTTAACACGATACTTGCATTAAACAAATTCGCTATACCATGGTTGATAAATTGTAACAAATTCTCTGATAACACGACGTTTCGCTTAAAACGGGTTCATTGTCGAATTTTGCATCACTATCGATCGTCTGGGCGGTACGATTGATGGTGAGAATGTAATCATCTGAGACCCAGTTGAGGTTAGAATCCGTGTGTCGTTCCATCTTCCATACTACTATAGGCTGGCATGGAGCGATGCAATGTGCAGATGGTTTCTACGTAAATCGGACCAATAGCCGGAACGTAAAGTAATATGTATAGTGGGAAGTCACAATGGGCCAATATAGCCTGAGTGACAGATAACACTACAACAAAAAAAAGGGTATACAGTAGATCAGATATTTAATGCTGATGAAACAGGGTTATCCAGGAAAAATATACCAAGTAGGACATATATGTATATTTAAGAGCGAAAAGAAGTAATACATCTGGTGATCTGCTCACTAAATCAATGTTCATTTATAAATCAATGAACCCAAGAGCGGTTAAAACAATCGATAAAACCAAGTTTCCAGTACATAGGCGTGCAAACAAAAAGTCCTGGCATTTAACAATTGGTGTTTTAACTGTTTTCAGGAATGTCCAGGAATTCTTTCCACTCAACACAAACTCACTCATTCAGCCAATGGACGGGGGTTATTGCCACTTTTAAAGCTTATCGTATCAGAAGATCCTTTTAATCAATTTTGGATATAATGAACACTGATAATAGCCTTACAGGGCTTCTTTAGTGACTTTTTGGTCATTAAAGAAATAAAATCAACTACACTCTAAAAATTTTTAGTTTAAATTTACTTCAATTATTGAATGTAACAGGTTACAAACAATTATTGTAGTAATATTAAACGTGCAAAAAATATTCAACATCTGAATTAAATATCACCAATTCAATAAAAAAATTAAACAAAAACTGCATTAATAACAACTCGAAATTTGTTTAATTTTAACTTAAAAATTGTTAAGTTTTAAGCAATCATTAATTGTATTGAATTATATTGCTTAGATTTAAACATTTTTTAAATTAAATTCAAACATACCAAAAGTTAATTTTCAACAATCATTGATGATATTTGAAAGTAAAATTGTTGAGAATATTCAGTTAAAGTACTTATGTTTAATTAATGCTTTGCAATTATTTTTATTTAATTTAATTTATCAATTTATTCTTATAACAAAATTAAAAACTTATATAAATAAACTCGATTATTATTTTAATGTATCCATCTCATCATTAAATCTAACTTTGCGGAATTTGTTCCGGATCTTGCGTACATTTATATTTTAAAATTGCATATCACTTGCAAAATCGTCTCAAATAATTAACCAAATGCTGTGATGCTGACCTCCATTTATTCAATATAAATAAATTTGGGATTCCATACATTCATCTGAGAATTAAAATTTAATGTAATAATTTTATCAACACAATATTGCTTAATACAAATTAAATCAGCTTACCAATTATTGCAACCAGTCCGAGAAATAGACTAGATAATGTCCTCCAACAAAATAATATTTTTTATTTTACTAATGTCATGTCGAAAGCAGTGTTGCTTTGACTAAAACATGAATTGCATAAAACTAACTGTAATCCTTATGTTTTGTTCACTATTCAACATTTTATGTTTAATAATTAACAAATAAAAATTTAAAATAAGATTTTTGTTGATTTTCTATCAATTGATGAAATTACTAAGAATTAATTGTTGAAAATCCAACATAAACTTATTTTTCAGCAAATTTATGATTAAATTTCAACAAATATTTGCAAAAATTCATCAAAATGTTGAATAATAAACTAAAAATCCGTTTATTACATTAAATTAACAGAAAAAACTACTATAATTAAAGTAATATTATCGAACTTCCGTTTAAAATTAATCAAATTTTTTAGAGTGTACTTTAAACGGTTGTTGGAAAATAATATGGTCTGAAATTATTGCAGATGGTGTTATAGTTGAACTAGTGAATGATGAATATGATCAAATAGTAACTCTTTCTCGTGCAGTAGGAGGAGGAAGATCGGACGATTTACAAATTTCCCAACACTTGCTAAACATTTTTCATTAAAAACAACATTTGAAATAGCTGAAAGTTACATCATGATCGTAAAAGGAAATTGAGGTTCAAATAAGCTCAAATGAAAACTTAAATTGTAAAAGGCAACAGATTCAGTCTAAAATCCAACATTTTCTTCGTGTAAATAACCCTGCAAATACCGATTATAGAAGAAGTGTGAGCGATTGGGGTGAAACCTTTTAATAATTAATCAGAATTTTATAATTTTTATTTGCGTTATAGTTTTTTATTTGCATATTTTTATGAATTCAAGGCCATAAAGTTCCATAAAACGCATGGTCTCAGCGATGTTTAAAAAAGAGTTCTTACGCTTGCAGAAAGTTTCGATTTGCCGAATTTGGTTTTCTCAGCAATAAGTGAACAAGTAACCGGAATTATAATTCCAATATTCACATTCACTTATTCCAAATTAGCAATAAGTGAACCGGAATTACTTGCCCATGCCTGGCCTTTATACTGAAAATTTGGATCAATGGATTGCCACTCAACACCAAGCGCAGCCGTTGATCTTTTGGGCCGCCGTAACGGCCGAAAGCCATTCACCGCTTGTTTTTTTTGGATCGTGGCATCAATATAAATGCTCAAATTTATCAGGATGGGCACAAACACGTTTCGCAGAGTCTAGACATTTCAACAAGATTCGGCGCCGAGTCATAAAGCGAGGCGCAGTCAAGATCACCTGAGAAACAACGTTCCGCGGTTCATTTTCACTGCTCTATGGCCACCAAATCCACCGGTTGCAAATCCGCTAGATTTCTCGGTTTGGGGTATTTTAAAGAGACAAAAAAATTGGGGTTGGGAAGATACCAAAGTGTCGATCATCTCAAGCAAGAAGCACTGGCAATGGGGCTAGTACCGGAATGGGCTAAAATACCGTAGATCCACTTTTTTGCAGCATGCAATATCTTTGTCTGCCGTTTGAAAGCCATAATCGCGGCTAAGGGTGGCCAAATCGAAAACTGATAATACAATTCAAATAAATATATACAAATATTTCTTACTTTGATTCAAATATTTAAATAGAAAATTTAAATATTTGTGAACATTTTTTACTTTGATTAAATAAAATTTATCAAAAAATTAAAATTCTGTGGCGTTTTGTTTTGGTAACACTTCGTGTCAGTTACCGAGTATATATATTTTTAATAAAATAAAATTTTAAAATTCCATGATAAATTTTTTACGAATTTGGGAATCGTAGTTATAAATTATATGAATTCTGAGTACGATTTCACAGAAAACGGACTTTCTGTATAACCATACAACCGTGTTAAGCGAGGTATACCTGTATGCACATACATGTACGTTTGTTTTTTTTGACTCTTTCATCACACCATATATTATGAATATATGAACGTCGATTGAATAATAATAAACTAATAATTATTTGTTAAAGTAATAAATATAATATAAATAAATAAATAAATTAAATAACATAAAATCAATACAAAACACTAACATAACTCACCTGTTGGATTAAGTCCCCCTGTATTTGTTGGTGCCATACCGGCCAATTGTAAGGCAGCTAGACTGGCAAGGGGATTTTTTCCTAATGGGCTCATCTGGAAAATTCGTTTATTTTTCGTTGAGATTTAAAAAGAAAAAAAAATAAGAAGAAAAATTGTATTAATTTTAATTGTTTATTACATAATATTTTTTTTTTTTTGAAATATTTAAATTAAAATCACTCATAAAAAATAAACAGATTTTTGTTATTTTTATGTTTATAGACGAAAAAACAATTAGAAAAATATATATTATATGTATATAGCATGAAAAACAGAAACAAACACAAAATCAAAATTACATTAAAAAATAAGAAAAAATAAAAATTTTAATTTATTATACAAAAATTATTTAATTTAATTTTCTCCTTCTGGCTCTATATATATAAATAAGGAACAAAAAAAAATTTTTTTTATATTGAAATTAAATATTTCTGTGGGTGTCAAGCTGGGGGTTTGGAAACGACTGATGGAATTATTATTTACATTTGCATGGTATATAAATTAATTATATATATATACATACTTAAGAAATATATAAGGATTTCATTTAAATGGTGATAAATTATTTCCAAATTATTTTTAAAAGCTTTGTATGGTGGGAAATCAATCAATATATCCAAAATTCGGGAAAAGAATCAAACAAAATCAAAGAAATAAAAAATTTGCTGAAGGAATGGTGTTGCCCATTTAAATAAAGTTCATTTAAAGAAATTATATTTTTTCTCGTATAGAGCTTTTTTTGGTATACTATAGAACGGTAGGTGGCGGTTGATATATGCAACGAAAAAGTACTCTCGAAAAATAGAGGAAAATTGTTTGTTTATTAACAAAAAACCTGGGGAAGATCGAAAACTTTGCTAACCTTACAAAAATTAACAAGCAGGCTACATTTTGATCCGATTATATTATCCGATATATACACGGTTTAAACCGAAAAACTGAATATTTGGCATAACTGCGGATAAAATATTAACCTCACTCTACAGGGTGGACCATCTGTTAGTCGGAACGAAAACAGTCAACATTTTTGATTGACAAAGAAAGGTGGTTCTATGTCATTTATGTATGAAGACCAATATCGTTCATATGCCCACTATGGCTTCGTTTACAGGCCTGCATCTACACATCAATTAAACCGGGTCACTCACATCAGCTTCAACTCGAATATTGCCTTTAAGTTGTGGAATAACCCCACAGAAAATATTTAAATGAGCTTCTTCGCTAAAAATGTCTCAATTTTTATAATTTTATAAATAAATTTTGTATGGTTATATCCAAATCAACATGCTGAATGCGTCGTAATGTGGTTCATGAAATCTTTACTTCTTATGAACGATGCCTCGTTGATGTTGTTGGTTCATTACGAATTACAACAATCTGCCACTGCATCAGGAATACGAACAGCATGAATATACAGTCTACTACCTTCCACTGAACCAGTTTTCAAAATGATCAATAATTTTGTAAATCGACATTTTTGATTGATAATGAAAGGTGGGTTTGTCATTTATGTAGGAGAACCAATCCCCTGCATATGCAAACTCCGGCTTCGTTTACAGGCCTGCATCTACACATCAAAATTTATGATTTTTTCAATTAAAGCGGGTCATTCACATCAGCTTCAACTCGAATATTGCCTTTAAGTTGTGGAATTGTTTTTGTATGATTAGCATACCCCTTACCTTTCTTTCCTTTCAAAATAACTCAATGAGCTTAATCACTAAAGATGTCGCCTTAATTTATATGTAAGTTAAATTATGTATGGATATAAAAATAACAACATGCAAAATGCATCGTAATCTGGTTAGTGAATTGTTTATTGAACGATGCCTGTGGCTCTATTCTGGTAATTCCCAGGGAATAGGGAATTGGGGAATGATTTTATATATAATTTGAGATAAAATATTTTTTTTGGCATAGTAAGGTGAAAAGCTAGTATGAAATTGGAAATAATTTTCCCTTCCAATTTTGGTATGAAAAAATTATTCCCAATTTATAAATATTTACATTGAACTTATTTATAAATATTTACATTGAACTTATTTATAAAAAATATATTTGATCAGAAATAACATATAAAATCTTTCCCCTATTCCTTATTCCCATGGAGTTACCAGAATAGGGCCACTGGTTGATATTCTAGGTTCTTTACGAACACTTTCACTACAAGCTACCACTGACTTTTGCACTTGCTGATTTTTGACTTTTCATAAGTTGAGAACAGATAACACGAAGTACTAAAATTCATTGATTAAAAGATGGCCCCCATGTATGACCCAGTCAGTATATACGATTCTTAATACTGACTGAATCCTAATAGCAAAAATTTGGTCGGGAGTACTTACTATTAACGAAATCAAGGTAATAATTTATTTTAATAAAATCATAAATAAGTTGGCCCTACCCTTAAAATAATCGATATAGAAATTATTGATTGAGGTACCTTCTCGTCGCATAATAAATGTAACCTTCACCTCATCTATACATTTATAATAAAAAACTTAAGTTCTTTGTGGAATTAAAACTTAAAGGAATACGGGGGGCTGGTGTTTGGTATTGTGGATGTTTAAACTCCAACAAATTTTGAACGAAAAAGGTTTTAAAATATATTTGATCGACTCACAACTGCCTTTCATAACAAAGTAGAACATTTTTGATATATTTTTTTTTATTATCGCTGAATCAAAATTCTGTGTAGACGGTGCTTTTGTATTCCTTTGATGAAATGAGTTTGGTTTTCTTTACATACTTCCGATGTGTCTGTACGGTGCCTTTTTTATATTGTATGTATATTAGGAATAATTATACAACTTGGCATTAAAAATATATGAGAAATATAAAAAGATTTTTTAGAAATATTTTTTTTTAAATAGAAATAATAATAATTAAATTTAATTTTTGTATTTTTAATTAAAAAAAATATATTTAAAAAAATGTAATCTAAAATTATATATATATTTATACTAGAACAAGGGTACCATGTTCAACATTATATTATTTAAAGTATAAGAAAGTGAAAATAATAATATATAGGAGTAATTTGGAAATTCTTAGAAGTTGTTTCGTTCTACAAGCTGTGGTTTGAAAAAAGGTATGTATTTTAAAACATAAGCGCGTGTTTTGTTTAAATGCAAAATATATATTAATTAATAAAATAAAATCATAAAAATGCTTTCAGAAAATTTTGTTTGAATCTAATTAACAAATTGAGTGAAAATATGTTTTCTGTAAAGTGATTAATAATATCAATTACAAATGGGTTCAGAGAACTAAGACGAAAATCAATCAACTGGGACCAAACCAAAAACTAAACCTGATCGAGAATCTAAATCTAAATTATATTTAAATGTTTTATATAAAAGAAAAATCATAAATTATAAATCTGTTATGAGCTTTATAGAGTTGAAGAGCTTAATTGTAATAAGTAGTTGTAAGTTTAAATAGGAAAATTTATCGTTAATGCTAAACATACAGTGAACAAGATTTGGATTGACTGCATAATAAGCGTTATAAGGTGAAACAAATTAAATCATTGAATTGAGGACTTTTGTAATTTCGAAAATGATATATGTATGAGTACACTTGCTGCTGGTATACGGTGAGTGAGTCTATATAATGCAGGTTCGGTGCATTTGGAATTTGGTCAGTCTACTTGAGAACACATGTGTGAAAATATATCGTTATCGGGGGAAATATTTGTTTGAATAATATTAACTGGTTAGATTAACTTTACGCAATTACTTACATGTGTCGTCTGCCAAAATATATTTTAATCGAAAATTGACGTACGCTGCGAATATGTGAAGTTTTTTTTTTTTGTGAAGAATCCAAGTATATAATTTTCGTTTATCCGTTAATCTAGAAAAATATTGAATCAGTTCTAAAATTCAAAGGATCGATTAAATAACTGAATTGTGGAAATTATTCTTTGGTTGCTATGGAATATCGAATGAAGAATTTATATTGTCTCTAAAGAAATTGCAGTGATAGAAATATATATATAGATTTACATGGGCAGTGCATTTTAGTTATATTGATCATTTGAAAATGGAAAAATATGTATGAGAAAAATAGAGATACCAGCAAAATATAAAATTATATATATTTTTTAAGATTTTCAATTTCGGGAAATTTTTATTATAAATTTATTAGTAGACTGAAGTCCGATTTAACATACATGCATTGGTGAAAAAAATTGGATTATTGGAAATATTGTCGGGGGGTGGCGGATTGCGCAACAAAAACAATTGATGCAATATAAATTTTTATTTTCAGGGAAACCAAACGGCTTTTTCGGGGTTAGTTGATACTGTTATACTTACATGGGGATAATGAAGCGGCGACATGGATGGTATGTTCCAGTACTTCAGAAAATTAGACGGAAAATTCCAAATAAATTAGTATATTTTTGTTTTTCTAAATTAAGTCAAATAATAAATTATTATAGACAATACATTTAAATTGGCGGTTTTGGGTGCTAAATAACTTTTATAATGGAGGTTAAGTATTCAGAAAATAAAGGATATATGCATGTTTTGACCGTTTCGTTATGTAAACTTCAGTATATCGGTGTTATTGATTCATTAAAGTGTACCAATTATAGATAGCACATCAAACTGGCTTGTTTTTTTTTTAAATTTATATAAAAGGATGATGTTAAAATTTTGGTAACGACGTGTTTCAAATATATACATATGCATTAAGATGAAAAATCTTGAAATGTACATAAATTATATTTATGTAAACGTATATATAGATAGGCCAGAGGAGAAACATTTTATAATGATGACTTTTTTTTATGTAAAAAACAGATTAAAATTATATTCAACAAAAAAATTAATAAAACAAAACACTTCATTTGGTGAACACAACAAATTACACATTTGTTTTGGAATGAAATTCATTTTCCAACTCATCTAACACAACAAAACACTATATTATAATGAACATGATTACAAAATTTAAGGAAAACATAAAACATCCAGTGGAAAAAAGAAAATTGTAAAAAATACAAATGGGTCGTAAAAAAAGTTTAGGTAAGATGGTAAAGCTTAAAAACAATAATAAGTTTATATGTAAGATGTGTGAGTGTGTGTGTTAGCAGAACAGATAACATTTAAGTTCAAAGCCAAATATTATTGCAATATTAAATAAGCATAAAAAAGCTTGATGTTGTTATACAGGGTGTCCTGAAAGTAATTGACATGAATGGTACGGTTGAATTTCTTGATCAAAGCGAAGACATTTTTTACTTTTGCCACTTTGCACTGTGAAGTATAGGCGTTTGAGGAGGCGTATTCCAACGTAGCACCTGTATTAAAATTAAATCAATATCTCGAGAAATAACCATTTATTTTGCTCATATCATTAAAAATGTGATACAATTTTCTTCTTAATTAAGTATAAAGGCTAGTACTCAGATCAAAGTGAAATTTATTTTTGCGAGAAACAAATTTGTAGAGTTTATGCGCGCCATCTTTGGTGCATTGAGATAACTATAGTTTTTGCGCTAATGAACTGAGTACTGCTTAGCGAAAACAGAAATGAAATTTTTCATTTCTAAGTTCACTTTGGTAAAATCGTATGGAAATTTCACGCGAAATCGATCTGAGTACTAGCCTTAAGTCATGAAAATTTACTTAAAAAGTATTTCAAATTTAAACTTAAATTTTCGAATTTTAAATTTTTAAGATTAATTAATCTACGACGGTGAATATTTTTACTTGAGAACATAGTTGAGACTTTAAGCTTTCAGAAAAGCAATTCTTAATTAAAGGAACTGTGAATAAAATGGGTTTATTTCATTAAAAATCATCGAATATTAATTAGTCTATATGGTTCACGTGTGCGATCAAAAATGTTTGAGTCTATGACGATAGTAACAAAAGACATTGCTCTTAATATTAAGCTATTTTACTTTAAGTTTCATATGTCAACCATTTTAATTTTGTATGTCTAGTTTGGCTGTGGTCGATAATTTAAATGACTTTCGATGTTATTTCCAAAAGTAATATCCAAAATTACTTTTGGATATAACTGATGTTCGGCGATATATGCTTTAAGCAACGTGCTTACAGCATATATCGCCGTACATCAGTCGCGTAGTCAACTTTATATCAACCATTCACGAAAATTGTTTATTGTTACATCTGACCAAAAGTTAAATTATATCGAGGCATTTCAGAAGTGTTGGAATCTTTATGATCGCAAAAAACATTGGATGAACGAGTTTATAAGAACGTTTTTAGATACACCTAATTTCACTTCAAATCTCACATTCAACATAATAAGGATGTTATCAGAAGATTACGCGTTATTGGCCCAGAAGCAGAATTTTGAGATCGCTGGCACATTTGAGCTCATATTTCACCAAAATTGGGTATCAGTTGGCTGAGTTCTATCATAATGACTATCGTTTTCCTTATGTTGCCAAAAAACCCAAAATTATTTTGCCTCCTCTTGGTCAGAATAACTACTTTCAAAAATCTACGCAATGGGCTTAGTTCTAATGATGTTGTTCTAAAAATTGCAAATAAATCACGACATTTCTCAGTTCAAGCAGTAACTGTATTGTATCGATAACCAGCCTAGTCTAAAATCTAGCTCATTTAGAGTGTGTACCGGACAATTTCCAAATTACAAAACCTGTTCTGAGTATGACAACCACTTCTTCGTTTCTTTTGAGATATATTATATGAATAACCATATTGTGAATGTGGAAATGAAATAACGGATAGTACTGCCAGGACTAAAAATTAAAAGGTTTTATGAGTACTTATGGGATCATAAAAACCTCACAGGAATACCTAAAAAGCTCTGATGGGATCATTAGCATCTTAAACAGAGACGATTATATACTTATTATGAATTGTCTCTATTCATAGAAAATAATTTTTATAACTAAAATTTATATAAAACTTAAAAATCTCTTCTAAGAAGCTCCTTCAATAAATTAAAATGCTTCTCGTATGGCGCTATAGAGTATTATTAATGTGTGGCTCTACGGAAAGAGCAATTAAAGAAAAAATAATACCTATAGATTAGTTAAAAAAAGCAGCTTATTAGTAAGCATTAGCAAAATCGGTGTAAATAGCAACAAGCTGTAGTTTAAAGTATACTAAATTTTATAATTGATTAATATAGACGCAAACCACCCGGGTGAAGACGCAAACCACCCGGGCAAGATGCAAAAAGGAATTTTCCACCATCGATCGATTGGGCGGTGCGATCGGTAGTGTAAATGAACACATTTGGATCCCCTGTTGAGTTTAAATTCATTGGTCATCCCATCGTTTATAATAGTACTATAGGCTGACATGAAGCAATGTAATGTACAGATGGTTCTACGTAAAACGGACCTATAACCATACATATAGTGGTATCACAACGGAACATCGCCGATCTAAGTGTGCAATAGCAGCCACCCAACAAAAAAAAATATACACGAAAAGAAAAACAGAATGAAAAATGTCAGAAAACAGAAAAATTATATATCATGGTTGCTCAATACTCGGGAAAATGATAGTTTTACCCCAATTCTAACAATGTACATATTATAATAGATAAATTAAAATACTGTACTAAAAAGCTGGGTACTAGGGGCAAAAAGGATTGTTTTGATTGTTCCTTTGATTTTTTTATAATTCGAAGTTTTGTGCATTATCGATAAACTGAGAAAAAAGAATATTCATTTTTGTCTAGTTTAATTATGTCATCTGCAGTACACAAATGTTACAATATAAAAATCTATATAAATGTATTTGTATCCCAACTGAATTGAATTGATACCCGTAGCGGGTTTATATATATATATATATATATATATATATATATATATATATATATATATATATGTGTATATATATATATATATATAAATATATATATAAGATTTGATTGGCTTCATTCGCGAATCATTTTTCGATCGTATAGATGAATCCGTTAATAATCGTCGGTAATCTTAAAGTGATTAAACATGAATCCTCACACCTCCAGTGAATATGCTGATATGGTATGTTTTATACGAAGCTAATGGAGCTCGGATACTTGGTCAACGGTTATTTCGAGATCGATACTCTAATCGCAGATTGCCATCCGTTAACACGTTTGTTAATACAGATCGGAATTTGCGGTAGAACGGCTGTTTTTTACTAATCGGAGGAATGTGCCAGGAACATCACTGCAACATCATATCACCATACCCAAAGAGTCCTATGCGAAATTCATAACAAATCCAGACTGGTGTTAGGAAAATTTCACACATAGTTAGCTTTTCTGAAAGCTAAGAGTCTGACCGATGTTTTAAAGAAAAATATTTATCGTCGTAGGTTAATTGTTCAAAGATAAATTTTCATGACTTTTATACTTTAATTAAAAGATAGGTGATCTTTTAATGATATGAGCTTTGCAAAAACCAAATGGATTTATTTTTCGCGATATTGATTTAATTTTAATACAAGGTGCTTCGTTGGAAGGCGACTCTTCCAAAGCCTATCACTTGAAAGGAGAGCTTCACAGTGCGAAGTAGTAAAAGTAAAGTCGTCGTTTTCGCTTTCATCGAGGAACCCAACCGTACCATTCGTGTCAGTCACTTTCGGGACACCCTGTATAAGAGATTAGTGCGATAAAATTATTATTAACAATAAAAATGATGGGCAAACTTTTAGTTCTTATTTATTTGGAATGGAAAATAGGAATGTTTTTTTAAGGTGCAGGATACTTAATATATTTATAAATACTACACAATAGTTTATTTATTATTTTACAATAATAATTGATTAGATCTAATGATAATAAAACATAAATTAAAAAAATTATAGATAGTAAAGTATCTCTGTAAACGACCATATGTGTGAGGTACAAAATTCTAATATATAGTTTTATGGAATTGGAAAGGGGTACAACAAAAACATCTAATATATACACATTCAACATATATCTGATTAAATTTATTTATATATAATTAAAAATAAACAAAAATATTTATAAAAATTATTTATTGTATATGGTTGGGGTTGGGGGTTGTTTTGGTGGTAAGTGGAAGTTTATTGTTATAAAAATGGTATTTGTTTATTTTTTTTTTGCAAATAAACAGATCATATGTGTTTGGACATTTGAATAAGGGTTTTTGTTTGGTAGATAGATAAAGATAATGATATAGGGCGAGGGCGGCATAGGGTGGGCAGGCAGCACCAACCAATTTTCATCTTTAATTTAAATTTTGTTTGTTTTGCTGTGTTATTTTAAACTCACATCAGGTATCTGTTGTAGATGATGTGGGGGCATCGCTGCAGGAAGATGTGCCCCTTTTAGAAGTGGATCTGCCAGACCTGATATTCCTGCATGAAGACCACCGGCCAAAGCTAGTGGAAATACTGTGCAGGTCTAGATAACAATGAAATGTGCAGAAAACAACATTTAAAAGAAAAAAATAATAATAATTTGATTTTTTCAATAACAAAAAGGTTTTTTTTTGTATCTAGTTTTATAAAAAATAATTAAGATTATTAATTAAATTATTTTTAAGGGGAAAAAGAAGCATGCATGTAAAGTTAAACAAAAAAAAATTAATTAAATAAAATTGTTATGAAATAAAATGCCCAACATTTTATATTCTTTGATTATTGGTCAATGCATATATAGAGAAAAAAAATATTTATATGTGTATAGAGAGAGAAAGAGACAGAGGAGAATACAAATACAAAAATTAATTAAATACACATACATACATATATAGAGAAAACGAGATGATAATTAAACTAAAACAAAGTTTCGATTACTAATTTCCCTTCTCAAAATTAATCAAATAAATTTTCGATAAGTAGAAAATGTAATGAGATATTTTGTTATACTATAATACATAAAAAAAGGAAATTCGATACTATACGTCGACGTCTGTTGGGTGAAAAACAGAATAAATAAATAATCTGGACTAAGGAAAACAAAAAGTATATATAATATATTAAGTAATTAGACTTATGAAAATAAAAAAGTTCTACAATCAATAAAAAGTCTATGTCCTTTGAAACATGAGCATACGTTATAAGTTAATTTAAAATATGAAAAGACATAGATGTGTTGTAGGTAGTAAAAGTAATGTTATCTACGAGCATAAAAAACCAGAAACCTAAAATATTATACACGAGGCAAATAAATTGTTCTCACGTTTTTATTTCGTACCAACCTAATCAATGAAAAGATTTTTGTTAACAAAATTAATCCCAACAATTTTAATGTTAACTAAAGTTATGATATTTTTTGGGTTTTCTGATAATTGTCTAAAAATGTGAAAATCATTTTTCCAATTACGATAATAATAATAAAAATACAAGTCATTAATATAATCAATTATGTTTGTATTTTAGACTATGTATACAGTCTTAAAAACACTAGGACACAGTACTCGTACACATAGTGCTGGATGATCTATATATAAATGGTCGATTAATTGTACACTTAAGGTTTGCAAGGTTGTGTGAAAACTTGTCCTTATCAACATTTAAAAAAACACATAATTTTCATCTAAACTAATTTTTGTCTACGACCTATGTATGTAATGTGTAGTATAAAGATTAAACTTTACTTAAAATATCGTTCAGATAAAATTATAAAAACGTTTATTCTATAAAATGTGTTTAAGTATTGCAAAAGAAAATTGATACACTTGATAATGCTTCAAAATAGGAAGTCGATATTGCTGAAGCATTAAAGCAGAAAACAATGAGTATCTGGAAGGCACTAAATATTCTAGTATATGTAAAAATGCATTCGTTTGGTAGACCAAAACGTTTTAGTTGAGATCAAGTAGATTTCTGAACCATAATAAGTGACCCAATAGGAGGTTAGATAGTATCTATTCCAGTAACTAAGAGTTTATGAACTTATAAAACAGGTTGCTCCTAACTGAGCCAAAGTTTTATAAATATTAGATTAAAGGTTATCTTCATTTTGCATTAGATATTATCTTCTATAAACCCATTTCGAAGTTTTTGGAAATTTTTCACAATCAAAATTTTTTTTTAAAGCTTTTAAAACTTTCATTGAAAATTGTTTTTATTCACTTCAAATATTTTAAATCTGTAAGCAGATGTTAAATATTTTCTTAACTGTTATGCTAAAAACCCTTTTGAAAACATTAATTAAAATTTGAGAAGCATCAAAGGAACCTCAAAATTAATTTAATATAAAATACAAGAAATAGAATTCAAATTTTCATAATTCTAAATTAATTTAAAACCCTTTCAACAGTGCATTCAAAAATATGTAAGATCCTTATGGAATGCTTCGAAACAAGTGACATTGAAAGTCTTAGGAATTTGAACGTTTCTAACAAGCGACCTAGCAACTGCAAGATTTGTTGAACGAAGGCCAGTTTTGGGTTTCCTCATAATAGTTCGAAAAATCATTTTCTGTTGCATAGATAACAGTTTGAATGTTGGGTTAACAGCCACCTCAAAATTGTAATTCATATTCTTTTGTAAAATCCTGAATTAACTGATTTTTTAGCATACGCTACTACATAAATATTAAGATCCATGGCCGTTGAGACCAGGCTAGTGAAAAATTGTTTTCGTGCTCTACGACTATTTTATGGCGTTAATAATCGTTTAACTGAAGTCTGTAGTTAATAAATTCGTCGCCGTTCTCAAGTTCTGAGTCTCTCATATGGCACATTGTGGCGTATTTTAAAGAGAGATATTGGTTTGAAGGCATACAAAATACAACTTGTTCAAGACTTGAATGGGAGTTAGAACAGTTTCAAGTTGATCCGTTTTTTATCGAAAAATTAGCGAAGAAGTTCATTTTTGGCTAAATGAGTACGTCAACAAACAAAACTGTCGTATTTGGGCTGATGAACAACCAGAAGAGTTTCAAGAGACTCTAATGATCAATGTTTTTTATAGTTAAAAATTCAAGATATTGGTGAAACCTATTTGTGGTTTCAACAGAATGGTGCAACGTGCCACAAAGCAGGCTAAACCATCAATTTTTTAATGGATATTTTTAATGATAACTACATTCCAAGAAACGGATGTTGTCATCTGACGTCTACTTTTATTGGGGGTAACTAAAATCACTTGTTTATCTCGATAAACCATGCGAGTTTGCATTAGAGGCGAACAAACACGCGTAATTAAAAATATAACGGTCGAAATGCTCGAAAGAGTGCATGAAAACAGGAACTTCGTTGATTATTAAATTGATTATTAAATTTTTGATTGTTTTTAATGCGTGTAACCAGTTTGAGCACTTATGCAGCTTGTTAAGTCTCGTACTTTACACTTTTTTAGATCAGAGGGGCAGTCCATTACGAATTTACCCAAATATTCATGTCTTTTGTTTACAAAAGCCGGGCATGAGCATAGGAGGTGGACAACCGTCTCCTCCTCCTCTTCCTCGACCATACAGTTTTTGCAAAAGTCATTTGGAAAAATGATGTTCTCCAAGTAGGCAATACCCTGTGAGTATCCCTACGATAGTTTCTATTATAGTTCACATCTTCGTAAGGAGATCAGTGTCTTTGAGCGTTTCAAGTCCAGCTTTGGCCAGACTTTGCTTGCTATCATACATGAGAGAGTGTTCGACTACGCTTCATTCGCTGAAGATACTGCCTCCTTTTTAAGCACGGTCGTGAGTGTTTTAATGGCCTCCCCAACTTTGCCTTTTTTGGTAGCTTTTGGAGAGTTGTACCATGACTCGCAAATTCGTCCACCCTGCAGTTCCTCAGGACGTCCGAGTGGCCAGGGACCCAGATTATCTGAATGTTGAAATGCTCACTTATCTCATTTAGAGATAAGTGGCAACCTAACGAACGTCCGAGAAACACAGTCCAGCGACTTAATTGCCGTCTGACTGTCCAGGTAAATTACGATAAGAGTGGAGGATACCACATTATGTCTCAACCAATTCATGACTTCCTCAATCGCTATCATCTCTGCCTGGTACACGCTGCAGTGATCAGGAAGACACATTGATATATTTACTTTCAATTTATTAAAGATTCCAGCTCTTACTTTACCGTGAAGCTTGCTGCCATATGTAAGAAACTGCAGTCCTTTCGTTTTCGCAACCGATCCGATTCCCTTGAGGGATAGGACGTTCGAAAACTTTTCTCGAATCACAAAGTCAGTGTAACGTAGTCTATAAATATCGACGGAGAGAAACATGACCTGCAATGCACGTGTATGTGTTGTCCTTAGAGTCCTGCTTATAAGCATGCAGGCCGTTCTTTGCACCTTCTCGATCGCCGTTTTGTACGTTACTTTATCAAGCGCTGCCACCACACATTCACCCCATATATGAGTACAAGTCTTACTACGGAAGTGAATAGCCAGTGTACCAGCTCCGGCTTCAGGCCCATCTCTTTCCGATGGGGTTCCTGCACAAGTATATCGCAATATTAGCCTCAGTTAAGAAGAGTTAATTTGAACAGATTACAATACGCGAATATTGCTCAAAATACGCGACAGTAATCTTGTAATAGATTTCATTTCTGTTTTAATATAACGTTAAATCAAAAGAAAGCGATAGTCTGAGATTAATAATTTAAGGAGTGGTATACCACCATCAAAATAATTATGGACGAGCAGTTTGTTTCAAAGCATTTGTTTGAACATAAAATTGTAAAGCGTCATATGACCCAGGGAAACTATTATGAAAAATTCGATATTGGATCCGAAACAGATTTTGGTATTATAAAAATCCGGTATCAAAAAATCCGCTATTATGAAACTAAAGAGACAAAACGAAATTGGCTTTCAAGTGAATTACAAAATGCTTAGCTGCGAACTTCATGCTTATATTTGACAAATTCGATCAATCAATTTTATAATAGGAAAATTTGCAGCGGATCGAATAGAACTGTATAGACAATATCAGATAGTGGGATCTAAAGCTCTTAGCAACTAAGATATTATTAAAAGATTTAAAATGTGACAATCAACAGTCAACATCAAACTTGATTATCTATGTTTTCCACGCGATTCAATACTACCTTCAGTATATGTTTAATTAAAGTTACAATAAAATTATAGCTAATTAAGAAACAGAAAACACTGTAAATTTTAAAATCGTGCTTAATCATTTCGATCATTCAATAATTGAAGAACGAACGAACACCTTACTTAGTTCTATTTATATTATTTTACGTAAACTAAGAGGGAAAATAAAATCATCTCGATAATTGGACGATAGTAAAATTGCTACTTATTTTTATTACCTTAATAATATATATGTATACTATATATTATACTAGAAACTAGGTCAATACTATTATTGTTTATTATTATTAGCATTGTTATCTATTCCAATTTACAATCCTAATAAAATAATGATGCAAACCAACATATTCTGTAGATGCTATAAATTTGTAATTATTGAATTTTCATTTCATCTCATTTTCTCCGATTGTTGTATGTATTGTTTATAAATTATTGACAAAAGCAACCTTTTTCAAAATGAAAGTGTCAAAATATAAAAAAAAAAATTAAAAAGAAATAAATTAAAAATAAAAGTATGAAAAACAAATTGAAAAGAATGGAAAATTAGAAGAAAATAACATTTTGACTTTTCTTTTTAAATTCATTTTCATCATCATACTCGTACTATACTATATAGTTAAGTTCAAAAAAAGACTTGTCACAAAATGAAATAAACAACTTATAAATTATTTAAGAAAAACGAAAAATAAACAAAAGGGAAAACTGAACACCTTTCTAAAAAATAAAATAAAACAAAAACAAAAAGAAAACCTCATCCAAAACAACTTACTTCTTGTGCTGGTACAGCATAATTGCCTTGAATTGTGTATGCCTGACCATTTGCCAAAATAACTGGTCCATTTACTTGTGGTTTTGGTCTGTATGGGATTGTGGCACCTTTTGGTGGTGACTTTAGTAATATAAAAAATAAAAATTAAATTAATAATTAAATAAATAAATTAATTAATAAGAATTAAATTACCTCTAGCATTACACAACAAATATGATAGATACATTGTGTTATTTGTTCGGCTGAGCCACTTAATGTAACGGCACGTTCTGTGGAATTTGGCAACATTTCACTGGCTACTTGAATTGAACAACCAGTTACTTCACGAATTTCTTTTATTTTTGATCCGCCTTTACCGATTAGCGAACCACATTGACTTGCGGGCACAATTAAACGTATTGGAATTTGTGTTTTACCGCCCGATGTTGTTGTATCATTAAACTGTGAACACCACTGGAAGTAATAGACAACAATTAGTTAGTAAATATATAATTGTATGAATTACTTTGCATTTACACTTTACTTACTTCTTCAAATTTTTTTGTGATTAGTGAAAATGCTTTGTATATTGAACTGGTTGAACCGGATACTGTTACAATACGTTCGGGACATGATCCATCTGAGATATTTATTTTTGCACCAGACTGAAATTAAATAAAAAATAAACGTTAACAATAAGATAATTGTTGAAGTAAATTTTGTATAAAAAAAATCTAAATTTCAATAGGAAAATGAACCTATCAGTAGTTGACGGAAATTGAGCAAATTCCTGAATTGAACAAATATATCGTGCAACTTCACAGAAGACTGTTTTGCTATACATTTCTGATCAATTAACTATAACCAAAACCGCCATTCAAAAAATTAGCTCTTATTAAAATGAGTCCAATAACAGAAGATCAAAACTGTTCGCCCATATATGTGAGTCAGCTAACAAATGACAAAAGCACTTAAATCGGTAACAGGGTCATTCAATAACTCGGTAGGATGACACATAGATGGCGTTACTAGAATTTTTATTTAGTAGTAACCTTCAAACGATACATACATTTTACAGCAATCTGACTATTGATTCGAGAGTTTAGCATTTTGTGTGAAGCAACTTTTGTTTTTGAAAAAAAAATGGAAAAAAGTGAATTTCGAGTATTAAAAAAGCATTGCTTTTTGATAAAAAACATACAGTGAAACCAACCAATGGCTTGATAAACATTATGCGAACTCTGCTCCATCGAGACAAATGGTAGAGAACAGGATTGCTGTGTGGTCGTACCAGTACAAATGATGCAGAGCACAGTGGATGCCCAAATGAGGCTCTTATTCCAGAAAACATAAAATAAGACACAAATTGGTTATAAAGGATCGCAAATTGAAGGTGTACGAGCTAGCTGTCATTGTCAAGATATCAGACCAGTTTTTACTATTTTACACAAATATTTGGGTATGCAAAAAATCTGTGCAAAGTGAGTGCCACGTGAGCTTACAGTGTTTGACGCTGTTAAACCGCAATAAAATGGAAGTCTATTGTCGGGACATGGCTTCAAAATTACACACCAGAATTCAAAATACAATCAGCTGCGACGATAGTAGTCGACGAACCGAAATCAAAGCGAGCAAGGACGCAACATTCGGCCGGTAAGGTGATGGCGTCTGTAATTTGGGATGCGTACGGAATAATATTCATCGACTTTCTACAAAAAGGAACCACCATCAACAGCGACTATTACAGTGTACTTTTGGATCGATTAAAGGCTGAAATCGCAAAGAAACGTGGCCGTTCTTATTTGCAAAATAAAAAGGTGTTGTTTCACCAAGACAATGCACCGTATCACAGATCGATGAAAACGATGGCAAAATTGAATGAATTGGGCTTCAAATTGCTAACCCACTAACCATATTTTCCAGATTTAGCCCACAGCGACTTTTTCCTGTTTTCAGATCTCAGGAGAATGCTTGCTGGGAAGAAATTCAAGTCCAATGATGAAGTAATCGCTGAAACTGAGGTCTCTGATTGAAAAGTAAGAAAATCGCTATATACTCGTTGTATCGCACTCGAATGCATTAAGGTTGAATAATAAAATCGAGTTTTCTCAAAATTTTATTTTTTTCTTACTTATCCTACGCATTTATTGAATAACCTGTTACATATGGACGGAAGATGTACTAATGAAAATGTTTAAACAATGACAAAATTTGTAAAACCGTAAGAAAGATATACAAATTTATTGGGTTGTTCGGAAAATTATTTCGTTTTTTCCAACAGAGGACCAAATTGTATTTTTTCACAGCCAGCTTCAAAATTAAGCTATATAATCATTTTATACGGATGGAACACCGAAAGCAACATTTTCGGTATATTTTACTCTTTTACTATCGAAAAAGCCAAAATGCAGTTCAAGCAAGGCAAAAATTGAGGGATGTGTATGGAGAAGATGTATTGACGTTCCGGCCATTTCGATGTTCAAGGTGCACCACGTTCTGGAAGGCGTTGAAGCCGATGAAGCCAAAATTAAGGCATTGATAGATGCAAACGAATTCAACCGTTGGTGATCACGTGAAACGTCTTGGTTTAATTTCATAACTTGATTTATAGGATCCTCATGATCTTACAAAACGAAATTTGATTCGTCGCATTAACGAACTTCATTTGCCTCTCAAGCATCAAGAAAATGATCAACGTGGACAAGTTTTTGCCAGCAACGATCAAAAGTTTTATGAGCGTGGAATCAATCTCCTGCCTGAAAGATGGCAAAGCTGATCGATCGGTGTATATTGGTAAACACATCTACAACCCCCTGTTGGTGTCCTGAAGTTATGGACCGACCCATCGTTCATGCCAGTACTAAAGGAACATGTCATGGATGAATGTAATATGCAGATACACAAGGACGCCTATAGCTGTACGTCCTAAATTTAGCTTTGGAGTCAAGAACACGTATAAACCCAGCTCATTGAAAAATGACCAAATATTAAGAACGTTCTAAAGAGTGAACACGCTTAGAAGTGACAATCTAACAAGAATAACAAATAAATTAAAAATCGTGTGGCCACCGTTTTTTGACATTAAACATTGAACTTTACCCATAATAATATTGTGGATAACTGTGACTGCTTAAATTGTTGTTTATAACGATTTAAGTTGCCAACATTGTAATTGATAATAATTTATAATATGGGCTCACCTAATAAAGTGTCAAGAAATAAAGAAAAGCTGCAATATACGAACACCAAATATTATGAGTTAATGTGCATAACTGACAATCTAATCTAGAGGTCAGTGCGAAATCATAAAAACAATTTATTGCAATATTTATCGGATTTCATCTAAACTGAACTACAAATCATGCATGATCAAATGGCTAGACGAAGAAATGTATAAGATACATAAGATGGTTGGAGTATTGTGTCATATATTTACGATAAATTGAATCGAATTGCGCTGAAATTTAAGCGATACCATAACATGTCGACAGTGCAGGAATCATTAAAGTTTATTTAACGGTTCGTTCACCTTAAGGAGGTAAATTACGTGAAAAACGATCGAACATCAAAAATTCATAGCGTCTTGCAAATGCAGTGGATGGATTGCTTAAGAAACATATTATGAAAGCTAAACATGACTATATATGTAGCGAATAATTACTGATGACACACCAGGGAGTGAATTGTAAACTTTAAGCGTGATAAGTCCGAGAATCGCTTTGTAAAACGAACGTGACGTAATATTGAAGATTACCTCAATGGACTCATAGCTATGGACTTGTAGCAACGGGTTTCTCATTATGGAAAGCTAAAACGACCGACACTCTCATCCTCCCCAGTTCGGTTCTCTGACGGAAGCTGGACAAGAAGTGATGTAGAGAAAGCAAATTTATTTGCGAATTACCTTAATGGCTAACAAAATGGAGAATTAGGGCCAATATGCGTAAATCTGCGCACATTAAATTCACTCACCTGACCGCCTGTGAGCCTAAATAAAATGATTCTGCCACAACACGAAAGTGTCAAATTTCTTGGACTACATTTAGATAGAACACTCACATGGAAAAAACATATTGAAGTTAAACGTCAACAAATCAAATTAAAATGCAACAAACTTAATTGGTTAATTGGAAAACACTATAAGTTAAGACTCAAGCCCATCTCGACATAAGGTGTTCAATTGTACGACTCCGCGTGTGCTTCCAAAATAATAAAACTGGAAAGAATGCAGTCACGAATTTTTGGAACAATGCTAAACGCATCCTGGTATGTACACAATGCAAATCTACGTCCAGATTTACTCATCGAAACTGTAACCGATACAATTCATCAGTACAGCAAAAAATACCAGTTAAAACTAGTTGGTCACCCCAATTAGCCAGGGAATTAATAGTTGAAGGCCAAGAAATAGGCGACTAAAAAAGAGATCCTCTGGATCTAACTAAGTAATTCAGAGATTACGTTAATTTTAAGAACTAACATAGGTTAAGATTAAATATAATATTAGTTTTCAAAAAACATTCGAAAGAGGTGCAGTACTGACGAATACAATATTATCAGCCTATTTTCAACTGTGTCCGACAGTTTGGACGTTTGTAAAACTTCGAAAATGTTCCAAAACACCGAGAAAGCAGTCATACATCTAGAAAGCAGTCTTATATAGAAGAAAGCATGATGTTATTATTGCCAATTGTGATGGAGTAAGAGTTTCTGATTAATTAGGCCGAGTATATACTGTTAATTTAAATATATTCAATGTTATTACTGTATTCGAGACGGCGTAATAGAGAACCAACATCATTTTGAGCACTCAAAACTATCGAAGGTAAATATTGTCAGGGTTATAAAGAGGCGTTTCTTAAAATTGGCTTACGTGTTATTTATAACAAATTGCAACCATACTTTGCGCCGCATCTGAATCTTAAAAGTTTTGGGAACTGCTTTGAAGACATATTACCATGGATATATAGTTTTTAGCAGACATTTACAATGATGAACTCATATTACTTATAAGTTGTTTCTTAGTTTGGATTGAATGCATCGACCGATACATAAGAAAATAATGTTTGTGATAGATCTCTATTTTGAGAAAACAATACCAAATTGATTAATTTGAAGTTTCCGCTGAGACTCAAAAAAAGATTCTTATTGAATGATCAACGACTAGTCTACATCACGTTGATGTAATAAATGCAAATGGATGATTTATTTTTCTTGATACCCCAGAGGCCATTGGAAAATATTTTTTTTCTCAATTTGATTTACTACAAGATATTTCCGATGAAATATTTGCCAGGCAACTTTAGGATATAGTTGATGGAAAATATCCAGTTGATGCCGTAACAAGTGAAATATCGTTTCCGTATATGTATAATAAATATTGGGAACTGCTTTAAAGATCACAATTGAACGTGCTAACTATAAGCTCTTATGAATGACGATGTCAAAATAATAAAGTATAAATTCAATTTAGACCCTCCGGTCAACTCATAAATTCTAAATCTATTAAGACAGTTATTGTTAAGATTTCAGATGAAATGTCGTATTATGCATGTGCCATAATTTTTGCAAATGACTTTAAGCGTCGTTGTTCTTTCGTTGACATTTATTTTGCAAACAGATAGAGAATTAGTTGACAACAAGCAATGAATGAGTGATACAAACTCTAAGAACAAGGAATTATTGTTCTACTGCTTGTTTGAACCATATTTGGTTTGTTTGGTTCGCTGATGTGGCAAAGGCCGTCCCTGAGCCCATAAACATAGATGAAACTACGACACAATTTGACATCAGCAGACGTACATAGTGTCGAATTTTGGTGAAAGATATTGTATAAAATGCAAATCCCGTCTGCCAATTGCTGCCTACTGATCATCACGTGAGGTTAACTTACTCCTATTATCTGCTGCAAGAACAGGAAGATGTGGTACAATGGGCGACGAAGCCCATTTCAACTTTTTCACGTTGTTATGTGAATAAACGAAATTTTCGTTTCTTAAAGTGACTGTTTGTTGCGGAATTGTAGTGAAAAAGTTATTGACTCTTACAAATATCGCTATCAACAAATGCTAAATTATTTTTTTTTGCTGTAAATCGTTAATTAGAATCTAGGATGTGGGTTCAAGCAGGAAGAAGTAAAAATTAAAATAGCTCGGGCAACGATTTTGATCTCCCAGTTTGAACTTGTTTGTTTGTTTGTTTTTTATCTCTACTATCTGTTTTGGGGCTCGAGGCACTTCCAACTCTTTCGCGGTTCGCTTATTTACGTCCTAACCTTACGCCATTACAGCCAAATCGAGGACGTACGGCTATAGGTCCGATTTACGTAGAACCATCTGCACATTGCATAGCTCCATGCCAGCCTATAGTACTGACATGGAAGATGGGTCGGCCCATGAATTCTGCACTCCAACAGGGGGTCATAGATGTGTTCATTTACACCACCGATCGTAATCGTATGGTGAAAAATCCCTTTACCATCCTGCCTCTATCGGGATTCGAACCCGGTACCTCCCGCTCCAACTGCCGCCGCTTTAACCACTGCGCCACCTGGGCGGTCAGTTTGAACTTATCGGCCACATAGCCAGATATTACAACGCGAGAATTTTTCTTTTGAAATTTTTGGAATTTTGCATTTATTTCAACCAACTTCTCGAAAGCCAACATTGAAGAAGAAATCACTAATTTATTACCAGATGTGAAAAGTTGATTTTAGACTAACTCTTCATTTAGACAAATTGTTTTTAGATCGATGGCTCTTTGGCCGAATCTTTCAAACTCTAAACGTTTTCTGCTTCGTCTACAAAAGGCACGTGTTGCTTTCCTGAGTCTTTTCTTTGTTTAAGATCGACCGCAACATTTCTTATACATTGAGAATCAGTTTATTCCATGTCCACTTGCACTTCATCTTTGAACCAGCCTTATAAACATTAATCGAGAATGCCACCCAATTGCATACTAATTCTTCGTGAGCTGGTGGTTGGATCTTTTGCTATTAAATCTAGAATATCTTCTACCTCTTCTAAATCTTGTCGAACAGCTCGTTCAGAAGTTATGTTAGTACTGGGTACTAACATAAGTTTTCCGGTCTCGCAAAATTCGGATAATTTGAGTTTTTTGTTATAATTTTTACGTGTACAATACATTCCTGAAGTATTACAGATTTCTCCCGACTCACCCTGTAAATATTTTCGAGCTATATCTGACGTGTTAATTAAACGCTGATTCATAACATCTTCCCTTCCAATTACATAAAATCGTTTAATAAAATAAAAATATAATAAATTTTGAGGAATAATAAAAGCTAGATCCATTCAATAGACGTATACAGAACAACAATTCAAAAATAAGATTATGTTGGTTTAAAAATAAATGATAAATGAACTCTGCAATCTAAATTCCAAATATTTATGTTCATAACATAAAGAAGATAATTACGAAAAATTTAAAAATATGTATTTTTTTGTTTTTAATAAAATAGGAAATACAAATAAGTACGTGTACATCATTTTTGAAGCTTCACTATTGATTTAAGCATTATGTACATTTTTTTTTATTATAACATGTATTGCGAGAACCATACAAGGGGAACGAAAAAATTATATAGAACTCCAGTATCTATTATTCATATACATAATTTTCTTGTTTGTTAATTTTATGGTTTCATTCTTTAAATTTATTTATTATTATTATATTTTTTTTTGAAACCATAAAACAATATGAGAATATAAGAAATTTATATATCGGGTGCAAAGGGAGTTGGGGTAATTGAAAATTTTTATTAATTTTCTATTGCATAAAGAATCAACGAAAAACATCAATATTATTGTACATTGGAAATATATTAAACCATATCGAAGAATTTACAAGCAACTCTTTTAATTTTTAACACTATGTTACATGATACTGCTTAATACAGGTATAAAGAGCGATCCAATAGGATGTATTTTTCCAATTGGGATTCCCATTAGGATTCATGCATGACAACTGTCATATTCATATAAAATTTGTGTTCTGTATTCTTTGACATTTCACCAGGAATAGACTTACGATAGAACAAATTTTACTAACTGTGGAAATTTATTTCCAAAATCAGTGTTCAGTCAGAAATTTCGAACCATTTTTTCATTATTGGATATTTAAAGTGCGTACAAGTCGATCTAATGTGACTGCTAAAAATAAATTCGTCACCGTTTTCAAGTACTGGGTCTCTCATATGGCACATTAAGGCGTATGAAGAGAGATCTAGGTTTGAAGGCATACAA
Source organism: Tipula lateralis (assembly GCA_963932295.1). NCBI lineage: Eukaryota > Metazoa > Arthropoda > Insecta > Diptera > Tipulidae > Tipula > Tipula lateralis. The sequence goes on along the minus strand of OZ010738.1, from coordinate 89,647,290 downwards.
AACACAGCTTGTTCAAGAATTTGAAGGCTGACCTTTCTTTTGCGGAATCGAATTGGTTTATGGGCGTTGGAACAGCTCAAAATTGATCAGTTTTAACTATCGAAAAATTGTGTTTAGCGATTAAGCTCATTTTTGGCCAGAAAAAATTCAAAAGCTTACAATGATTCCTGAAAAAAAGCATGATCGACCGCATTTCTTTAAATGATCAATAAATTTGCCGACTTGTGGTTTTAACAGGATGGTGCAACGTACCATACAGCAGGCCAAACCATCGATAAACTACAATCGATTCTTATCGGCCGAAACCGTTGAAAGTGCTAGAAAACCGGAACATAGGTCACAAATTCAGTATTAGATTATTAAATTGATTTGAATACGTTTTATTTCAAAACAACTTCCGCAAGCTCTTATTGAATCACCTATTATAAAGAAAATATCTATAAGTACCACTACCATCGATTCGTTATTTTATTGTTTTTCTCGAAAGTAAATTAAAATTTTACAATAACTTAATTTCTTTTGCCGAAAAATATTTAAATTATTTTATTAAGTATTTTATGTGCTGAACCAAACATGTTTTTTTTGTATGTGTAGAAAATATAATTAAAATATTTGAGCGAAAATACCTTGGTAGAGCTAATAAAGATATGTTTACTTATAAACCTGGAATGAGAAGGAGATTAAAAAAGTTAACAAAATTTTGAGCAAAAAACATACTAACCCCTAACTCTAAAGAACAAATTTTTATTTTTCTGAAAATATTCATTGAGTTGTTGTTGTTTGTTTTATTATTATAAAAAAAAACAATTTGTTTTTCTTATAATATTTATTTTCTTGAAAAGAATTTATAATTTTCGTTGTTATGGAAAAACAAGAGAAAAATGTATTGTGATCCTCCATTGTTTTAATGAAAATATTGTTTTATATTTTATACATTATGATTTTTTCAGGTAAATATTGGCTTCTACTATGTCAACAATATGACTCATCGGCTTCGAATACCAACCAGCTCTGCAAATTGTTGTAAACAATCGGAGGTTGTCAGTGGCCTTCTCTACAAAGTTTTAAGTTGCAATAAATTTCTGATATTTTGTGATTAAATAAAACTCATATTACCTCAATTATATGCCTTCAAGAGAGATTTGAACCATATGATGACACACATATGGTTCAAATTGGGATCAAACTCAACTCTAATACAGCAATGTGATATATTTAGACATTTTATAAAAATATGTGTATTTGTTAAGTATTTGTAGATTGATATTTGAAATTGGATGACACGAATGAATGTGAAATATGTATAAAGAATGTGCAAAGCAGTGCTATTTTAGAATAGTACCAACGAGGTTTTAAATCTCCATTTACCGGATTTTACGGTGAACCGCGTTTAATATATTTCGTTGTCAGACGAAACCTTTGATTGTAGCAACGCAATAATGCTGGATCTAGCAACATTGAAGTACATCAACTCAACCACTCGGCAGGACTTTTCCCAACCATGTGCTTTGGCAAATAAACAACTCAATAGCATATGAACTATTAATTTCAAATAAGAAAGGACGACAGCGAGAATTAGGAGACAAAACTGGCACTATCCTAGAAGATTTGTTCGGAATTCTCACACAGCTGACTAGCACGAATTTGAAAACATAAAGGAGAATGAAAGTTATCAACATTGGTTAAAGCAAGAAACGTACCTGCTGAATGAACACAGAGTGTAGTTTTATTTCAAATGGTCGAATTGACTTTAATTTTAAAAAATTTAGAGGAAACACAGCAAAGCCTACTAGACGTCACATAAATTTAATATAGTCTCGTCAACAAAATACATCGCTATCGATACTCTTCGAGAAGATTTTATATTTTTGCCAATTGAAGATATAAATCGTTGTTAAAAATTGCAACCTACTCAATTTCTATGCGAAATCTCATATATTTTGAATGTATTAACGAACAACGGAAGGTGCGAAATAGCAGTGTTGCAGCGAAAATGGCACCTAATAAGTTATGCACCATTATGACAATAAATTCAACAAACCGATGAATCAAACTTCACGATTATAACGAATGATATTCGTGGTTTCCATTGAAACGACAGTGCTGAACTTCTTATAATGTCCAAAGATCTAGAGTAGTCTCTTTAAGTGCATAATGCATGTTGAAAGATAAGAAATTATTCAACATAGTTGTTGGGACTGCATCCAAAGACATCAAATAGTCCACTATTCTTTCTCCATTTTGCGCTTCAGTGCCAGCCATTCCGTGCACTAGTAACAATTAGGTTATCCGAAATAAGTCGTTTTCATAAAGGGGACGAACACATTCAATAACTATGGAGGTTATCTCAAAAGTAAAGTTCTGTACAGCATTTAAAGATACATATGGAGCCTCTACGATCACTTCTTACTTTTTTGTTAGCTATTTGAAAAAAAGAATAACCTGTTATTTGTGTGTTTACGTATATATTCTTTTTTAATGAAGAAACTAAAGATATCCAAAAGGAGTAAGACACATTTTTACATGGACATTTTTTGTCACGTATTGAGATGAAACATGAATCGATCGCGATTCACTTCGTAATTAAATCGTAAGTCAACCGAGTGTACTAATGCCGGTGAAATCCGAGTAATACCACAAATGTAAGCCTTTAAGGTTTAGGTCTCTGTATTTTGAAATACGCAAGGTAGTTTATTCGGCGAAACTTTCGAGAAACAAAACATCATTAATGAATATTACATAGAAGAAATTGGGGAAACCCCAATACATTGCACGAATAAAATTGCACGAATTAAGGTTTGAATTACTTTTTAATTCTAATAAAATTATGAGATCAAAGACAAATTGTTTTACAACAAAGCATAGAAACATTCTTAAACGAGACCATGTAGTTGGATTAAGACGAATGTTTCAAAAACAAATACTTTTTTAGTATTTAGCCTCGGGTCTTATTAAGCACATCATATACGAATGAGTATAATCAGTATTGAAACTAATGTAAATCTATAGTTTCAAAACAAATATATATAAAAGTAAACACACTTTTGGAGTGTATACGCCAAATATACACAAAATGTAAGGAAGACTTCAAATACATATATATTTAATTAGTTTAGAAGTTATTTCATTTGCAGAATTTGTTGAAGAAAAAAATCTTAAGATTCGTATCTTGATTAAACTCAATTATGAAAGTAAAACTTTAAGACAACAAATCCTAAAATTTAATTTAGCAATATAAAACGCTTTTTGGCTAATTCGATAATACTAAACAAATAAATATAATAAATGTGGAAAATATTAACATTATATTTATGTATGTACAGGGTGTCCCACTAAGAAGTTCAGATTTAAAAATTAAATAAAACTTAATATATTTTCAAATATTATAAATTGGAGTCGCGATTGCTTTTGGCGTACTCGATTCAGTTGGTCCAATATCTGAGCACATCTTCAATATTGGCTTTCAAATGCTCCATTGTTTGTAGATTGTCTCTATAACACTTGTCATACACGACACTCCACAAATAAAAAATCCAAAGGCGTCAAATCACAGTTCCTTGCTGCTCAATTAACGTCACCATTTCGAATGATAATGCGAATTTTGTGAAACAGTTTTACTATTGTAACGCCCGATGTGTGGCACTATCTTGCTAGAACCAAATTCCGTTGTCCTTAACGGTTGCGCCGGCTTGAAGTTCGAAGAAATACGACTCAATAATGCCGCCACACTACAAGCCGCACCAAACAAAACGCACAATGGTGCATTAGACTTCTTCATATATTCTTGTGGCACTTCCGATCCCCAAATGCGACAGTATTGTTTGTTTACGAATCTACTGGGATGGAAATGCGTCTCGTCAAAAAACATATTTTTTTAGCAAAAGGCCCACACAACGAATCGATATCTAAGTGGATGGTCACGGAGCTGAACCAATTGAACTTTATAGGGCCACAAATCAAGGCATTAACGCAGAATTCATTAAAGAAAAGCGGATGATGTTAATTTCCGATGCACGATGACGAATTGATGTTGGCACAGATTTTCGGCCATCGTTGTGATATTTTCGACTAAACAAATACGACGAGCACGGCTACGATTTAAATTGTCGACTAGGTAGCTCGTACTTACGCACAAACATTATCATGCGATTTCGAACCATTTGTCTTTCTTGTGGAAGTAAATTTTCAACATTTCCCACTTTGTTGATGCGTTAAGCGACTCATTTCGTCAACAAGAAATAATATACTGAGCATCCGTCATAGAAAGAATGACATTAGTGTTGCCTTGGCTATGGCTATAACCGATATGTCAAATCTGAACCGGTTATTGGGACACCCTATAGGTACATTAGTCCAGCAATAAAGTTTGTCTTCGGCTTTTTTAATATCCGTGACTAATAAAAACATATATCATCTATATTACTTACCTCCTCTCTAAACCGCTTCACAATTTCTCCTTTTTTGCCAATTATACTTCCGACTTCCTGCAAGCAGAAATAAAAATAAAATTTTAATTATCAGATTATAACCAAAAAAAAAAAAATTAATAAAAAATAAACTTATATATCAAGATTTAAGGTTGATAAATTGTTAAAAAATACTAAAACACAATCTTGTATTTTTTTTTATATTTTACAGGTCAAGTTGAAAACACAAATAAAAATCTGAAAATTCGTAAAAATTTCCAACAAGATTTATTTTTTTGTTGTTTTCGTTCGTTGATGATAACGGAACGGTTGATGATGATAATTTAGACAAAAAATATATATTTTCTCTTATATACAATTTTCTCAATTTTACTTCTTTTTTGTTTTGAATTCAAGAGGATTTTTAATTGAAAAATAAATTAATTAAAAGAAAATTTATTCTTTTATCAGTCAAAAATAAACTAAAAAATATTTATTTGTTGTCGAATATAAAGAATATATTTAAGAGAATTCCATTCTTAGTGGTTTAGATTAACCGACAAAAAATATCGTAATGCTTTTCTAGCATAGTCATGCAAACAATACTTGTGCGAACTATGTATATGTTAATAAGTTTTTCAAAATATAAAGGATAAATAGATTGAAATGCAATTTAAAAAAAAACTTTGAAAACAGCTTTAAATGTGGAAAACTCAAACAAAAATGTCCGTTAGTTTAAATAGTTAAGTTTAATCGCGAAAGAGTTGGGAGTGCCTTGAACTCCAAAACATATTGATTGGAAAGATAAAAACAAACGACATTTAATGTTTGAAAATAATTTCTTTTAAATGTTGTCTGCGACTGGCCCTTCGATGATCCATTCTTTCTATGGGTCCAATTTTTCAGCACTCTTTCGGCCATTTCGGTCGATATTCCGTTTATTACACGTGTCGTGTTCACTTCTAAATTCAGGAATCGCTTGTGGTTTATCGATTAAAAAAGTGATTTCAGATATTTCCATAAAAAGTAATCTAACGGTCTCAGATCACAAGATCTTGGAGGCCAATCCACGGGTACCTTTTTTGATATGATGTTCTCATTAACAAATTCAATAAATCGATGGTTTAGCCTGCAGTATGACACGTTGCACCATCCTGTTGAAACCTCAAGTAAGCTACACCAATATCTTGAATTTATGGCAATTCATTCAGTTTGCGCCATTTACACGTTTACATGGTGTCCTTCCGCTTTTTTAGAAATACGGTCCGATGATATGCCACTTCCTCATGAACAGTGCTTTTTCCATGATGTCTTAGAAGCTTTTGAGTCTATTGTGGCACGTCAATTTGGAGCTGTTTAAACGCCCATAAACTAAATCGATGACGCAAAGGAAGGTCAACTGGTTCAATTCTTGAATTGTAGTTTGTATGCGTTCAAAGCAAAATCTCTTTTCAAAATACGCCATAATCTGAAAACGAGAATCCCAGAACTAGAGAACAGCGACGAATTACTTGATTGAGGTCTTAACTTTTAGCTACAGCAGCAATATTCACATTAGATCGACTTGTACGTAATCAAAATGATATTTCCAGTTAAGTTCTTGTAATTCGCTAGCACGACTGAACGTATATACGAATAGTCCATATATCTCAGATACACTACGACGAACAATTTTTAACGCATTACACAACGCATGTTTCTCAATGGACTCAATCGTGTTTATCCTGCCAACGAGCAAAAGTACAACGGCATACAAAACCACCTCATGAACATTTAGATATTCCAGCATAGGAAGTTTCGAGCACATCCATTTGTATATTGTCGAACCGCTTCCACAATTCAATGGATATTCATATTTACTAACGTGTGTCGATAGATTTACACGCTACAGAAGCATACTGTTCTACCGATATGTCAACATCAACTATCGCAGCGACGTTTGTGACACTATGTACACCTTTCGGTGTTCCAGCACAGATTACAACGGATCAAGCAACACAATTTTTGCATAAACTTTTCGCAGAGTTAACTAAGCTTCTATGCTCAAATCGCATACGTATCACCTACTAGCAAATGGTTGGACGCTTGCACAAGCAACTTTAAAGCCGCATTAATGAGCAGATGCAATAACACCCAATGGAATCACGGTAAAGGAGGATCTAAAATGCTCACCAGCCGAACTTGTCTACGGATAACCCCTAAAAGCTACCGGGTGGGTTCTTTGATAATCCTCTCCCCCTGTTGCCAACCAACCAACCTCGGCTCAAGAGACAGTTATAGCTACGCACCACAATGCAAAAACAGCTACTGGAGGTGAGTTGTAATTCAAAGTTGTTGCTTGTATGTTGTAATTTGCTAGGCCGGTATCGATCTGATGATAACGTCATTGAATGATTATGTGATGGTTAAGATGAAATCCATTTTACCAGGAATAAGCTATCGGACTAGATGTTCGTACTGTGCGATTCGTATATACATTCAGTATGACGCGGCAGCGCTAGCGAATTACAAGAACTTAACTTGAAATATCGATTGTATTAATTGATTGATTGTGGCGTGATGACAATTAAAGTTGCGAACTATTTGAGTTATTCTGAACACCACATTATTTTACCGCAAGTGAATACTCCCTCCGTGTTTGATAATTATTACTCTATACCGTAATACGTTGGGGTGCCTGATTAATGATTAGGCTTGTTGCGACATGAAACGAACCTGACTTCATGCTGTATTTGTGGGTGCCTGTATTTACCCACCTTAGTCTTTCTTGCTTTGGCTTTGTTGCAGCATGAAACAAACTTCCTGGAAATATCTGAGACTTGAAAGCACCTCGACGCTTTACATTGCTGTGACCCAACGGCCCTGTTTAGGAAACATTACACGTCAATGTCTTCTGACACAACTTCCAAAAATTTCCTTTTCTCTATGGTGGTTGTCCGTTACGCGCTTACAAGACAGATATTACGATTTATGTACGGAAAATGACGTCACTAAAATGTTCACATGGTGGATGCATTTGCTGAGAACGATTCGATGGAGTATGACTGGGCTATCAAAGTATACTTTGTTTATCAAAAATCCCTATAAAAAGGAATGTAATGGCCTTAAATAGATTGATCTTGCAGACCAATTCATATTTCCTCGACACGAAATTAAGTAATTTACGAAGAACCTTTGCAATTCGTCAATATTCTTACGCGTAGAATGCCAAATTGCACCGTATTGTTGAAAATAAACATACTCCATGTCGATTTCGTCAATCTGTGGTTAAAAATGGTTTCGGATTATCTCATACTATGTTTCACGACAGCGATATTGTCTGGTGTGCCAACAGTTTTTTGCGTATTATAGGTTTTGGTGAACCCATCACACGTAACGAGCGATGGTAACTAGCTTTGGGCACACGTAACTAGATTTGGGCGGTTATGGCGACCAACATATTCACGAATTGTATGTTTTTGCTTTTGAATAAGTCTAACATGGTTCAATTGAATACGATTCCATGGTTATAAATTGCAAACATTTATAAAATGACATGAAATTACAGAAAACCAAATTGCCGTCTTTTTAGATTTCACTTTAATTAAATCTCGTTATGATAACACTTTAATAGGATTCGATTTTCCTGTCATCAATAAAATTATATAATTAAAAATCAAATTTAATAATTTTATTTAATTTAATTATTTTATTTAGCTCCGTTCTGTAGATGGTAATTTGGCTTGGAGAGAGGATGTAGATAATAATGAGTAAGATATGTATAGGCTTGCTTATTAATTATCGATGTATAAGTTATGGCATTTTAGTGATTTACCATTTAAGCTTTAAAGACTAGTCAAATATAATTAAAGAGGTGGATAGATCCAGAAAATAAAAATTAAAGAACTCAAAGAAGACATTTGCTCCAAAAAGCCATCAGTATAATACTAAATTAGTATACATAATTTATTGCATTTCACTAATGTACCAATACTTGTGCCCGTATGTTTGATTGGAACACGCCAGTGAAATATTTCAATGGAAAGGGTAACCGATCAAACGCATGCAATTGCATTTGCCTCTTAATTCAAAGAATAAACAGTATACATTGCCATTAAGTTTGGAATATAATTTCATTCAAATGCCTTATTGTACTTCATATTCTGTCAACCCAATTGTTCAGAACATTTTGGATTGTATGAGCTACTATCTCATCAACAGTCTCTCATTGTGGATGCATAAGGCTTTCCCGTTACATGTAGAGTATCTGAGTTATAAATGTAACAATTTTGCATCATAAAATAACCTCCGATTGTTAACATTAGCTTGACTCATACTCCTTTTTTTCAAGCGTTTCACAGCCCAATTGTACTTTATACGCCTTAAATGTTCAATTCTTGAGCGTGATGGCGAGTTGGTGATGATGGATGCTCAGATACATTATGACCAACAACTGCAATGTTCTCGGCTGTATGACTGTAAATGCACGTGGTCCAGTTACAAACTAGCTTCACAAATTGATCCATAAATTGCTTTATAGATATTTCATTGCTAATTAGTTTTTCCACGTAAATTACTGTTTGGGTAGAACACTAACCATTTTAAAAGTATGTTATCAACATTTCTCAATTTCGTTCAATCGTAAAGTAACCCATTTCGTAAGTGTTAAGTATTAAATTAATTTTCTGTCAAAACACAAATTACATCCATTTTTGGACAGTTTTAAAGTTAAATATTTCTCCACAGGATGTCCTTTCTGACTATTTTATGGAATGATTTAAGATATCACTGACTATAATAATAATATGTACAACTATAGTACTTCATAAAAAATAATTTTTAATTTTTGTGGAATTCATAATTTATAAACGGTAAGTAATATTTTCAACAGAAGTGATATAAAATAAACATTTGCAACTTTCAGAATTTAATATTAATAAAAAATAAAAATATGCATAATGCAAAAAAAAAAACACAAAATTTTCTAACAAGAAACAAGCAGGTGCTTCATTAAAACCGACAGAAAAAAAATGTAAATTATTACACGAATAAATTAAATAAATTCTATTTTAAATATGAAAAAAAGAAAACTTTACTGAAAATTTACAGTGAATATAGTAATCCCAACAATTAAATGTAATAATAATTTATTTATTTCTGTTACAAAGATTTTTTTGCTTTAAATTTAGACACAATTAAAATAAATAGACAACAAATAATGTTCAATGAATTAAATAAAATGTAGTTGACATTTAAAGTTCAATTTTATTTTTAATAAATGTTAACATAAATTGTCACTCTATCTTATATGTATATGTCTAACACATCATCCTAACTATAAATCCAAATCTTATAATTGTCAGAAATATTCGACCGATTAAGAATAACATATTTTTACACCGTGGCCATATAAATAACAGGTCCGACTTTGGAAAGTTTACGCAGTTTTCTGTTATGTAAAATGGGTTGGATAAGTTTCCCCAAAAATCGTCTGCCCAGACACATTTTCACTAAAACTATTTATACAAATATGTTTTCTCAAACATCGTTTCGTAAACTATCGTTTGCCCAAAAATTGTTTCCTAAAAAGTCTTTTGCCTAAAAGCTCCTCAAAATTCCACCATTTTTGGGGATCTTCAAATCAAACAGCTAGTTATGATTATTATGGTTAAAGAATAAAAGAAACCCACAGCAAGATAAACAATAATACAGTTTTTCAATAGATTCCTTAATATACGAGTATGTACATATATATATATATATATATATATATATATATATATATATATATATATATATATATATATATATATATATATATATATATATATATATATATATATATATATATATATATATATATATATCTGTGGCAATTCAGCAAAACCACTTAAGTCAAGATAAGTGTTTTTTTAAAATTTTATTTGTTCAGTTTCATTATTCATTTCTTCACTCACCACGCCAATTTTCAAGTAATTTGCTTGATTTGTCACCCAGTTATGATATTTTGAAAAAACTATTTTTCATGCAATACACTCTATTAGAATTTTAGAAAATCACGTTTCCTGAAAAATGTACTTTTTTGAGTTAAGTGGTTTTGCTGAATTGCCACAGAATTATATATATATATATATATATATATATATATATATATATATATATATATATATATATATATATATATATATATATATATATATATATATATATATATATATATATATATATATATATATATATATATATATATATATATATATATATATATATATATATATATATATATATATATATATATATATATATATATAATGCAAATCGATAAGAGACTACGTTGATTTTATTTCCATTTTATTCATTCCATCTTTTATTTGTGAATTCGTCATAATTAACCAAGCATCAGTTTCAAAAAAAAAATGTCTTTAAATATAGTAGTCTAGTAAAGGTAAAGATTTGTTGTGCCATATTGGTTATAGTTACTACATGAATGTTAAGTTCGTGAAGGGGTTGTGTGGATCGTCACTCCTATCAATGTAAGGCACGGAGAACTACAAAAATTGGTAATGAAACACAAATAATCGTGAAGCAGCCATTGACACAAGTGCATGATCCGACCGCGAGCGAATTGTCCATGCCTCATAAAAATCCCAGAAAGCAAAAATAAAGCGAGTTCGACAAGAAACAGTTCGTAATCAATATACCAGATCATCTGAGAATAGTAGATGGCGAATAGTTTATTTTGTCTGAAAAGCGGTTCGACCATGAGTGAGACTTCTGAGTACTGTAAAATCTTTAAGAATGTTAGAAAATATATACTGTTGGCTGATGGATGTTTGACGTTGTTCCATGCATATTTCATCAACTTATTACAATTTTGTAAAGATTGACGGCGTTATCGTAACGGCACTTTTTGTTTGATGACTTTAAACTCGCGAAAATATGTTATGATGAAATGATATATGCAATTGTAAAAGTAGCCTGCAATCATTTTAATGATTTGAAGCCAAATTTTGTATTGGCTGATTTTGAGAAAGCATCAACCTCTGCTCTCAAAGCTGTGTTTCTGAACACATAGTTTCATGGTTGCTATTTCCATCTGAGTCAAATTATATGGAGACGCGTTCAAAAAGAAGGACTGACTACTACTTGCGGTACATTCGAAGCTGTCGCTTTCGATATCCGAATGGTCCGTTCACTTCATCCTGATTATATACCCAATGAAATTGTGGAAATAATTATATATTGAATAAAACCTCTACACTGCACCGCACTTTTGGTCCGTTTATAATCAAAATTACGAAAGCCTACCTCGAACTACAAACAACGACGAAGTTTGACATCGACGGCTTTAAATAAAAATCGGAAAATGTATCTTGGGTGATTGGGTAGTGAGTTTGAGCAAAAGTATTTTGAGGAAAAACATTTGGGGAAGTATTTTTTGGGAATTTGATATTTTAAGAATAAACATTTAGTACATTTCAATAATAGTTAGGTCGTATCACCATACACAGTGCCTTACAGTTAATTAAATTCAATTAAAAGAATGTCAGTACATAAAACCATTGTAAAGAGTGATCCAATAGGAGCTACCTTTTCCAATTGGGATTCTCATTGAGATTCATATGACATTGTGTTCAGTATTTATTGACATTTCACCATGAATAACTTTTCGTCTGCCGATAGAAGAAATTTATTTCAAAAAATCCCTGTTAAGTTAAATATTGTTCCGTACTCTATGACCATTTTATGTTGTTTATAAAAGTCCAACTGAACGCAATATTCGCGAAACTATCAATAAATATGGAACCACGTTTTCAATATTGGATATTCATCACCCGAATAGAGTGCGACAAGTCGATCTAAAGTGAATATTTCTGCTGTAGCTGAAAGTGTACGTGAAGACCTCAACCAATCAATTAATCGAGGCCAAACCGTCGATTTATTGAAGGAAAAATTTAATGAAAACATCAAGAATGGGACCCTTGAATTGGCGTCCAAGATCTTGTCATCTGACGCCGAAAACGTGAAATCAAGTGAAATCACTTGTTTATATCGATAAACCACATTCGATGAACCCATAAAATAAACATCATTTACCGAAGTAAAGTTCCAAATACAATTTTTGATTACTATTAAATTGTAAAACGTTTTATTTTAAAAACTTCCGGAAGCTCTTATTAGATCACCCTTTATACTACGAGGATATCAACATCAAATAATGAAAGCTCAAACGTAATGGCATTAATAAGCGACTCTTTTATGTATATATAGCTTACTTTACAAAGAAAAACATCCCCAAAATGGATAATTCTTCTTCTGGTAATCCGGGTTTTTATAATTCTTATCATGGAGACAGAAGCATTATCTTGTTGATAAATCCCATTGCAACTTTAGAAATGTATGATACATAAAAGGAAAATATAGTTTATGATGCTACCACATCCTATTATACCACTGTTTATTTGGTTCGATTTTTCTTAATTTCCATCTACTTCCGATCAATTCCACTATTTTAAACGTCATTTAAGATTTCATTGCAAAAGGGGTGTTTAAAAAAATTTAATTTATTATTTAATAATGTTTTTATTTAAAAAAACAATTCCAAAGACAGGAAAATGAACTGAATTTAGAAATTTTTGAAAAATGATTAATATTGCAATTTTTCTTGAGAATATTATAATTAATTTATCTCTAAATAATGAATTATTGGACCTGAAAAACTATAAACAAAACTTACAATATTCAACAAGTCTATGGTATGGGTCTTACTGTCGACTGTAAGTGCTTTGGACAGATGAGATGATATACATTGATTTGAAAAGTTAATTGGATATATTTTGTAAATATTACGAATAAAATAGGAAATTTTTTTCTGCAAGATAAGAGTCGGCTTTGAGTACACTTAAACCAAAAACGAGTTCGACTGTGTTTCTCAACCGTATTTGGAGTAAAATTATACAGATTTCAAGCTGCGTCTATGACTCATAACTGTTGATGATACATGAATCCACCACAACACTCGAGAGCGCAATTGATGGAAATGTGTCAAGACGATTTAATCATCAGAAAAGATAACTGCAACAACGATTAAAAAGCTGTTTTATTGATTGATTACAAAGCAATTGACTTTGAATATTCAAATTCCTGAAAAAATAGTATATTATACTCTAAATAAAACCGATAAATAAAACCGAGTTATTCCGTTAATGGAAAAATCCGATTCGATCGAAGAATATAAATTCTGTGATTTGCGATAAATTTTTGCCTAATGTTATCAAATCTTAAAATATGATCAATTGAAAAGAAAATGCGTACAGTCGTCGTATTTTGTGTTAGGCGTTCGGAAAATCGTAGACTGTGCTTTTTACTTTGATAATAGCATAGTTTCATTTTTCAATTAACTCGGACATATGTATTTCATAATAGACTCGCTAATGGAGTTTACCAAAAATTAGAATAGACCTAGTCGTATTTAAATGTTACCATTTATAGTTATCTATGACTTAGAGGCCGTAAACGGCCCTTCGAATGTCGTATTGATGCAGGTTGTAGGTGGTCAGCCCAACGAATGCTTTTACACACAATCGCTTTTTATGTAATCCGGTACATGTTAATTTTTCGCCAACGACGATAATTGTTCTCAAAACTGCAGCGTGATGAGAAACTATCTTAACCATTAACTATCTTAACCTACAATCGGTGATATATAGTTTCAATCGTTTATTTATAGTGTGATTAGTTCAATAATGCACAATTAAAATGGGTTATCAATTTGTTTTTTTTTATCTAAAGACTTTTCATCTCTATAATGAAAATTCATTTCATTAGCATTGTTAATAATTATGTCTATATACAATTGCCATACTTATCGTGAATTTAATATTATTTGACCCCAACTCGAAAACAAAACAGTAATATAACTATAAATTTCATCTTAATTTTCTTTTTTTTTATCAAAACTTTCTAAAGAAAAACTTTAACGCACACAAAACCTTTTTAAGTTTTTATTATTATAAAACCTAAAAAATAATTTCTTTGTTGTATGTTGTAAGTTTACACAGTACAGTGTATATTTTGTTTGAATGAAAAACTTTGGTTAATATATTTTTGGCTTCAGTTTGACAACTACATATTTGTTTTAACCAAATGCTTTAAGAGCGTTTAAATTAAAAAAATTTATATACTTTCTGTGTAAGAAACAAAAATTTAAATTCATTATGATAAAAATAATTTATCTTATTTATCGATCACTCGATCATTAAAATATCGAAAGTACTTGTTGTAAATGACATAATAATTACCGATTAGAATATTATTAATCGAATATAAATTTTATATTTCAAGTAGATAACTATCTCAAAATAGCAGGTAGTTTGTACGTGGTAAGCAAAGATTGAAAGTATGATCGCTTAAATATTATATAAAATATCACATAAAATAAAACAAATTTTACATTATAAATAATAAATCATGTTTAGGATATACGTAAGTTTTAACATCGATTGTAAAAAATGAACATATAATTTTGGTTTTATCGTATGAAATTTATAGCGACAGAATAACTAACAGCAATCCTCTGACATCTCGATTGGCCCATTGTGACATCCCTTCCAGACGTGCACTCTCAGTCCCGAAATCTGATTCTTCTTCTAATGTAGTCCAAGATATCTGTTATCATCAAGAAGAGCTCAACAGTTTCTTCTTCTCCTCTCCCACACTATTCGCAGTTTGCGATGTTTCGAAATATCATTCGGAACATATTATTATTATTCAGGTAACCATATGAGAATGCCCAGTAAGATCCTCAAAGTGAGTCTATCATAATCCGAGAAAAACTGGGATCTTTGCTGAGTTATTGATCCAATTTTGGATAGTCGACAAGAGATAAGGTTATCCTATATATACTGGCGCAGATCACCAAAGTAATAATCGATATCTCTTTAAGAGATCACGCCACTCTTAAACCGGGATCAGGTCCAACAAAAGTGGAAGCTGCACCCAAACGGGCCAATTAATCAACCAATACATTTCTTTTGACACCCTTTGGGTATCTACTGAATAATAACTTCATTCAGACTGCCTAGCCGATTTAGAACAATTATCGTCTCTAAAACCAGTTTCGATAGAACAGTATTTGAAACACTAGTCTTTAGAGCAGCAGCCCTGCAGTCATTTTAGTTGTTGACTTTTGAACAAAAAAATTATCTTAAATTATTACTATGGGCAAAGCTCTGCTATCTGAAAAGAAATCATAGGTTATGTTTTAACCGATGTTATCTAAATGATAAATACGGTATAATTAATCGAAAATAATTTAAGGTAAGGGTCTAAAGCACGACATAAGGTAATTTAAATATAAACAAATTGAATATAATTAATAAGAATAAGATGTTTTAATTTATATAGTATACGTCATTACGTTTCATCAATAAGTTTATGTGTCTGTTGGTATTGTAAATAAAGCTTTATTCTGTCTTAAATAAATTGAAACAAGCCATGCGCAAAATGCTGGGCATAATGCCCGTGTTTTTCAGAGAAGATTGTGTCAAAGCATAAGACTTGGGTCAACTGACATCAGTAGTTTTAAAGAAACAGTTGTGTTAACATCGATATATTACTTGTCCATCAAACGTGAATCGAAGATTTTTTAAACGATAACTCAGCAGTTGGAACGATTGCTTAAAGGCATAGAAAACATTCTGATGTCTGTTGATTATAGTGTATGAAGGGTTGGTGATCGGAGCTGGAAAAACTATTTCAAGATTCTACTATACAGGTACGAATTATGTGCATCATCGTATATGTCACCATTATTTTTCCTATTATATGTTTTCCAAAATTTTCCATTTACTATATTAAATTTTTACGTTTGGTTGTATTTGATTCGGTATTTTGTCGCTTTGTATAACAACGTTATGAGATAGTTAACTAGATTACTGATAATTCTATCATTTTTATGTTTTTACATAAGATAAAGAATAAAATAGTAGATTTTAAGAAATTCTATGTGAAGATGAGATAAAGAACTTAGATAAAAATGATTAACCGTTCAAATAAATTTCACAATCAATTATTCTAATTGTTATTAAATGTTGGTCTTGAATGCTCATGACACATTGTTAAATAATGAATGTAAACTAATTAATGACCATATATTTAGACACGAGGTAGAATGTTGAATTCAGAAACATAATTTTTTATGGAAATTAAAATTCCTATTTATTTATCCTTAGGATTTATTTAATATTTAGAAAAAACTGTAATACAAAGCTTTGATTGATTTGCGTTGGTTTATCCAGGAGATAATTGTATAGTTTGTTTGTTTTTATTTCTGTGGTTTCGGCCATAAACCGAAGTACTCCCAACAGTTGCCTTTTTCAACGTCCTTTCTAATTTCATTTGCACGTTGCACTGCTCTATAGAACAAGCTATAAGGATGATAGATCGATCGATGAGTGCAACAGTGGGTCGTAGATGTTTTAAGCTATATCACCTTAATCAAATGATGAAAAAACATATGTGGTATTCAATCGTGGTAAATGACGTTAAATCAATGTGAACGCACCCTTAAACAAATGAACACACTATCAGAGTCAATATATTCAGTAAAAGCAACATTTTGTTATTTCAATTTTTGGTCGTAATTATTGTCCAAGTAGACAAACAATTCTAAGTCTAGTAAACCATTTGTGTATAAATATTCGCTGCTAGATGTTACCGCACTAGTGAGACAATTGATTGGTCGATGTGTCGAAAATATTCGTGCAATACAAGCGCCTGTCACGAACTAACCAATACAGTCGATTCCACGGCGTTATTATTGAAAATCGGTATAAACGAATCAGTACCTGCAGATGTGCCCGTAGTGGACACATCAAAAATACAGTTGTCACGTCCTTATTAAAACCCTTTTATACCATTATTGGGTTGTTTCGTTTATACGTTATACGAGGGCTGCCTTTTATATTTCGGGATTAGAGAACAAAAACAAATATTAACCATCGAAAATCACTTTATTGTTTTTCAAAATATTCCTCATGAAGATCTATACACTTTTGCATGCGTTTGAACCAATTGTCGAAGCACTTTCTCCACTCTGATTGAGGTATCTCCAAAATACATTCGGAATGCAGCAACCGCTTCTTCAGGTGTCGAAAAACGTTGACCTCTCAGTTTATTTTTTACGTGCGGGTATAAAAAGAAGTCATTTGGTGAAAGGTCAGGACTATATGCCGGATGACTCATCGCATCGATGTTTTGGGTGCTCAAAAATGCAGTTGTTTGAGCCAATGTGTGAGAGCTCGCATTGTCGTGGTGTAGAGTGATCCGTCTTCGGCGGTTGGTTTTCCTGATTTCTTGGAGGACAACTGGCAAACAAATTGTTGTGTACTACTCAGAATTGACTGTTCTGCGTTGTTCTAGTGGTACGATTGCGACATGTCCAGTTTTTCCGAAAAAAACATGCGACCATTTGCTTGGAAGTGCTTCGTGCGCGAACAACTTTTGTTGGACTTTCTTGAAACACCCAAACAGTCGACTGCTGTTTACTTTCGGGCTCATGCGCGTAAATCCACGATTCATCACCTGTTACGATGTCATATACGTGCTTTGAAGCACCGCGATCGTATTTTTCGAGCATTTCTTTCGACCAATCGACACGAGCCTTTTTTTGAGCGATTGACAAATTGTGTGGGATCCAACGCGAACAAAATTTTTTGACAGTTAAATGTTCATGCAATATTGAGTGGATGCTGGTCCCACTAATGCCTAAGGTTGCCTCTATCTCACGATAAGTCACATGACGATCTTGCACACAGCATCAATGTTTGCAAATCGAAAGCATCGAAATTTGTCTTGGAGTGAACTCCGACCACGATTGAATTCACCATACCATCGATAAAAACTGGTCCTTGATGGAACTTCATCGCCAAAAGTTGATCTAAGTTGATTCATGCAATGCTGCTGAGTTAATCCACGTCAAAAAAATAATCGCACAAAAATGTTCACGATTTAATTCCATTCTTGGGGGCAGATGAATCTTTTAATTTACTGTTAACAACACAAATAGCGCTCGTATGTCGGAGTACGTATAACTTCAAAAACTTCTAACTTTACGATAGAGCTGTCAGTTGACAGATTGCAACACCAGGGTTGCCAAATCCCGAAATATAAAAGGCAACCTATGTACTCATTAAATCAATTGATAGTTTTTACTATGATGAAAATTCTTTCGTATGTTAACCCGCTATAGTACTCTTAGTTTTATGTTCTTATTATGAATGAGCTGTAGCTTTTAAATGGGTATGACTAGAATTTCTTTGCGAAAGATCTCATCTGTTCGCGAATTACCGAAAAATATGTATATTTCTGAAATCTCATTTTTTGAGAGTTATTTTCTTTGGGATTTTTCATAACCCGAGAAATTATTTATAACTCTCGAGACTAATTACAATAATTTTTATAACTACACTTCGATTATGATGTACAGTCACAGATGCACAATTAGTCTTAGCTAAGAGTATACTTTTATTTCGTATTCTGCACGTAATCTTAACTGTGTACACTTGCATTACGCTGGAGAAAGTTCTAAAAACGTTGGTTTTGTGAGAATTTAAAGGTCCTGCAGAAGAAGTTATTGAACTATAGTTGAATCTGAATTAAATGAATTTCAATTAAGTTTATGTGCGATTACTAATAGAGCGAGTACGATGGTTAATTTTGAAAAACTTGCTCCGTGTAAATTTATGACAAAAAATAACCTGACAATACAGCTGAATTAGAAAATGATTCTACGTTAAGTCAATCTAATGACGAAAGTAGCAACGAGGATTTATACGAGTCGGGTACAGTACAGAGTAGTTCCAGAAAATACTATAATAAAGTAAAGTTATTTAAATAACTTTAAAAATTTAATTAACTATTTTTGTTGAAAACATTTTGAAGTTTTATGAACAAATTCTCGGGATGGATTTTTGTCTATTTTTATTAATTGAGAAAAAAAATTGGAAACAAACGAGAATCCGCATCTCGAAAGTACAAATAGGTATCACCAACCAAATTTATTTGTACTCGTATAAAATAAATTACAAAAAATGAAAATTTGCATATATTTTGCAAAGTATTTATCATCATAATTTAGTTATTTATCTATATAGCTAAATACGAATCTTAAAACAAGAATGTAATTTTCTTATTTTCCCATGACTTTAGTACTTGAAATCAATAAAACTGAATTTGTGTGAGTAAAATAAAATTCACGTTAAGTTTCAATGAAATTGAAAATTATGGCATTGTTATTATGAGTCACTATACTCATTCAAGAGTGTAGTATACAAGACTCTTATATTTTTAGACTCTTATATTTTTAATCATAGAATGCAATTCAACTATAAACTGTGATTAATAGGACATAAATAATTTCAATGATTAAAGTTTGCGAATATGAAAATTCCCACGAAACATTAAACAATAAATAATTTTCACGACCAAGTTTGTTCACAACTCATTAACATTTTCCAAACATAATATTGATTTATGAAACGATGAAATGTCAATCCGTAAAATAAACTACATCACTGTCTGCCTACTCGTTAAACGTTATCAATTTCTCATAGAAGGCACTATGTAAATATTATGAATGTAACTTTTAAAATCTTGTTTTTCCACTCAAAATTTACCAACTTTTAAATCGTTTCAAAATTCTGCTATAAATATTAATATTTATACTAATACATAATATTGATCAACCCAACCCACAGATTGGTCTTATCGATTTGCAATACAGAGAATACTGAATAGAAAGCTCAAAACATTTAAAATGCGTCATTAATATATAAAATAACCGGTAGAGTTATAAATATAATGAATTCGAGCCATTTATTTTGATTCGGTTGTTAAAGTGACATATATAAGACATTAAAATGTGGGAATTCAGAAACCTCTTAACCAAAATCACTGCTTAAGTATCCGGACACAAGGTTAATGGTTAAGAAAATAACTCTGTTATTGCTATAAGGGTTGAGGAAACAAATGAACGCAATTCGCGTGGTTTTATTCAGATTGAACCACACTTTTACACCATGAGCTTGGTTTCATTTAAATTATGGTGACTTTGTGAGTCTCATTAGTGTGTTTAGTATAATTGAAGGTCTTGTGGCGACCAGAGCAACTAAAAATAATACACAATAAGCGCTCACGCCACACGCAATTAATAAAATCGATATTTCGAGTTAAGTTCTTGTAATTCACTAGTACTGTCGCGACATGACTATTCGTATATATACGAGAATCGCACAGTAAGAACATCAAGTCCGGTAGCATATGCCTGATGAGATGGATATAATCTTTTCGATCACGCAGTCATTCAATGACGTCATCATCAGATCGAAACCGGCCTAGTGGATTACAAGAGCAAGCAACAACTCGGAAGAACAACATATTCAAAATTACAGTAAGCTACACGCTTCAGTCTCCTACATAATTTCTAATAAGTGCCCAGTTCCAACCACCAGATTTGGTTTTGCTTGCCTCTTAACTTTAAGAAACATCAGTGTTGATGTCATTGCAAATCACATTACAATATCGCACAATTTGTCACGTACACAAGAGAAAATTCACCGAGTTTATTCGGTGAACTCTTTTTGTCGCGATCCATTAACGCTTCTTCATTTAACTGTGAAACACAAAATTATTTTCTTCATCTCGACATGTTACTCGATAAAGTGCGTACTACTCCTCGTACTTCTCAATTTTCTCAAATGTTTTTTTAAGTTCACATCTGGGGTCACTAAGTATTAACCACTTCCAACTTATCTTGGAAACTGTATTTTACGATTCGATTTTGCTATTTTAAGGTTTTTACCACAACAACACTTTTTGAACTTATTCCATGCAAACTCGCTACTGTTTAGTTAACTGTTTGTCAGAGTTTCAGTAAGCTTGTTTAAGTATTCTATTTAGATCCCACGGGTATTAAATCACAGAGGTAATGCTAGTTATAACACGGATTTTAAGCCTGGTTGGTTCTCGAGTCGGTTCTCGCTACACTTCAAAACAGCCCATAACTTAATTCAACTAAACCTAGCATTTATTATTTGTCTGATTAAGATCGTTGTTAAGGTGGAGGTGTATTTGATTCAGTTGGCCTAGTTATAACAAGTTATTTCTATATTAATTGAGAACCCTAGTAGAACTACTAACTCATTGACTAACCCAAACTATACGCTAGTGATTGAAGCTTCCATGCAATAACTATGGTAGTGTGAAGATAGACTATAGAAATCAGGCGTATGGTAAAACGTTAAAAAGAACAGCAAAAGCCTTCACTTGGAACTGCGATTGCATTAATTAAGTAATTTTTTCAAATTCGTAGGGATAACTTGAAGGAATTGCCGTTCCGATTTTATTATAACTGTGGCTTAATCCCCAAATTGCAACAAACGAATTAATCCTGAACGGCGATGATTTCTTTCGGTCACTACTGAGAAGAATTCCGACCATTCACTGATTATTATTTTTATACGACTTGATCAACATACAGTTTGTATATGTTTGTACTAGAACAGGCATCAAGTTACAATATCGTAATATATTGCGTTGGCTACTAAGTAATTGCGGATTTCACTCGTAGATGGCTTCAGTTGAAATTTTAGACTTGCAGACGTAGTACAAATGTAAAACACATTTTGTTATTTGACAAGGGAAAAACGCATCGCAACCTCACAAAAAGTTATGAGTTGTTAATGGTGACAAAGCCTTAAAAGAACGGCAGTGTCAAAATTGGTTTACCAAATTTCATTCTGGTGATTTTTCACTCAAAGATGAAAAACGCTCTGGTCGTCCAGTTGAAGTTGATGACAACCTAATCAAAGCAATAATCGATTCGGATCGTCACAGTACAACACGTGAGATTGCAGAGAAGCTTCATGTATCACATACATGCATTGAAAATCACTTAAAACAACTTGGCTATGTTCAAAAACTCGATACATGGGTTCCTCACTAACTGAAAGAAAAGTATTTAAAGCTGCGATGTGCTAAAGACACGTAATGAAAATGATCCATTTTTAAAACGACTGATAACTGGCGATGAAAAATGTGTTGTTTACAACAATATCAAGCGGAAAACATCGTGGAGCAGGCCAGGTGAACCAACTCAAACAACATCAAAATTTGAAATTCATCAAAAGAAGGTTTTGTTATCAGTTTGGTGGGATTACAAAGAAATTGTCTACTTTAAACTCTTACCACCCAACCGAACGATCAATTCAGAAATCTCATTGGACAACTAACGAAATTTAACAATGCAGTTGAAGAAAAGCGGCCCGAATTGACAAATCGAATAGATCCATCATTATTGGAGATTGGTTGGAATATGACAATCCATCATTATTGGAGATTGGTTGGGATGTTTTGCCACATCCACCATATAGTCCTGACCTTGGACCATCTGATTACATTTTGTTTCGATCTTTACAAAACTCCTTGAATGGTAAAAATTTCAATAATGATGATGATGGCAAATCGTTCCTGATTTAGTTTTTAACTAATAAAAACCAGAAGTTTAATGAACGTGGGATTATGATGCTGCCTGAAAGATGGCAAAAGGTCATTGATCAAAATGGACAATACATAACAGAATAAAGTTATTGGTTCCATGAAAAAATTGTCTTTGATTTTCTAAAAACAATCCACAATTACTTAGTTACCAAACTTATAGTTTAGAAAAACCAAAAACCGAGTGATTTACATTCGCCGTATGAGCTCTGGAAATGTTGGAAGAAGATGACCAATTTTATCACAAAATGAAATTTAGTGATGAAGCGCGTTTTGGCAAGCCCAAACCCACATATGCTTCGAGAAACATTTAACTATGCATAAAAAATAACTGTAGTGTATGGTGTGATTTCATTCTTGTGATGTGATCGGACAGTTTTTTTGTTGTGAAAATGACCGTTACGTTACAGTCAAACGAGATCGCTATTAGAGACTTGTTGCATCACTTTTTCTTTTGTCAATTGCATGCCAAACAGAGAGTCTAACTATCGATTTATTCAAATCTAAATTCGATTCGGCGATGATTTCCTTCAGTCATTACTGACAAGAATTTCGACCATTCACTGATCATTTTTATACGACTTAATCAACGGTTAGAGTTTATATGCTTTAAACTATGGAATATCTGGGAACATTAAATACAAACATGTTAATTTTATAACAGGCATCAACTTACAATAACGTAATACAGTTGAGAAAAACATGTGTTGCTAGTTTAAGTGATTTACGTTGTAAATGTTGGAAGAAGATGATCAATTTCATTACAAAATCAAATTCAGTGATGAAGCGCATTTTTGACTGAACGGTTTGGTCAATAAACAGAATATGCGTTTTAAGTCAGGTGAATACTCTCATGTGGTTCGAGAACCATTGCTTCATGCATAGAAAATATTGTAGTGTATGGTGTGGTTTTCATTTGGTTTTGTCATCGGATCGTTTTTTGTTCGTTGGGTGAAAATGACCGTCACGTTACAGTCAATGGAAATTGCTACAGAGACATGTCGCAACGCTAATTCTTTGGAAAATTGCATCTTACACAGTGGGTCTAACAATCGACTTATTGAAACCTAAATTTATTTGGCGATCATTTTCTTCGGTTACTACAGAGATGAAGTCTGACATTAACGATCATGACTTTTATACGACTTGATCAACGGTCAGAGTTTATATGCTATTGACAGGAATATCTGCAAAAAAAGTGATTCGTTTAAGTGATCTACATTCGTGGACTGAGCTCTGGAAATATTGGTAGAAGGTGACCAATTTCATCACAAAATCATATTCAGTATTGAAGCGCATTTTTGGCTAAACGGCTTCGTCAATAAACAGAATAAGCGTTCCTGAAAATGGCCGTCACGTTACAGTCAGTAGGAGATCGCTAGAGACACGTTGCAATGCTATTTCTTTGGGCAATTGTATGCACACAGTATCTAACAATAGACTTATTAAAACCTTAATTCGATTCGTCCATGATTTCCTTCGGTCACTCTGATCATCATTTTTATACGACTTGATCAACGGTCAGAGTTTATATGCTATATCTCAGATATGAACATAAAATACAAACATATTTGTAATATAACAGACATTAAGTTACTATACCGTATTACAATTAAGAAAATACCAGTAATTAAATTAAGTGATAATGATTGAATTATAGATACTTTTTTCCACTGGAACAATATCGTACTTCCATCGGTTTCAAAAGATATCTTGATTACACATTTTATGGAGAAACTTAATAATAATGTGGATTAAGTCCAAATAATTGTATTTCCCAGATAAATTCTAATTTTATGCTATATGGTATAATATATAAACTTACTTAAATATTACAACATAAATTTAACATAATGTAACCAATATTATTATGCTCCAAAAATTTATCCAATGAGACATAATAAATACACAAATTATGGATATTATATATTTTTATAATTTAATTTTCATTTCACCAATTTTTCTACCTGACAAACTATTGCTGCATTAAAAATAAATAAATAATTTGTATATCTAATTTTAATAACAGCAATATCTACTAATAAAAATATAAATTATGTATCAAAGAGATTTTACTTATAATTGATCAGCTGAGTTTTCTTTTTGTTCTTTTACATCTTTATAATCACTTTATAGAAATTATTTCTAAATGAGAAGAAAATGTTCATTTTACACACGAATAGGAAATTATTAATAATTTTATAAAAACTAATTTTTTAGATATAATTCACTGAAATTTGTTATCATTAGAACAAAACCATATTTATTCGGTTGGAAATTTTAATTTTAGCAAAAAAAAGTTTTGATAATTTTGAAATTTCAAAATCTCTCCCGTTATAGAAATGTCGCAATGTTATTTATTGATCGACAAATAAAAATCATGTCTCCGAGAGAGAAAAGCATTCAATGTACACCAATAATTTTCAACAAATTACAAATTTCGATTAAATGAAAAATCATTTTAATTAAAATAACTGTCTTGTTAAAAAAAACTTTCTAAAAATATATACAAGCCAGCAATAAATTGTCTTCATTTCAAAATTTAAAATTAACAAATACAAAATAAAGAAAAGTTATGTATTTTATTAAATTAATTTAATAAAATTTAATTATATAAAAATCGAATTTAATTCTTGACATTTTTAACTATAATTAATTTTCATTGTCATTTTATTGTAGAAACAAATGCAAATTTTCAAAAACGATTCGAACGTGTAGTGTGTGTATTAGCTAGGTATATAGATTATATATTATGATTAAGCACAACACTATTTTTTAATTTAATGTAACGAATTAGTGTCTGTATAGTTTTGTTTTTAAATTTATTAGATTTATAAAAAAAAAACACAAAATGTGTTGCCAAAAAATTTTAATCAGTTTTTTTTTTGGTTCTGTCTAATTTGTATACTGAAAATAGTTTTAACGCTGCGATACATTTTTTTTATACTCTCGGTTCTTTTAGTTTCTGTTGGTTGGTATATGTGTATTTTGCGCTGGGTATGGCATAATGAGGTAAAATATCGAGATAATTAGATTTTTTTTTGTATATTATGGTGTTGTGTTTAACGTAATTTATTTGATATGGGAATGAAAAATTATTGGATGAGATTTTTTTTTTAGTTCTGTTTGGTTCTTTCGGTTAGATATTAGTAATTATATGGAAAATATAATTTGATTTTCAAATTTAACAAGATAGTGCTAATGAATATATTTTGTTGTTATTTAAAGAATACAAATAACATAAAATGATTATTATATATTTGACCAGTTTTGTGTATACTTATCTAAATACATATTGCAAACATGAAACTTTAATTTGCTGTTTTTACTAATTTAAGTTATTTGTACAGTGTATGTATATAGAATACTAAAATGACTTCTAAATTGGTATGGTATATTGACTTGGAATACAAATTGTAACAGTCGACCTTATATAACCTTCAATGTTTGTAATGTGATGCTATAAAAACAAACCAATTAATTTTAAGAACCTATATAGGGTGTCCCAATAACAAATTCATATTTAGTTCATTTTGGCACTGGCAATACTTATGTCGATCTTTCATTGCCAGAAACTCATTTTTTTTCTAGTTGACGAAATGAGTCGCTTAATGCCTAAAGTGCATGACACGGGCTACCTAATCGAAAAACATCAATCTGTAATCGTGCATCGGAAATGAACGTCAGTCGGTCTTCCAGGCAACGAATTCTGAGTAAAGATCTTGGTTTGCGGTCCTAATCAGTTCAATTGGACTGTGTGGGCCTGCGACAAACTCGAAATTGATCTTTTCACACGAGGCGCATTTCCAGTTCGGTGGGTTCGTAAACAAGCAAAATTGGAAAATCTACAAGGATATGAGGAGAAGCCAATGCATCCATTGCGTGTTACTGCTTGAAGATGAAGCCACCACATGTTTACATCTATTTGTGGCCATACCTTGAAGATATTGGTTTGAACAACCTTTAGTTCCAGCAAGATGGTGCGCCATGCCACACATCGGGTTGTACAATAGTAAAACTGCGCCAATAATTCGATGGCAACCTTATCAGCCGAAATGGTGACGTGAATTGGCCGAAAGTGTCAAATTCTTTGAAAAATTTTCAAAGCCAATATTGAAGCAACTATTGCCAAAATAGATTCGCACACAATCAAAATTGTCAGAAATTGAACTGACCGAATGGAGTACGCCAAGACCAGGCGCGGCTTCCATTCGAATGAAATTATTTTTCATAAGAAACCAGGAGGATTGTACTTTCAAAAAAATTAATTAATTTGGAAATATTTTAATCCGATTTTGTTTTATTTAATTTTTAAATGTGAACTTCTTACTGGAACACTCTGTACATGAGGTTGAGTCCTAATTAATGTGATTGAAAAAATATGAAAGAAGTGACATTATAATTATAACGGTGATGACGTAATAAGCGAATACATTTATACTTCCATTCCAATAGATCAAGATAATCTAGGAAGTTATGCTACAATATGCTACACATAAAGACAGTTAATTAATTACAATATTTATGAAACGAAATATTTTAGATAACTTCTCTACTATGAAATTCTCAATTATATGGAAGTTTCGCAATCCAACGAAGGGACGTATAGGTGAGCGACCACTATTAATCTTAAGATGAAAAGTCTTTGCATTTAACCTTTTAGGTATTTGTACTTGTTACCTTGCACTCCAACTCCTATTTATCATTGACCAATATACTAAAAAGTGAAAGAACCAATATTTGTTGAATAGAATCAATAAATATCAACAAACGTGACTAAATAAGTAATTTGCATACATCATCTGCACATTCGAAAGTAGCCGTTGGAACTAAGCGGAGCTTAAGTAAACCTTTTTGAGTTTTTAAGCTTCTTCGTATACCGCAAAGGTACAGATGGACACTAAACTTATTGATGCCATGTAGCTATTGATGCCATTGTTCATTTGACTTTCACATATCACATTCACGTTCTTGTGTATAGTTCCAATGACAACTAAAAAATATAATAATACTGTGTAGGAAACCCTTAATAAATATTTGTTAGCACAGAGTTTCGAAGAATAGCGAAGCCAAATATAAAGAAATTATTTTCCAAACTTTGTTTATTATATGTAAAAAATAAAGATGAGATACCATATTATAATTTTTCAGGGAAATAAGTTTTTTTTAATTATCAATTTGAAGAACTCAGAATAGCTCGGTTGGGACGGTGTAACAATTTTACCTGTAAAATTATTAATGAATCACACTGAATTCTGATTTGTTGTTAGTTTTTTAATTGTTGGCCAATAGTGTAGGCGATTCAAGTACAATCAAAAGAAAAACCGCAGTGAAAACATATGTTTTTGTAATATCGGATTTTGAAAACATTTTTTGGATGTTTATATTTAATTATCGAATTAGTATTTTATTCGATTCACCCATTTCATACATGATCGCTACGAACAGGCTAGAATTGCTTAAATAATATTGCGCATATGATTTCTTGTGTAAGATATAATAATTAGACTTTAAGATATATCATATTTCAAAACTCCTTCAATCACTTCTTTGGCGGAGAAATTATTCAAAATTCATTCATTTTAGTACTAAAGAAAATTTGTTATGGGTTTACGACACAATAAGTTTTGTTTGTTTGTTTTTATAGGTTTTATCTCTACAATCTGTTTCGGGGCTCGAGGCACTTTCAACTCTTTCGCGGTTCGATTATTTACGTCCTTACCTTACGCTATTACAGACTTTGAACTGTTATTTTTAAGTCGAAAGCTGCGTTAGTAAGTATGAAAGTCATTTTCGGTTTAAACGAACGACGTTCAAATAATAATTGGGTGAGTTGATCATATAAATGATGTTAAGGTAATAGTGAGTTGTATAGCTGCAACAGCGGTTGTTTATGATTTAAATATACAAATTAGATTAGCACTCAGTTTTATACTGAGCTGCGATAAAAGTTATGCTTTAAATTTAATCCAATTTCATAAAAAGTTCGCGAAATTATACCATAATGAATTAAACAAATTATGAATTAAAAAAATATCAGTGAACAGCTATAAGCTATTAAAAATCGTTTTAAACGTTGAAGAGTGCGTTTGCAACGGCAATGCTCTAATGGAAAAAGTACCCTTAAAATTATTTAACAATGGCGGATTGAGATGTCTGGTTAAAATTGTAATAGAGGATGCCACAATCGCAAATATCAGATGTCATGTATCAATACCATCTGTCACCAAACCAAATTAAAATTTACAGACTAATCTGTCATTTAGTTCAGTTTTGACAGCCATAATTGAAACAGATAACCTATTGTTTTGGATTGACATGGATCCATCACTATACACAGCAGACTACAGAGCAGTCTAAGCATTGGATTTCTACTTGCGAATCTCGAAAAAGGCTAAAAAAAAAGTCATTGCCACAGTATTTGTGATTCACGCGGCTAATCCAAATCGATTAACTTCAAAAGAGGAGAACGGTAAATGCCTAATATTACTGAACTTATTGAATCGTTTCAACGACGTTTCTAAAAACGACCACATTTGGCGAAGAAAAAAGTTGTTCCATCAAGACACGTGGGGAACACGAGTGTAGTTGTCACGGCCCAAATCCATGAACTACGCTTCGAATTACTTCCGCATTCACCATATTCTCCAGACTTAGCCTATTTCAGACTTAGCCTCGTGACTATTTCCTGTTTCCGAACTTGAAGAAATAACACGACAGAAAAAGATTCGACCCTAATGAGAAGATCATCGATGCAACAAACGCCTATTTTGCAGGGAAAAATCGTATAATTCGGACCTAGCTAAAATGTGAACGTTGAAAAATAATTTTTTTTTGGTCGAAAATATTATTCCTTATTTTTATTTTAACTTCTCACTCTGCCCTCGTACACTAAGCAACAGTCGGCTTTTTTCTCAATGACTCTATATCTTAAATGTTCAGAATGGGAAGGGTTTAGATTAAAGCTCTCAGAACTTTTATAGCCGAAAATTTCCAATTTTTGTTCTTCTTTGTGAATATTAATACTATTTACTATGACCAATTTAATCGGCAGTTAAAGTAAGAGTAATCAAACAAATCTTTTATAATTATTGAAAATAATATAATAGGCTTGGCCTGATCTTACACAATTTATCAGTTAAATCAGTCTGCAAAATCAATGAACATTAATATTTTACAAATAATACTGACGACTATGACTATCCCAAATCAATTATTTTTGGTTTCTGAGATAAACTTTTAAAGACGGTAACAGTTTGTAGGTTAACACCGATAAACAAACAAATCACAAGACAAATTTATTATGTTTGCGGTCAGGTAAAATATGCGCATTGGAATAAAACTATACAAAATTCCAAAAAACGATACCGTCATAAATAAACTGATCAGTACCAATTTTATAGTCCCAAAAACAAAAACGTATGCACTTGTTCTAATGCGCAAGTGGCGCTTAACACCAATATTATGTAAAAACTCGTTTTTAGTTTTTTGTTTCCTCCGCATTCTTTCTTAGATCATTATTTATTACCGTAATAAATAATCTAACAATTTAATAATCTTTACACACAATGTATTTTGTTATTTCTACAACATCTACCAGAGTTAATGATTACAATTATCTCACCCATAATATCATTTAAACCCATCATGGGACATATAAAGAAATACGCGCGGGTTAAACAAGTTATGTCGCTTAATATATTCATACGACACCAAACGGTTTGTATATAAGTTTTTGTGTAAAAGTACAATAAACACATAATGAAGTTGTAGATCATAATCCCGTATATTTATGACACGACTTGATGTCTTAAAAATAGATTTCATATTCGATGTCCATCATCAGGTTACAATAAACTTGATAAATTACCTATATAGTGATAGAAATATGTCGCGGAAATTTATCGCGAGTGTTTTTTATTTTAACAGTTAACTGAGTTTTGTATTCGATTTTAATTATAAATTAATAAAAAAATCATCATCATTGAGATTGATATTTAAATATGAATTTAATGTAGGTTGAAAATAAAAACCGATGTAGGATGTCGATTCGGTGTTGCGAGAAATTTTATTCTTTTATATTCAACCACTAACTACAGGGTGACTGACACGAAGTGATCCCAAAACAAAACGCCACAGTTTTTATTTTTTGATGAATTTTTTTAAATCAAAGTACAAAATGCTGACAAATATTTTAATTTTCGAATTGCATTAGCAGTTTTCGATTTGGCCACCATTAGCCGCGATTATAGCGTTCAAATGGCCGATAAAGCTATTGCATGTAGCACGGAAGTGGCTCTGCGGTTTGACCCATTCACTTTGGTATCTCTTTACCGCGGGTACCACGGAACGTTGTTTCTCAGCCAATCTTTTATGGAATTTCAAGCTCAAGGTGATTTTTCAATATGTGTTGCATGCGCTCGAACGAAATGTTTCCCTCACAAGCCATTTTGCCACTATGGCGCGCATTTCGAGCCATTTGGCCTTCATCTTTCGAATAATATGCGGCGATGTTGCAATGCGTTTCACTGCAGTCTGAAGTTGGTAACAATTCGTGTCAGTCACTATATTCCATTTCTTTCTAATAAATTTAATTTATGTTTAAAATAATTGACATTTAATAAAATTTCTTTTAACACAAGTATATGGCGCGTAATTTTCTTGTTCATTTTCAATCTTTAACAGACAGACATAAGAAAAACAAACAGAAAATATCTAACCATGTGCGTCGACTATTCCACTATAAAATTGTATGTTCTGTTAATTTAAATACTGCATTTCAAGCGATTATTTTTAGTTAATCTGAAACTACAGTAATGTATGTAAAATCTTCATCTTATTAAAAATTCATAAGAAATTCACAAAACATAACAAAGAACAAAACATACAAATACATAAATAATTTTACATAAAAGTTAAAAAACGAATGCACAATACATAATTTAATCAAGCAACGGTCTAAAAATATTTTGTAAATAAAGAACATATTCTTAGATGTACTAGATAGTTATATTGTTATGGTATGGTGCTGGGTGTTATGGTACGGTGCTGGTATGATTAATTAGAATACTTTTTTTTTATTTAGAATTAATTATAATAAAAATACGAAATCGACATGGTATATGTTTCATACCGCTATTAATCGAGCGCGCGCACCCGTTTTGATTTTTCTTTTTAAATAAATCGATACTCATAAAATCTGTTATTTTCGAATGTGGATAGCTAATAAATTTAATTAATGACTCAATATAAATCACTATAATAAATTTAAAAAATATATATCTTTGTTTTGAAAGAAAATTGGTTTTAACAAGTGAAATTTCTTTTTTCTTTTTATATCTTAAACAATTTTATTGAAAATATTGATATCCGCTCTACGTGAAATTGATTAAAAATTAATGGTTAACTTTTTGATAGGTCTTTAGTCTTTACTCATCAAAAGAATTAAAATATTTGATTAAAATTCGATTCGATTGTTATTATTATCCCAACTATTCCATACTTTAGATCAACGTGATACCGACAAAATACGAGAGCAAAATGACAAGACTTGTAAAATTGCAACAAATGGCTCCAAAATCGCAATTCCCATCTGTCACTAGACCAAACTAAAATTTTCAGACAGATCTGTCATTTAGTTCAGTTTTGTGGGTAAAGATCCTAATAAAGTTATAATAGACCCATAATAACTCTTAACCCGGTTATGTTTATACAAATTTTGCCACGCAAGAATTCCATCACTGCGTCGTTTGGTTTTGACATTATTGGAAAGATTCCAGATATAGTTTTTAGACGAACAACCACCGGAACCCATAACTATTTCCTGGACGCTACATATATCTATATTTTTTACATAAAATGGAATCTACTTAGTCACGCTTTTAGGAATTAATGATACCACGAATATTCCAGGTTCGAAAAACAAATAAGACTGTATTAATTGGACTACTGTTAGGTTTTGGTTGTGTTACGTCAATTAGAATGTCAGGATTATCATGAGCGTGGATGGAACGTTGTATATTGTTGGTAATACAATTTAAATATGTTTGCTGGGAAGATGAATTGAATGTGGAGGTTTGAGATGGTGACGGCATTAAACTATCGTAGTGGTTGCCCGAGTACAATAAATTTATTTAATAAAAATAATCCATATTTTCTGGAACAAAGTTTATGATGAGAATCAACAAAATATATATTGATTTTTATATTTTTTATTTTGCAAAATGCAGATAAGCATTTAGACCCTCCCCAAAAATCATCTTGTTGCAGTTTGGTCAAATATTTCGAAATCGAGATACTCTCGGTCATCTGAGTGTATGACGAATATATTAAATTACAAGAATTTAATGTTGGTTTATACACGCTAAGATTATTACGGATATGCTCGACAATTTGAGAACGCATTTCAGCAACGGAACAGGATGGAGTTTAGGGCTCTTTTAATGACAGCTGATATCGAATTGTATTAATAAGGCAATTAACATCGCCAGGGGTTGCGAATTAACGAATAATTATGGAGCATAATATATTATAAAAGTCGGTTATGCGAAATTTAAATGTGGTCAGTTAGGCTGAATGAAATAGAATGAACAGTGACATCTATGAGCGAATGAGAACACTTATTTTTCTATAGTAAGGATAACATGGTTGGTAGACATAGACTAAACTCGGAATCATATTGACTTTCATTTACAGAAATAAGATCGGTGGGCAACAATATGATTTAAAGTCTGTAAGGTCCAATAAGTTGGAAGAACGAGTATTGAGTATGTATGACGGGCAAAGCTAATTTTTATTAAAAATTCAATTTTAGTCTTAGTTGGTTATAGGATTTTATTGGTTAAAGAATCAGTTTTATTGGTTAAAGAATCAGTTGCAGACTGCAGAAGGCGGATTGGTGATTTCAGATTAGTAGATTAAAAATGTGATTGTCTTGTGCTAACAGTAGTTTAGTAACGATTTGCCAGGTGTTTGTAACCGGGTCATTACCTCCTTACTTACATACCTTACTTATCGTTTTATGTAAACGGCTGTAGAAATAGGGCCGACGTTATACGGGAATCTTGCCGAGCGCTTGGTCCTACAGTCATATCAATCAGATCTGTCATTTAGTTCAGTTTTGACGATGATTGAAAACAGACAACTCATTGTTTTTTTTGCAAACATGGAAATAAATGAATTTCTTGTGTCAATTAAACATTATTTTTTGCGTTAACGAAAACCAAAACAAAGCTTGATAAATATTTAAGCATCACCATCGATTAAAATGATTCACAAGTGGTTTACTGATTTTCTTTCTAGTCGTACAAGCACAACTGACGCCGAACGTTCAGGACGTACGCATGGTCACCACACTAAAAATTGTTGACAAAATCTATGATACGGAGTGCAAGAACGCAGAGTAAAAGTGTGCGAGATAGCTGATAGTAGGGATCTCAGATGAACGCGTTCACAATATATACCATATATATAACACAAAATTTAGAATATGAAAAAACATTCACGCTTTGGGAGCCGCGTTTGCTCACCTTCGACCAAAAACGCACGCACGTGTGACAACTTTGGCAATGTTCAAAAGCAATTGTTCGTTGTTTCATAACTGCGGATGAAACATGGATCCATCACTATACACCAAAGAGCTAAGAACAGTCTACTCAGCGGATTTCTACTGGCGAAACATGGTCACAGTTCTTTGTGATACACGTAGAATAATCCACATCGATTACCTTCAAAAAAGAAACAATCAACGGCGAATATTACTGCAATTTATTTGACCGTTTCAACGACGTTCTGAAAAAAAGTCTGAATTTGGCGAAGGAAAATGGTCGTTTCCTTCAAGACAACGCACGAGTATAGTTGGCATGGCCAAAATTCAATGAATTACGCTTTGAATTGCTTCCATGTCCACCATATTCTTCAGACAGCCTCCAGCAACTATTTCCAGTTTCCTAACTTGAAGAAATGGCTCGGCGGAAACAGATTCGGCTCTAATGAAGAGATCTTCGATGCAACAAACGCGTAATTTAAAGGGTTGGAGAAATTGTATTATTTGGAAGGGGTCAAAAAATTGGAAAAACATTGGACTAAGTGTGTCGCGCTAAATCGCGTCTACGTTGAAACATAATTTTTAATCTCGTGCGTTTAGATAATAATCGTATATGTGAGAACTATATGACAATACTACATGCTTAAAGAAACCAAATGCTTAAACATGTTTATGTTCAGATTAAGATTCTCTCGAAAAGATGGTTTTAGTTAATCTCTTAATATTATAACATATAGGAATGTAGGTATGGTTCAAACCAGTTAGAAGAATTACTCAAGATATTTTATTTCTCGGTTGAATGATACTTTTTAAAATTATTTTGTGTATAAGATAGAATGTT
This sequence comes from Tipula lateralis, assembly GCA_963932295.1. NCBI lineage: Eukaryota > Metazoa > Arthropoda > Insecta > Diptera > Tipulidae > Tipula > Tipula lateralis. The sequence goes on along the minus strand of OZ010738.1, from coordinate 89,611,964 downwards.
ATACATAAATTTGAAAAAAGGATAATTGGGTTATTTCAATGTCACAATGTTGGTTCAACCAATTATTCATTAATTCAAGAATATTAGATTTAAGCTTTTAAACTTATCAACTTTATCGTTAGTTAAACATATGCATGGTTATATCTAATGTATTCGTCTGGCTCGTTTGGTTCAATTTAGCGATTGGTTCATCGTTTTCGTTAACAAGGAGTTTTCTGTGATCGCCCGTGCGCTGGAATAAAGTATTGCTTCCAGGTATTGCTAAGGTGAGTATTGCTCGGGTGCATGCAGGTATTGTAAAATCCCGAAATTTTCACCAGGTGACGTTCTAAACATTTGGTGATGTCCAAAATTGTCGTTACATTAAAATAGAGCCATGTGTGAACACAGCTCGTCCGACTATTACTCTTATGTGCGAAATTGTTGGCGATCGAATAATTTTGCATTTTTGACTGGCGACCGCGTTCGTCAAATTTTTACGGCACCCAATTTCTTTCTTTAGGGGCTACTTAAAGGGATGCCAATACGCCAAGCCCGATCCAACAGCTTAATGTCAACATACTAGAAGAAGTGAGGGCGTTGGTAAACGTCAGGTCGAAGCACATAATGGGCACTTTTGGCTGAACGGATACGTAAACAAACAAAATTGTCATATTTGAAAAATATAGATGAAAAGCTTCCAATGTATATCTTGAAATTTGCTCTGTTTGAGCGGTTTATGGGTAGGTGGCATCATCGTCCGTACTTCTTTAAAAATGCGGCAGGACAGCGTGTAACTATAAGATATAAGAGTAGTCGACTTGTGGTTTCAACAGGATGCTGCAACGTGCCACCAAGCCATAGATTTATAGAAAGTAAATTTTTATGAGCACATAATACCAAGAAAGGAACCTGTGAAGGGGTCTGCAAGATTTTGTGATCTGACGCCGTTCGAATACTTTTTATGGAAGTATCTGAAATCACTTGTTTATATCGATAAACCATAATCGATTCCTGAATTAGAAGCGAACATAACACGCGTAATTAATGGAATATCGGCCGAAATGCTCGAAAAAGTGCTCTAAAATTGGACCCATAGAAAGGATTATCTAAGAGCCAATATCGGGCAATATTTAAAACATTGAATGTCATAAACCGAACGTCTGTTATAAATACAAGTTTTGATTATTAAATTGATTTTAATGCGTTTTATTTGAAAAAAAAAGTACGGAAGCTCTTATTGAATTAACTTTACATGTGTTAGGAATATAATTGATTTAAAGTAATCAATTGAGGCAAAATGAGATAAGTTTAAGTGTGATAATTATTGTGAAAAAATAAGAAATTCGATAGGTTAATTTGTTTATATTCGAGACATGAAAAAAGGGTTGAGGGTAGCATATTCAAAAGTCCAGCGTCAACTCAGAATCTCAAAACGGAAAGATTGAATAAATTGTTTGTGCCGAAGAGATTGCATATATAAATAAAACAGTAAAACCTAAATGCTTCCTCGGCATAAATGCACCGATTAGTATTTGAAATTAAAGCAACTCTGCCATCTTCAGCAACGAAAATAATTTAAATCTGCACGGATTAGACTTTACACCAATTTCAATGATACGATATCCGTCGTAAAAAGTCAATCTGGATAGGGCCATCTCGTTTAATTCAGTTCAATGCCACATCGATAGCAAGAACTTATCTCAACAAAGAAATCCAAAAATCAGAGAAATCCAAAAATCACAAATTGTATTCGTGATCAAACGAAGATCATCTGTTGATCAGTGGTCAATGGATTTATTTTAGATTGTCTTATCAGCAATACTAATTTGTTGTGATTAAAGTTCGGTCATGCACTTATATTTAAGCAAACATGTATATAGTATTAATGATATTGTAATTGAATAAATAGCTCGAGAATAATTATTTTCCATTGATGGATTACGGTTTCGAACGACTGACTTTTAAGTGGATGCTCGTGATGTGGAAGTTGTTTATTTCTAGGAAGATGGTAATAAATACAAAACGATCATGTGATTAAATATTTACTAACTGGAAGGTTCTGATTTTTTTTAGAAATATACTTCTCACCAGTACTTTATAATTTTCAGCGGGCGATACTTGGATAATTTCAGAGCACAGCATTAATTATATTTCCGTTGCTGCCAGATTAAGTCTTAAATCGTTCTACAATGTTACTTATTTATATAACGTAATTATAAACGTTTATTTAAAAATCGTTAGTGTAAACAATATAATATTATTATATACGCAACACAACATCATGTTAACAGTGCGGCATTTTCAGTAACATCATTTAGTGAAAATTAAATGTTTGCAGTAAAAAAATATACATTTAGTACTTACATCTAAGCTTACGTCAATATGAAAAATGCGATTAACATACCTGAAAATAAATTAAAAAAAACATGTTTAGAAATAATTTTATAGTTACACACGCAAATATATAAATGAGTCATCTTAATTTATTTGCGACTAAAGACAATATTCTTGAAAGTATAATTACATCTCCATCTTTCTATATACACCGTGAAACACGAAATAGATAATTTCTCGTATTTCTATAAATATTTTTTTTTTGTGTTTTTCACTTTTCGACATTAACCATTTTCATTATTATTATTATTTCTATTATATATTTGTTAATGTTGTAGAGTACAAATAGAACAAATATAATTTATCTCATATAACACTAAAAATGTATTCATTACAAAGACCATATACACAATATATTATAAATATATCTCGGTTTCGCGATCCCAAGTATTTTTCATTGAAATTTTAGAATAGTTTCGCTCTACTATTTACACCACACATGAAAAATAGATTAAATTTCAAACTTATTTATTTTTAAGTACATTTTATATAATATATTTGCACAAAAGCGCGGAATGGTTCTGCTGTGCATTGCAAATAATTCTCATTGTGTCAAAAAAAAAATCACGATAAATGCACATTGAATAAATCTTTCAGTGGGTCTATTTTCAGATTCGGAATCTTAATTTTTTATTAGTTTAGCAAAATTTTTCCCACAATCCATATGCTTCATACTTATACATAACAGGGACGGAGCACATTTACATTTTTAGTGCATGGTATATGAATCACAGATGTTTTAGTTTTTTGCACGATACGACTTCAAAATTTGCGAATTGATTTTTTTTGCTGTGTTTCTGATATAATGACCCGGAAATCCACGACAGTTGTTTCACGTATATAGGAACATAAATAGCTTATAAGTTATTCCCGAGAACATTATCTCTATCACCCTGTGTTTATTCGACGTATGTATAGTCTATGTATAAGAAGAACGCATTGTGTTTAGTATGTACTTTACGACGTGTTTGTAAAAATTATATTGTTTGTGATTTTTTTTTAGCCAAAAACAAGATTTTTTTTATAAACACAAAAATGCAATCGCGATTACTTCAAAATACAACAAAGAGTGGACAGACAGAATAAAACCGGTGCTAATTTAAAGAAGTAAAATTTCATTGTTATGGTAAATATAAAATACTTAATAAGGAGATAAAACATCAAACTTGAAATAATGTTGTCCATTTCTTATACTCGTATGTTATTTATATTCAAGCTCTAGTTTACCCATATGTGCGAGTATAGTAATATCTTTATAAGACGTTGACATTAAAGATTTTTATTGTATTCCAATATTTAAGATTATTTACGCTTATCAAAAATTGTAAAAAAAAATTATTTCAAGGTTTAAGCAAAAACAAAATATATTAATACTGTCGAACGCGTTCGATTAACGAAACAATAAATTAAATAATTAAATAAAAAGATCGATTTAATGGAAACATCTTAATAATCGCATTAACTGGTTTAGATACGGCTTTATAAATTATAATTCACGTGTAATTAGAGCTATTTTTCTGTGGGATCAGAGAGAGTGCCCTAGAAATACTATACCGGGTTTAATTTCAAATAAAACTATAACGTACGAAATAGGAAAGTCGAACCAGACTTTTTGAGGCTCAAAAATTCGTTTAATTGCTAATGAAAGAAGTGAACAGTGTCTTTGGGGCGAAGAAGAGAAGTCTTTGTGAAGTCTGGAAACCTCGGTTGTTAATGCTGTGCAGCACATTCTCGATATAATGAAAAGTATGCCCAAAATGATTAATTTGATGACGAGTGTCGTCTTGCTGTTGAGCAACGATGTATGTTAAACTCATAATGGTTAACAATCCCATGAAATAAACCAGTCCTTACTAGGAGCGAATTTGTAGACAGAAGAAGCGCGAATGGTGAAATGCTAAGATCTTAAGAGTATAACAACTATGGTATGTGCTTGAATATTTATGAATACCAAACAAATATTTTATAATTTTTAAAATGGCAGTAACGAAATCACAATGCTGTGTTAAAGTTGTGAATAGGCTATCTAAAACTTTTGCAATTAGTTCTCGTGTTCGAAAAGGAGATGCGCTGTTCAGCGAGTACACCGGATCGGTCACGTTATTCGTGCTGATCTAAACCGAATGACACAGCGATTATTGAAAAGAAGAATGGCTCGTCACATGGTTGATACGGTACAAGCCAACAATGCCCTGTAAAAGCCGCCAAAAAAAATAACAATAATTTTATATATACTCTCATGTACACAATATTGTCTTAGAACGCGAAAAACAAATATTTCATAGAACTGATAAAATTCGCTAATAAAAAACTCATTAAGCTATATTACAGCTTTCTAACTATAAATCTTAAAAAAAAACGTGTTAATAAACATATACCAAAACTAATACGCACTCGTCGTAAAGCAAATATTTAAATTTTTATTTGACTAATAAAATTAAAGCTTAAGCGAGTCGGTGACTTATGTATAAATCAATAAAATAAATAATATGTATATACGAATAAAACTATCAAATTATTTGATAATTTATTTAACCTTGAGATGGGAAACTAATCGTCAATTCCTGAAACAAAAGTTTAAATAATTTACTATACATCAAATTAGCTTCTTTTGTTCTATCATCTTAAACACACATATTGTACTTTCTTAGGCGATATAAATCTCATTAAATTTTTCTTTCTATTATCTTTATGTATATCAATAAAACTAATGCAAACAGGTTCATGTCATAAAGTTTTTTAATAGTAAACAATTATTTTGTAAATACAGGTAAACCTCGTTTAACGAACTCTCGCTTAACAAAACCTCGGATCTACGAATATCAATTTTTGACAAAAAAAAACCTCAATTAACGAATACATCGTTATATCGTTTGATAATACTGTAGAAAACATTAAGATGATTTTATTTTACCAATTATTTTTGATACCAGTCTTATACAACCCATGGACGTATGCAAGGGGTTATCACTGCGTTTAAAGCTAATTATAACAAGAAATTATTTTTATTAAGAGATGATAATGAAGAGTTATCTCATTTATAGAAATATGGCAAAATACAAGATGAATCCTGCAATAAACAAAATTGAGGTTGTGTGGAACTAGATCAGAAAAAGTCTAATGAATGCAGTTTGATGTAAATAAAGGCTCGATGTAGTAGACGCAATATCTGATGTAATAGATACTATAGTAGCATAACCAGCGATATTGTGATAATGGCAAGGTTAGCGAATATTGAAGGAGTGGGCAATTTTTTTGAAATGGATGAAACATATAAGATTATTAGAAATAATGGTAAACCTGAAAATAGAGGTAGGATTCTGATTCACTAAATCCAAATCGAGAAAAAATCAAGACACCTTACGATCAATGGGGTGGCTTTTCTTGTAAGTGGGTTAATCAATCACTTGCTTGGAGGCAGAATGGTTAGCTTGGAGCTGGGGGAATTCACCATCTATGGAATATAGCAATCAGTGGCTTGCAGGTAGACCTGGCGAAAAAGGAAATCCGAGTGATTGCTTATACTGATGACATAGCGATAGCGGTCTCTGGTAAATATTTAAGCACGGTGAAGGAGGTTATCCAAAATGCCCTTCGTAGCATTATGAGGTAGGCCATCAGATGTGGACTGGCAATTTGCTCGTTAAAACTGAACTGGTACTATTTACTAGGAAATTTAAAATCCCGGTAATATGTCCACCTCCCTTATATGGCTTTTACTGACAAGCCAAGATTTCTAGCCGTAATCTTGAATAGTCAGCTTACTCGTGCAGAAACGCCATCGGATAGAGAAATGGGGCCTGAAGCCGAAGCTGGTACATTGGCTAACGACAACACCAACACGTGGTTTGGAGGTCATGTTTCACCTTCTCCCTGTTGATATTTATGGTAAATAGATGGCGGCGCTTACGGCCACCCGACATCAGTCATATCTCAGTGGAAATGTCTGCAGACAGGGCAGTCGACGATAATCAAATCACTAAGGAAGTAACTGGCGAATCTAGACTACGTTACACCGACTTTGTGCTTCGAGAGAAGGTTCCAAACTTTCCGCCCCTCAAGAGAATATTGGAGGAGCAGGTTGGTTGCGGAAACGGAACATTGCAGTTCTTTACGGATAGATACAATCTACAAGGTTATGTAGAACCTTTATTCTTCTGTGATAAATTGGAAATAGATATATCAGTTCGTCTTCCTGAGCACAGCGTGTACCAGGGAGAGGTGATAGCGATTGAGGAGATCCTGAATTGGTTGAGACATAATGTGGTATCCTCGACTCATATCGCAATCTATGTGGACAGTCAGGCGGCAATCAAGGCGTTAGACTCTGTTTTTCTGCCGTCTAGAGTGGCATTGGGTTGCCACTTGTCTCTGAATGAGATGAGTGAGCATTTCAACATTCAGATAGTCTGAGTTTCCGGTCAATCGGACGACATGGGGAATTAGCGAGGCAAGGTACAACTCTCCAACTATTAATGGAAAGGGCAAAGTTGCGAAGGCCCATTAAGGTACTCAACACTGTGCTTAATAAGGAAAAGGCCAAAGCAGGACTTGAAACGTTCAAAGACACTGATCTTCCTACGAAGACGTGAACTGAAAATGACAGTGGGGATAGTAAAGCACACAAACTTATAATTTCTCATATAAAAATATATAATTTAATACCTCGATAGACGAGCCTCGCTTAAGAAATTATATCCAGAAACCGAACCGCTTCGTTAAGCGAGGTTTACCTGTAGTTATTATTACGCTACCTACATAGATGTATAGAGAGCATAAGTACCGATCAAATATCTAAGATATTGAGTCTTGTTTTCAATACGCGTTTTATTGCTAATTCCACTTGATTTCATATAGTTGTGTACTACACACAACAATACAGCAGGTACAAGTCATTGACCGATTTTAGTTGTACATAAAATAAGTGGCAAAATAGATTCAGAAAATTTGTCATTTTTAAGAAATAATTAAAATGAGTGATTACTTAATTTGCTTGTACATAAATAATTTTATTTGATTTAAAAGAGTTGAAAAAGAAATGTTTAATACAACTTTTGATGACTTAATCCGCGAGCGGAATTTTATTTGTTTGTAGGGTAATGAACTTATCGCGCGATCGCGGAAGATGTTTTTAGCAATGTGATAATTCTAAAACAATATTAGTTGTATATTCTGCCATATAACAATAAAATAAAACAGACTAACAATAAAAAGCTGTTTTTGGTCTACTAGTTGGGTTCAATATCTTATAAGATGTTTCCTTTTTCATATACATATATATATAAGAAAAAAAAACTTGTTTTTACTTTTTTTTCTCATTCTAAGTTTCATTAACCTTTTTTATAAGAGTATTTTTGTATAAAAACATATGTATTTTTGTTTTATATCACACACAAGTAACGTATGTGCCGCATGTGTGCCGTCAAACACATTCGCGCAATTTCATACATCGTGCAATGGTGAAAAATTGCACAAATCGTTGACTGCACTTTATATCTACGAAATCTATTTATAAACATATTTTTGTCGGGTCGCAATTTTGTCAATACATATTATTATAATATTGACGTGAGTTTATAAATAAAATATATGATGTAGCACGTCTCGTAGTGAAAAATGTCTATCATTGTTAATTTTATACTCGCCAATAAATAAATAGAACGCTGTCTTAGAAAAACAAGGTGAATTTAATGGATAAAAACTCTTATCTACTGTTTAACCTTTCATTTAGAAAATATTGACATTGCGGTAGGTGAATTGCAGCATACGTCAATAGGATGATTATGGTGAAAATTATAACTTTATTAGATGTTTACATTTACATTGTCATGGTGGAAAACCACTCCCTTCCCATGTGTCAATTCTGGTAGGCCTTTCTAGATTGCTTCGTTCAAACGATCGAGTTGTGCAAAGTACAGGACCGAATTAATGGTTTCGCCATGTTGCAGCAGGTTATAATCTCCTACCGATCTCACCAAACACTCAATATTACTTTGTTTTCCGCCAATCTAGTCTTTGAGGTCGTTTGTGATTGGTCACGAGCCTTTGGCATTAGCGCTTACATTTGATATTCTCGTATTTAATCCATTCCATTGCCTGTAATGATTCGTTTACACAAGCATGGAATTATAAAACAATCTTCACAAACAATGAGAGCTATAATGTCACGTTTGAAACACATTTAAATTTTACACCATCTAGTGGCAAAAATCTCGAAGAGATTTTATACGACCTAATGCAGTTAAAGTAACACGGTTGCTGCCAACACAGTCTTTATATAAGGGCAGGTACGTCCACCAATATTTACTTGATAGTTTGAAAAAATTATCTAAATTTTCGTATTTATAGAACAATTCTATATAAAATATGAATAAAAAATTGAAGTCTTGGTGGTTGGGGATGGGGAAGAGTTTTAAAGATATTTCTTTGTTTTATCTCATTCATTCGAAACTACGTATCAAAAAGACTAATTTTATCACAAAGACTTAAAAATCTACATTATCCACTATGGCAGCTATACATCAATTCTATAACTGTTATATGGAAGTGCTATTTAAAAGACCTTGACTCCGATGAATCTACAATCTGAGTAAAATGGCAACGAGCCCACCTTAAGAAAATGCAGCTAACTTGCCAATTTTGCGATTAGTTAAATATGCCTAAAAGGATTAATTTCTACATCGGAGAGAGATTTAATCGGCTTCATTAATGAGTAGCTTATAAACGATCGTAGCTCTCAAGATTTTTTAGGTCGCGGTGCTCTGTGGATCAACGTCCACCAGTCCCTGCTCTTGTTATACTAATAATCTCTGACATATCTTATATTTTGTATTCGTATGCTTTTTGTACAAGGCAACGTCAGGTTGGAATAATAATATTAAAATTCATAGTTGAGTTAAAGTCTCGAGCGAGGCTCTTAAAGTTCATCTGTTATAGTTCAATAAAAATCTTTGCTGTGTTATCAATCCAAATAAATTTAATTTATGCGTTATAAAATAAGGATGTCATATTTAACTTGGGCTAAAATATTAAGCAGTTAGTAGATATAACCGTAGCCCTTCTGTAAGCGAATGGGATTCAGACTGATATTTTTTGGTAAATGCTATCATAAAAATAAATATTCATCGATCATAGTTCAAGGGTAATATAGTCTTCCGGTTATACAAACCTTTAGGTTCATACTGATCCTTATTCACTAGAACGATAGAAAAGTGATTCACCTAAACAAAGATATAGCAACGTAGCGCCCTTTGGTTGAGGTTCTATAAAAAAGAAAATGCTATAACCATTCAGGTAAATTTATCTTAGCTATTTGAGACAAAACTAACACAACGATCTCAGTAATTTAGACCGACTTCATATGCTGATTCGAAATTGCTCTTCAGACGAGTGGCTTTGGACACTGGACAATTTCTGAACCTGAGACTTAGTGGATCTAGACCAACCGACATTGTTGGTACTGCAACAAGTGAAGTATATGCATAGTTCAAATAACGCCCACACAAAAAAGTTTTTGGAACTGGTTCAGAGGTTTTATTCCTCACCAACTAAAAATATACGAGAAAAGGCACTATAGGACCGGCAATCATCAAATATAACCAGATTACTAAATTCATGACTTCGAAAGTATAGGACGATATGATCACAAAGAATGAAAAAGTTTCCCAGGCTCCAGTATTTAGTAACAAAAAGTCAACTCTACTGGGGTAAAGGCACAAAAACCATATGAGATTCAATCCCAGCAGTAGTGTCTAACTTTTCTCTTTATCTTTTTTAACATTTAGGTGAAGAAGAAAATATTACCGCCCAAGTGGCGCAGTGGTTAAAGCTGTGGCAGTTGGAGCGGGAGGTACCGGGTTCGAATCCCGATAGGGGCAGGTTGCAAAAGGGATTTTTCACCACTTGATTACGATCGGTGGTGTGAATGAACACAACTATGACCCACTGTTGGAGTGCAGAATCCATGGGCCGACCCATCTTCCATGTCAGTACTATAGGCTGGCATGGAGTTATGCAATGTGCAGATGGTTAGGAAAATCGGACCTATAGCCGTACATCCTCGATTTGGCTGCAAAGCGTAAGGTAAGGACGTAAATAAGCGAACCGCGAAAGAGTTGGGAGTGCCTTGAGCCCCAAAACAGATGGCATAGAAATAAAAGAAAAAAAAAAAAATATTTTGTTCTAGATTTATGGATGTATATGTTTTATATAAAATCATTTACCACAATTTTTCCTAAAAAGTCAAAATGCCCCAGATAAATATGGTAGTGTAAGGGTTTGGAATGACCCAGATACAATTGATTTCAGTAGTGGTAACCACCCGTTTAAAGGAGTGATGAGATTCAAATATTTTGGATCTCTCATTACTCACGATAATAGTGTGGGAGAGAATATCGAGGTTCACCTATAGCCACTGGCAAACGGGCCTTATATTGTCCACGTCCACTTCTGAAATCAAAATATCTTATAAATACGGATCAGCTGAAATTGAACAGTGTGTTGTTCAGACCCGTTGTCATGTATGGATGTGAGAGTTCGACTTTGGCGTATGAGTACGAAGATGGCTTCTAACATTCGAGAGAAGAATTACGCATGTGATATATGGAAAACAATGCAATCTTGATGGCATATATCAAGCTATGTTCAATCACAAGATCAAGAATTTAATGCATATATTTCTTATATCGTGCATGAAATTAAAGGACAGCGAGTACGCTGGCACGATCACATTCTGCGTGCTGATCCGAACGAATGATCGAGCGATCTTTGAAGGGGGAACCACCTTTCGGTACGCGAAGAGGTCACTCCACCGCATAAAGTACGAGTGGACTCTTCTAGTTGCTTGCAGCACGAAAAGTTGGATCACGATCGAAACCGATCGAATTAAATTTTTGACACGGTAGGGCCAGCAATGGCCTGTAAACGCCGCCAAAAAAAAGGTGTAGAATAGAAAAAAAATTGAATTAATTCAGACAGGCTTTATGTTTAATTCTCTGACGAGTGAATTTAGAGGTTTGTTAGTGTTGTTCAAAACTTTTTTTCCATTGAGATTCTAACAAGCTCAAATTAAATTATTTAGGTAATATCTATAGTATAACTATCTTTAAATAAATACATTATAAATCAATTCAAGCGAGATTAGGCAGAATATGTTCACATAATTTGTTAAGATTACATACATAACTAAGACCTATAGTTATTTTGCACATATACCTTTGTATTAGAGATAATCTAACGTCATCGCAAAAAAGAATTAATATGAATTATATACAACATATTGAATATTACATAAACACCCATTGCTAGTCGTTTACTGTAAAACAACTAATGAAACATATGTTACTAATGAAACGTGCCAGGTTTCGATTACGACTAAATTTTCAGTCATATAAAACATTATAGAATTATAGAAAGCTTTCATGGAATTATAAAGGGCATTACCATAATTAAGCTTAGCATCTGCAAAATTACTTAGAATTTGGGAATCTTTTCGTGAATATAATTCGTTTGTCCTCGGTATATATTAATCACAACATCTTTGTCTCACATTGGTAAAATTATCGATAATCCGAATCTGTCTTTATTGGATATTTTAATTTTATAGTATTTTATAAAGTGTTGAAACCAATTCAAGTTTTACTTAACTTTTATTAGAAAATTATTTTCAGAAAACTGCGAAGTGAGTAAAAAGTTCAAAGTAAATTTATCGATTACGACAGGACACATGTTTCATTTGGCTATATACAAATATTGTTATCTGTATTTTCACTAAAACTAATAAATTTTCATGAGCGTTAATTTCAATCTGGTGTCAACTTCAACAAAGAAAACCCAATTATATCAAAACTCGTTAGTGATTTTATTTGATCAAACTTAAATTCCAATAGCCAGATAAAAAAAAATAAACTATATGTTTTGATTGAATTTATAAAAGAAAATTGTTGAATAATTAAATGGTTTTCCAAAATAAAAGAAAATAGTTTTACCAAATTTATTATTTTATCCTTTAAATTTTCTTAGACGAGAAATTAAAAATCAATTGTATTGCAGCTATTTTATTATTGTGTATACTTATTTATTGTAAAGACAAATAATTAAGATGTTTCGTTGTAGACATAAATTCTTAAATTAGAAATAATTTTGTGTTTAATTGAGTTTCTGGTTAAAAGTATTTTTAAGAAATGTTGGTCCAAAACAATGTTTATGTTTTAATATTATGCGATACAAAACCAACTTCTGTGTAAGTAGATTAGATTTTTACATTTTTACAAAAATACCAAATCAAATTAAATTGACAATCCAATTTGTATCATTCTTCATACGTAATACCAATAAATTGAGTTTTATAATCAAAATAAATAGAGACTTTATCTAAACAATTATAAGATTACATTATACCTATACGTAATAGTCTAAGAGACAATAAACAATTATTTTATTAATAGGTGGGTAGATACCATATAACCTTTAGAAACAAATCTGTACATATACATAATATTATAATTGTATAAAATTACGTTTTCATCCATCACCGCGAATATCTAATTATAAAACAAAAGCAAATTAAAAAGATAAAAAAAAATCACAACTATTTTTCAAATTAAAAACAAAAAATAATTATTAGACAAACTTGTGTGTAAATTGAAACACATACACGACAAACAAATATTAACATATATATAGAATGACGAGTCACAAAACGTGAAAATTTATCTCGCGACGCGAAGTATTAGAAAATTGGCTTTAAGTAGTAAATTAGTTAGTAAATTATATGATCTTATACTTAAAGAAACTTAACGAATTTGTATTCTTTAATAAGACAAATTTGATCAATTGACAAACATTTTGGAATTATTTTTTATTTGTTAAGAATTAATCGACCATTTCAATGCAAAATAGTTGGAGATACAATTTTCTTTAAACATAGCAAATGTATGTGTGTTATTGTCGATTATACTGTTTGCCAAGAATTTATGTTGATCAACAAAATCGGTGCATTGTAAACAAACAATTTTTATTTGAATTTCAAATCTAATTAAAAAACTGATTGATTGATTGATTGAACATAACCGATAGATCAATTGCTTAATCGTGATCAATAGAACTAGAAGATAATATAAACAACTTATTGGTAGAGTTGTGCTTAGACGATGTGTTGGTTAACATTGGTGGGTTAGCAATATCGTACATCCAAGCTTCATATAGGCAAATTTCTCTGAGACCAACATAATAGAAACTATTTGAAAGGGTTCTTCTAAAAAGATTAAAACCAATTACCGAAGAAAGGAATCTTACTCACATCAGTTAGGATTAAGAGGAAAACATAGGTACGATAGAACAAGTATATCGAATAAGTGTGTCAAATATGCTCATATCTATATTTCTTGATCTAGCACAAGCTTTTGACGAAATATGGCACCAGTAGCTAGAACTAAAACTAAATTGAGATCTTCCGGAGAATTTTATCAAATTTTAACATCATACATATCAGAGAAGCACTTCCGGGTAAAACATGAGAATGAATACCCCCAATTAAAAAATAACAGGTGGAGTACCACAAGGGAGTGTTCTTGGTCCAATCCCTTATCTCCTATATACTAAAGTTATACCAATTAAGAAAGCAACAATGGTGATTTTTGTCGATGACACGGCACCACTTGCAACAGCAAATAATACCAATAATTCCACTAGTAAATTACAGAGGGCTATAATACAAATTTGATATGTAATTGGGCAAAGAAATGGAGAATCGAAAAACCGAAGCAAAATCAATCCAAGTGAAGTTTATAAATCTAAAAGTTAATCATATCCCAATTATGATAAACTTGAAGCAGTATCGTATGCAAACACTGTTAAATATCTCGGCATGAGTTAAGATGCTAAACTTAGATGGTAGGAACACATGAAAAAGAGGAGAGAAGAACTAAACATTAAATTCAAAGAAAGGACATGACACTGAAGGGGGACAATCTGAACCAGCGATCTACAACAAACTGCTGTTTTATAAATAAATTCTGAAACCCGTGTGAACATATGGTAGCCAACACTGGGGTTGTGCCGAGAAGAAAAATATTAAAATAATACAAACAGTTCAAAATAAAATCTAGCGATGTATTGTTAATGCATCATGGTACATTCGAAACGACTACGTCTTTCAAGGTCTAAAGATCGAGCTTGTCGCAAAAGAAATGAATCATCATGCAACAAAACATCTGCAACGTCTGCACCAGCATGAAAATCGAGACATACACTGCATGCTGACTACCACTTCAACAAGAATATTGCAAAGAACCAAACCACTCGATTTGTTGCGATCAGGAGGTCAGTAGACCTACTTTAGCGAAAAAACTGAGGAGTAAGATGAAACTGGAGATAATCATGTGATAACTCCGGCTAATCAAATACGTCATTATGCAATGTAAATTACTTAATGAGTACAAAAAAAAACAAAAATTTTAAAGTCAATTATTTGGTAGTCCGATACAACCGTTATAATCATAGATGTATATATCTAGGCACACATTGTCTTGGACGACTTAAACTAAGATGGAACTGAAAGTCTTCCATCATTCAAAATTTCAAAATTTATCGGCCAAAATTGAATAGACGGCATGTTGCATACCCAAACTTTGTACTTTCGATATCTAGTATAGATATTGGGTTATTATCTCCAAGTATCTGTTTTTTGATGAAGAGAATCCAGCTATTTGATGGAGGTGACATATAAACCAATATTATCGTGTAAGCAGCCATAAAATAAGAGATCGTTAACGATAATTTAGAGTTGAGAAAGCTATCGATGCGACGTGCCAAGTTTGCGAATCAAATGCTTACTTATATTTTAATTCTCATATAATTGTTGATGTATGTATTTTGTATTTATTTGAAATCAGACAAAAGAAATATATTTGGCTTCGCTATTATAAACTTACGTTGCGATAGTGTAACATGAAAGGGTCATAAAGGGTGTTTTTTATAGAGTTTGACAAGTTTAAATCATAATAAAACAAAAATATATTTTTAATATGAATGAACCCGGGCTTTATTGGTTATTAAATTTTATGACATTAATGTTTAAATATAATTTTGGCCATGTGGCCGCCACGAATGGCGCAATCTTGAACACCTAATTTCACAAAATTTTCGTAACATTTGCGGCCGTATTGTTTCTAGGTGTTCAATTGTATCGACGTAGACATGTGACTTTACATAACCCTAAAGAAAATAATTCAAGGGTTAAATCACTTGGTGTCCAATTAATTGGACCATTACGCGAAATTGTTCTTTTACAAAAGTTTCTTCGAATAAATCAATTGCAGCGCACGCGGTGTGGCATATGGCTCCGTCTTGTGAAACCACATGTCAGCAAGATTAATGCTAACTAATCGAGGTACGAAAAAATTACTAAACATGTGCCTATATCGCTCACCATTGACAGTAACGTTCTGACCATCATCGTTTTTAAAGACATGGAGCACAGGCTCCGCCAGTCCATAAAAAGCACCAAACAGTAATTTTCAGTGGATGTAATGATGTTTCGACAAAAGCTTGTGACTTATCATCACCCCAAATGCGATAGTTCAGCTGGTTACCTATTCAACCAAAACTTGGCTTCATCGAAGAACAACATTTTGAATGGAAAATCAACATCATTTGTATTTCAGTCCAATCTCAGAATTGGCGGCGCATACGATGGTCAGTTGGCTTTAAAGCCAGCACAAGTTGAATCTTGAAATCTTTTGTAGAATAATAATAATGATTCTGGGTGAGCTGTAATCATGACAGCTAATGATAACGATGTGAGTTAAACCAGAACTCCACAGAGTGGCATTGATTGACAGCTAGGGCGCTGAATCAACCAGCCGAGATGAAGACGTTTGTCTTGAAATTGTATGGCATCTTATATTATATGTGATCTGTAATGTTCGTTTCGCTAGGCCGGTTTTGTTCTGATGACTTCATTGATTCGTTGTGTGATCGAAAAATCAAATCCATCTCATCAGGTATATGCGACCGGACTTGATGTATGTTGCATTTCGTTTCTATATATGTACTATAGTTTTTGAATCGAAATCTTTTTTCGATTTTTTTATTACTCCACTATTGTGGCGTGACTATATTGTGAACGCCACACTTTTAGCCAAGATTGATTCGTAAAATCTTTCATTAAATGGAAGGACACAAAAAACTCCAGTGAATGAGAACGGCGCCTAATTGATTGATTTGGATCTTCTTCAATGCCTTCCTGTACAGCAGCTACAGCTTCTTCAGTGCGCACTGTTCGGCGTAAAACAATTTTATGTCACGATGTTATTCGAATTAGTCGCTCTGAAGGACGATTATGTTTGTTGAAGTGTGATAATGATGCAGGGAGCTGTTAATCGTAACAGCGAATGATGAATGGTGGGAGTTAAACTTTGAACTCCACAGAGTGGCATTGATTGACAGCTAGGGCGCTGAATGTGGTCTGTAATATTCGTTTCGCTAGGCCGGTTTCGATCTGATGACGTCATTGACTCGTTGTGTGATTGAAAAGATCAAATCCATCTTATCAGGCATATGCGACCGGACTTGATGTGTGTTGCATTTCGTTTCTTTATATATTGTGAGGCTATGTTGCAACAGTTCTAGCGAATTTACAGAATTTGACTCGAAATCTTTTTTTTTCGATTATTTTTGTTTATACTTCACTATTGTGGCCTGACTATTCGTCGTATTTGAGAACGCCACATGTTCGCCATAAAATGGACGAAGCGCACGAGAAGAAGTTTGACGAACAGAACCATTATTTCGATAAAAGCTTCCAACAATTTGCAAGCGTTGCTCTGATGTAAGTCTATCCATAGTAAAAAGTCAAACCAAACTAAACAAAAAGTAGCTATTAGCTGAAAAAACCGGCTGTCAAATACAACAGTGTTGCCAACTCAAAGTTGTGAACCACTAAAAAACGCCTTTTTTTAAGGCTCAACCCCACAAAATGTTATTGTTTGTCTATACGAGTATTGATCAACAAATTTTAAGCTTTATATTGACTTCAACAAGATATGCCTTTTTAATGACTCGAAAATAAGTAACCGTAGATTATGTAATATAATCAATCAGTTCCATATATTGTAGTAAATTCCTTAACGTAATTACACGCTTGACAGTCGTGTGCAAATGTAAGTTCAATACTAATTTATTGCATATATGCTTATACGAACGACGTTGTATACAAGACGAGATTTAAAATAATTTAAATTAGGAGTTTTTAACACCCATCTCTTAATTTAAAATCTAAATGAATTTTTAATGACACGTAAAATAATTGGCTCGCGACCAATTAATTCAATTAAAATGTGCAAAAAGAAATTCGTATAATCAATCTCATTACACAAAAATAAAATTTTATGTCTTTGTAAATGCATATATGTATACACATAATACGAATATATAACAAACAGCGTCGTATAGTAGAAAAAATGTATATGGGTCTGGCAGCAAATTTCTTCTTTTTTATGCATCGCGGGAATCAAAGTTTTAGTCTCCTTTTATTTTTGTCTAGATATGAAAATATGTACGCGAATATATTTATTTCTACTCGTATGTGTAAATACATATTCAATTCATGCAAAATAAATATAATTTTTATATATACAACAGGCATATATGTATACATGTATTATTCCAATTCCATACATAATATACATTTTGCATATGAAATATTTATGTTTTGTAAATATATAATGCAGCATAAGAAATTAGTGTCTGTTGGAAAATTTATTATATATGTACGTTAAATTTTATTCTATACCTCGATATTCGCAATGTGTTTGATGGTTGAATTAGAATACGTAACGTATATAAAATTTATATCGTTGCCTTGTTTTTTTTTGTGCATACGATATACATAGGAGAGTATATGATGGATTATCATTATGCGATGAGATGAGAAATATATAACTGGATGTTTTTAATTAATTTCGCGTTTCTATATATGTATAACTGTACAGCATCTAATCCTCGTCCCACACTTAATCGACATACACAAATTTGTGGGCACCAGAGTATGGGCAAACAAAATTTTGTTTATCACGATTTTATTGAAATGTGATGAGTAATTTACATTTTAGCTTATTATATAGTGAGCGATCGTTGGTTCTTACCATACTCGTATATATACTGTATTTATATGCAGTGTGTGTATAGATAGATATATTTACATATGTACATTCTATATACATATTTATATAATGCTGCATATGTTTGCGGTTTGAAATATGTAAAACGATTTAAAATCATAAACTGAACAACTATGCTCTTTCGAAGCATCATTCTGTTGGGATTTTGGTTTTGGTTGTCAAAATGATTTTCTTAAGAACAAAACTTATATTTTATTAGGCTAAAATAGTTTTTTCAAATCCTAAACCTTAGCTTGCTCAGCCAAACAATCTAAAAGTATTTGTATCGAAATATCACTGGGTGTTTTCTTTTATTCATTCCAAAGAAGAAATTAAATAGAAGGGTATGACGATCTAGTGTCTGATACTGATGAGCATGGATGTTTCACTGATTGCTACGCGGGTGAAACCGGATCAAACACGACTCATGCCTTTTTCGTCGATCTAATTTATATAGAAAAATTGCGAATAGTATGAACTTAAAGAAAAAGGTTAACTTTTTAATCAATCCTAAATTATCCTTTTTTGTTTTAGATTCTATTAACGGGTGTTTGTACACACGTGAACAGCGATTGCAAATCGTGTAAATTTTTTATCAAAACTGCTACTTTAAAAGCATTACGGCCATTTCACGCTCCATTTAACAAACCAGCCCGTTCGACAATCGAACGTATAGTGGCAAAATTTGAGTCTACGTTTTCGCTACATAATGTTCCGGTGCCCTCGAGAGCAAGAAGTGCTCGAAGTGTTGAAAACATCGCAGCCGGCTGGGCTTCAGTTCAAGAAGACGCGAATGTGTCGCTCACACGACGTTCGAAACAATTGTGCCTTTCTGTGACATCATTGTGGCGAATTTTACGTAAAGATCTTGGCCTACATCCGTATAAGATCAAGCTGACACAACAACTAAAGCCGTTTGACCATTTATAGCGACGCCGATTCGCGAATTGGGCTCAAGAGCAAATCGAAAATGATGCAGATTTTCACCGAAAAATCATCTTCAGCGATGAGGCTCACTGGATTTTGGCTAAATGGATTTGTCAACAAGCAAAATATGCGTTACTAGGCAGGAAGCAATCCACACGTGATTCATGAGGCACCGTTGCATCCCGAAAAAGTCACTGTTTGGTGCGAATTACATGCCGGCGGCGTCATTGGGCCATATTTTTGCATCGACGATACCGATTGCCACGTTACTGTTAATGGAAATCGATACCGCGATATGATAAACGATTTTTTTTAGCAGCAATTGAATGGAATGGACTTGGACGACAAGTGGTTTCAACAGGACGGGGCCACATGCCACACAGCATACGATACAATCGCGTTATTGAAGACTAAGTTCGATGAGAGTGTTATTTCAAATGGGCCCGTCCAGTGGCCGCCGCGCTTGTGTGATTTGGCACCTCTAGATTATTTTTTTTGGGGTTATGTGAAGTCATTGGTCTATGCCAATAAGCCGGCGACGTTGCAAGAGCTCAGAGCCAATATTGAACGTGAAATTGCTGGAATTTCGGCCGATTTATACGAAAGTGTGGTCGAAAATTGGGTTCAAAGATTGGACTTCGTAAAACGTGCAAAAGAAATCGAGTTTCATACTTAAATGTACATATATGTTCAAATTCGTTAATAAAAAAAAGTTAGTTCAAAAATCGAACAGTTTGTGTTTTATTCAAAAAGAAAGTTGAAGTGCTCTTATTGAAAAACCCGTTATAATTCCACCAGATCAACATATGATCAGTGATTTGGGGTATGGTTTAAAAATGTACCTAATGCCGCCATTTGAGGATATCGGAAGTGTATCAGCAGCACAAAAAATCTTTAATAAAGCCCCTTCTACCAGAATAAATATTGAGCGAGAATTTGGACTCCTTTAAGGACGATTCAGAATACTAAGTAGTTTGAATACTAGACGGCCAGATTATATCCTCTTAATTGTCGTAAATGAACAAATCCTCTTGGCTGCTTGTATTTTACATAATATAAGCAATCGAAATGGCGATACCATACAGCTCAAGGCGACACGAACGCAAAATTAAAGCGAAACTAAATTTTAAGATTATTAAATAATAATTTTTTTAATTCAATATTTATCAAAAGTCCTAACATATATAAACAATAAAAACTTAACTAAAACGTTAAACTAAGCAACTATTTCATTTCATTTTCTCTAAAACTCTTACGAACTAACTTTTCAAATATAAAATATCTAGCAATGTCACTTTTTTTTATCAGCGGTTAAACGAGATTATAATTTCGCAAAAATTATAAATAAGGCACGTTATATCACCGGGGCTTCATTTGAAGTATCACCTAAAACAACAAAAACATTGCCTAAAAAAGTATCCTTACAAACACATGATGCACAAAACCAAAACAAAGATATTTTTTCCACCATTCCACCTTTTGAGCTAGAACAAATAGAATGCGTTCTGAACGTTTACGATTAAAAAAAAAATGTAGAAAAAATAGCAGTTGAAATGGAATGAATTAAAGAACGTTTTATGTCAAGTTGGAGACCTCCAGAATGTTTGGAATAAATAAAATAAAGCACCCAATATGTTATTGGCCAAAATGAGTACTGATCATTAGATAAAAGTGATTAACAAATCTACAGAATAATAAATATTATTCGGTGTGGGCAAACCTTCGAGATAAAAGATTTTCCATATTGATCAATTGCTAAAGGGTAGCAGAAATACCGAAATAAATTTTGAAATTTAAAGAATTTTTCCCAACCTAGAAAAATTTAAACAAAAATTAATACCCATAATATTAACTGTTTTGGGGAATCATTTACTTGGGAGTTGATTGCATTTATCCAGAACTCTTGACATTCGGATTTGTTTGACAGTCCTTTTAAACTTATTCGATTGGTATGGCGAAATTAAAGTATGCCTAAAAAATAGAAAGTAGGCGCTTATGCCGAGAGTTATAATTGCAATAATTATCGCGGTATAGCCTCCTTTGCACTGCATACAAGTTAATGTTTCTTGGAAATAATTACCCCTTTGGCAAAGGAAATTATAGGTACAGTCCGCCTTTATCGGTCACTAAAGTACGCAAAGTACACCAGGTATTCCTGAATTTCAAGCAAGCCTATCGATATAGACTATGGTATGCGCTTCAATTTTTAGGAATACCAAACAAATACAGTCCTTAACAAAATTATTTGTGCATCGCAAAAATTTAACAAGTCACTCGGAAAAATTAAAAATGTTTACTCAAAAATTAATTTAAAAGAAAATTATTTAATTATTATTATAAGTTTATACAAAAATGTTACAGGTTATCCTTTAAGTTATTATTTTCAGTTATAAAATTGTAGCGGGCTATTTTGCCGGAATGACTATAAAAGAATTAGCACGAATGTACAATTGCCATCGAAATTCGGTTTTTTATCAAATAAAAAAAAGAGTAGCTTGAAAAATGTGCAAGGCAGAGGGCGAAAACGTACTACAAACACAGAGGAAGACAAAAATAGTGTAACTTTTAAACGGAATCCTCAAAATCCAAAAAGTTCCAAATGATATAGATATCACCCGAGAAGTTCAAATCCCTCACATGACTGTACGTAAACGACTACAGGAGGTAAATGCAAAGCCTGAACTATTGAAAAGAAGCCATTCAATTTATACGCCAAATGAATAAGAGAAAGCGATTTAAATTTCCATACCATACAAAGCCTCTTGAGTTTTGGCGTAATATTTTATTCGACTGCCTAGCAAAAAAAAATCGCTCCGTTATGATACCAACTCACCATAGTGGTTACGGTAAATAATTGGCATGGGGGTGTTTTAACTATAAAGAGATTGATAGTTTAATAATGTTACCTCAAAAGGTAACTTCAAGTATATGTATACTTGGAACTGTTGAACGAGCATGTATTATTTTCGGGATATGAATGATCGGACAGCATTTTATATTGCAGCAAGACAACGCTCCAATTCACAAAAGTAAAATGATTATCACATTTCTAAGAGATTTGGATCGAGGAACACTTGATTGGACCGCAAAGTCCGGATTTAAACCCAATTAAGAGTATTTGGATTTATTTAAAACAAAACATGACGGTAGAAATTAAAAGGCAGCCAGATTATTTAATCAAATACAGAATAAATGTCTTTTAGTTAATTTTTTAAGCAAGTTAATTTTTGAGTCAAAATTTTAAATTTTTGCCGAGTGACTTATTAAATTTTTGCGCTACACAAATAATTTGATTCCGACAATCCAATGACTTTTTGCATATGCAGATGATATTTGAGAGGTTGCTTTAATTGGCAACTGAGTGAAAGAGATAATTGATGCAATTGATTTCAGTAGTGGTAATCACACGTTTTAAGGAATGATGTAACTTCAAGTAACTTGAATCTCTCATTACTCACGATAATAGTGATCAAGGTTCACCTTCCTGCTGGCATTCGGGCTTTATATCCTTTACACGCATCAACTTCTGACATCAAAATATCTTGCAAATGCGGATAAGCTTAAATTGGCGGATGAGTACCAAAAATGGTTTCAAACATTGAGAGAAAAATTATCGGAGATATATGGTCCAAAACGCGATTTTGAAGGCTTATACCGAGTTCATTTCAATCACGAGATCTGTAATTTAATTCCTAAAATCGCGCATCCAATTAAAGGATAGCGAGTACGCTGGTTAGAGAACGTTCTGCGTGGTGATCCGAACCGAATGATACAGCGATATTATGACGGAAATTCACGTTTTGTTTAGCGAAGAGGTCGCTGTCGACGACAATGGCTCCACAGTATGAAGAGCTGGCTAGTGATACGTTGACACGGTATCATTAATATAAATATAGGTTGTGAACACGCACGTTATCCAAATTAAATAAAGTAGATTAAGTTATAGTTTTGATAAACATCTTAAAAAATAGATCTATAAAATAAATCCTACGACTAAGAAATTTTAAATATTTGATTTTTAAAGATTTGGGAAGTGGGTCTTGGTTAGCAAAGTCGTAAATGATTAAATATAAAATTTGTTGTTTTCTTGGCTATTTATATAACACGATAACGATAAGGAATTTCAACCTTAATGTATATCATCACAGTCAGAAAATCAATTTTATAGATTTCATATTACATTTTGACGAATCTAGATTCAAATCAAAGCTTTTATTGAGTGGGAAATCATCAAACAACATTAATTTAATTTTCATAGGAAATGAACGTACAATTTATACACCTCAGGGGGGAGGGGTTAAAAATGATAAAAGATTTTCATTTTGTCTTCGAACAATTATTATGTCAAAATTTAAGTGCTATAATCAATTAAATTTCTAAATTGACTAGGATTTTTATTTTTTATCTTTTTTTTATGAGAAAATTGAAGAAATATGTTTTCAAAGCATAATTTCCTTTTTACATGGAATATTTTATTTTATATCGAACATCATCATATTATTATATTCATTTTTAATAATTTAGTTTTATTAAGAAATTCTTTATATTTCATATTATACAATTGAATTATCATGTTCGACATGATATTTTACTTTCAACTTATTTTGTAAAATGTAATACACATAAGTATGTATGTTACATGAATATGTGCGTACCTATATACAATACTTCACCTTGATATTTAACGCAACAAAAGTAGACGTATCTAGATAGTAAGTGAGTTAAAAATACGTCCTAAATATACATCAATTATTTGCTATTTTTAGGATTATGTACGGTGTTCAAAAATTATAAGGGTTAAAATAATTAATATCTGTTTTAATTAATATTTTAATAAACAGCAAAAACAGAAAAAAGAATTGAGTTACTCGTGTATCATCATTTATTTAATTACTTGTGCCACGTTCGGGAGAAAAGGCCACCCTTGTTGAGAATCACATCAAATTTATAGTCATGCGGTGTTTTTCAATAAAAAAAACTCAATTTGAAAATAGTTAATCGGTTATAATAAATCTTGAATAATAATTATTCAAGATATAATATTACGAAATTAAGTAATTATTAAGATTTTGTTTTCTTTTTCGTTT
The DNA here is from genome assembly GCA_963932295.1 of Tipula lateralis. Lineage (NCBI taxonomy): Eukaryota > Metazoa > Arthropoda > Insecta > Diptera > Tipulidae > Tipula > Tipula lateralis. The sequence goes on along the minus strand of OZ010738.1, from coordinate 89,587,414 downwards.
CATTGACGTACAATATGTATACAACTTTCATAACCTTTCGCACACCGTCTTATATTGTATACTCCAAGTCATTGAGAATTGCAATCAACTGGATTAAATATTATGGAATGTTAATTTTATTAGTGCGATACAACAATCAGTTAATCTACTAAGGCGCGCGAGCTTAAACAAAAGCAATACAGGTTGAATAAACTTTTTATTATGCGCGAAAAGAAATGTGATGGTTTTATATATATGTACAGATACTGGATATATTGTGTGTGGGATGCATAATATAACTGTCAACAAACATACTGTCCAAGTTCAAAAATTTGTATTTATATATTTTATACTTGATTTGTTTTTGTTGATAAACTTGATCCAAATTATAATATAGTTGTGCGGTGGAACACTGCATTTGTACGTTTAATGTTGGGTAAAAGTCGATTTAACTCTAGATAAAAGATAACTTTAGACACATTAAAGGTGATGGTGATACATTTAAAGCTGTAATGCAAAGATTTTTAAGAAATTCGACACAGAATATTTTAAGTGTTTTTTCAAAGCTCTTTTTCTATTATACAATTTTTACTTTCTATATCATACATTGACAATAATCTTAGCTCGATCAGCATTAATAATATAAATTGTATCATAAGAAAGCCGATTTATATTATTTTCATCTGATAGCGAAATTTACGATTGCTAATATTACCGCAAGGTTATTGAATATTCAGACTTCGGTTAATGTCAGTACTATAGGCTGGCATGGAGCTATGCAATGCGCAGATGGTTGTACGAAAATCGGACCTATAGCCGTACGTCCTCGATTTGGCCGTTAAGGCGTAAAGTAGGACGTAACTAAGCGAACCGCGAAAGAGCTGGGAGAGCCTTGAGCCCCAAAAAAAAAGATAGCATAGAATAAAATATAAAAAAAAACAAAAGACTTCGGTTAAAAATTTCAAATTTGACGTAATTTACATTTAAACAGCTCTATGGCACATTTTAATGTATTTTAAGATTTTTTGACTGGTCTTACAGGCCATTGTTGGTCCGTACCGTGTCAACAATCTGACTCCATAGGGTTACGAATACGAACCAGCTATTCATAATGTTGCAACCAATTAGAAGACGCCAGATCGACCATTTCGCCTATCGAAAGGCGACACTCCCTTTAAAGATCGCTATATTCTTCAGTGAGCCAGCGTATACACGTTGTCGTTCGATTTCATGCACGATATCAGAAATTCGCATTAATTTCCTGATCTGGCGATTGAAAAGAACTCAGTATGTACCATCAACGTCGCATTCATTTATCGTAATCATACGTCAAAGTCTAACATTCATACATGACAACGGGTCTGATCAACACTATGTATAATTTCAGCTTATCCGTATTTGCAAGATATATGGATTTCAGAAGTGGATGAAGAGGATATAAAGCTCGATTGCCAGCGGCAAGGCGAATCTTGATATCCTCTCCAACATTATTATAATGAGAGACCTAAGATACTTGAATCTCATCACGCCTTCGAACGTGTGGTTTTCACTATTTCTCTTTCACTCTTTTTTTCGTTGCCATTCAATCCAATCACACAGATGTCATCAGTATATGTCTTGAGGTGTTTTACTTTTACAAACGATGTATTCCAACATGATATTAAAAAGTTTCGGGGACAGCGCATCTCCGTGTCGAACACCAGAAGTAATTGCAAAAATTCTCGATTCAGCTTGTGATACATGTGGAGCAATGTGTAGGGCAGAGAAACGTTCACGCCATGTATCGAGTTCCGTAAGAACGTTTACACTGAGGTTTCTTTTCTGGTCCCAAATGGCAGCTGACCGAGATCTTAAGGTATGCTGCAATTCGGTCATTCTTTTAAAGAAACCAAGCTGATTGCTGAGTTTTTGTAGTCTTAAGACCTTAGCCTTCCACCATTCGCGCTTATTCTGGCTACAAATGCGATTAGCAAGAACTGCTTTAACTTAATGCTAATATATTTAACGATACTATATTTCTACTAATTTGATTATTTTAACTGGATGGTTATTACAAAAAAAAAATGATAGCTGCAAAATGCAGAACAATATCTTTGAAACCGATCATTCGTTAAAGTTCATTTGTAAATAAATGTATCATTATCATTATATGTATCATTTTAAAAAGTAAGCGATCAAAAAAGGTCAACCAAACGATTAACCTTGTTAGAATATCGTTCAAGAACTTAACCTATTGTATGTTAATATTCTATTAATTCATTTATTTCTCGCAATGTAAAACTATCTAACATTGTTACTTTAATGTGAACATTATACGTAAAGTTGATCTTAACGAACGTGACAAAAAGTTAAATCGAAATGGGTGTTAAAATAATAAAATTATACCTAATATAGTTATTTACGCGGTCATATAATAAAACGTGATAAATTTATTATCACATATTGCGCGTATATAGTCGATGTTACTTATTTGCGTTTAAACTTCCAATAATCATGCAAACGCGAAGTTAAACAAATATTTTATATATACAGCCGCGATAGAGAAAAAAAATAATAGAAAATAGAAAATTCACTCACCTTTCCTTGCATAATCAATCGAATTGTTAGTGTGACTGTTGGGTCATCATTCAATTTAGTATCATCCATTTTGTAATATTTGTGTTTTTTATTTAATTAACAATTTTCCCTCAGTTTGATATAACTGATAATTATTTATTTTTATTTGGTTTTCTTTTAAGTTTTGTATTTAAAATCTATAATAATTTAGCATATAAAAATACTGCTTGAACTAATGTATGTATTCCCTTTTACTTTTCTAATACTAATATGAGTTAATAATTTATACAAAAAATAAATATATATATTTTTTTTTGAGTTGCTTTTAAGTTAATTAATTAAAAAAACAATATATAATTAGAAGAGTAGTTTGTAGTATTATGATGATGGTTGATCAAATTTCGGAATATAGTTGTTAGATCTTGTAAAAAATAAATCTGAAATAGAAAAAAAAATTTTTTTAAGCAACAGATTACATTCACCACTGTTATAACTATCATACATAATATTATATCATTATAGTTTAAAGATGTTCAGAAACGATTATTTTTATTCATAAACCAATTCTGAATTTATAATTTGATTACACACAATGAATTTGGTTGTAATTTACAGCAATGAAAACCCAAAAAATGTATATTTAATATAATTTTGCAGCTTAATTTATAAATAAAATTCTCAAAACCAACTTAGTAATCATCTGCTTTTGTCTAAATTAATTTGTCATACAGTTTTAAGAATATTGTTGTCGTTACTAAAGCTAACAGCACCAACTAGGGATTGCAAATTTTGACGAAACTAAAAAAAACGGAATTCGAAATTCACATTTAAGCATTCTCGGAATTCGATCGAATTTCGAAATATTTCTTCTGATCAATATTAATACCGTTACTTGTACAAAAATTCAATTAGTACTTAGTGCAGACAATCAATGTTTTAAATGGTGTATTATTGTTTGCTTAAAATATGCTTTAATAAAACAGAGGTCACTAAATACTACGTCAACTAGTTTCGATCGAACCTTTGTACAAAAGATACCAGCAACTTAGATAGCTTGCTCGGACTGTACGCTCGTTGGTAGAATCGAAATCAAAAATGAGTATACGGACTCTAAAATATTTCCCTCGTACACCGTTCTCTGCAAAGAATTTCATTTCGATTTAAATTTTAAAATTCAACTCCGATTTGTTGCTAGCTTAGTTGAGCCGAAGACGATATGTTCGATGACAAATTCGAATGAATTTGGTTATCCATCTTTTGCTTTAATGACTGGGACTGCGCGTTGTAATTCGTGATTCAAAATACTTATTCTAAATTGTCAGATTCTGACGAATTTTCCATAATTGTGATGAATATCTTTGTGAAAAGGTTTCAATAACTTTGACTATTATATTTTTAAATGGTCTGGTGAAAGAGGCATCAGTACTTATTCCACTATTTTGAAAATACTGAAGAGAACCTGATACATTTGTGCGTCTTTGGCTTATTCGTTCTTTTAAAGCGTGTTTCAATTTGAGTGAGAGTTTATCAGATCCGAAGTTCTCAAGCATAAGAGATAGTACCGCATCAGCAGAAAGAAAATTTGCGTCCTCTCGACAGAGAGGTCAACAGTAAGCTTAACTGGGAGAGGTGCAGAAATGATGTTATTTCAACATCTGTAGTAAAAATATCAGATGAGATGTCAATCAAAGCTTTTCTAAAACAGCTTTTTAGTTTATTAAATCTTTAAAGGATTTGGACTAAGCTATTCCATCTAGTTCTTGTGTCCATAATAAGTTTCAATTCTTTTTGAAATTTTTTTAACAAAAATTTGAAGAATATCATCCGATTTTCTCAAACAATGTTATTGGTTTACAATCAAAATTTCTCAATTTCTGATGATCAAACTAAATCAAAATTCTTTAATTACCACAACATGCTCTAATTCAGCTTTATTATCAATTTATACAATCAAGCCACCGCAATTTTCGTCTACGTACTCCTAATACTTTGATTCCGTTGTCACTTTCTGGATTTTCTCCACTAACATTTTCTGTTTTATATGCTCCAATTCAGTAGTATGTATTCGATTTATTAAAGAAATTATTTATTACAGCTAACTGAATCGCGACTGCAAAGCACAACTTTGGAAAAACTATCAAAATGCTTTTTCATAAATGCTGCTCCATCAATTGTTATGGACATAATATCTTAACCGAAATTTAGAATGTTGTTTTGCAATGTGGTTTCCAGGGCCGCAGCGTATTTGCAAGGAAACGGCTTTCAATGGTCATTCACATTCAAACAGCATCGATTTCTTGATGATGTCCATTGATCTGAAAGTTAAGCAGCAAAACCGTGTTCCATTTTCCAGTACTGCAACATTTTGCATGGAGTTTAGTGATTTTGGTAACATAATCTCGACGAATTCTAGCCAAAACAATTCGGAATTTGCCATGAATATTTCGGAATTCAAAATTATATTTATATGAACGAATTTCGAAATTCTTGAATTTCAAAATTCGAAAATGCAATCGCTAGCACCACACACTAAAAAATTTTCGGATATTCTATAAATTTTTTTATAGTTTTGTTCAGATAATTTATATTTATATGAAATACTATATAAAAATTATAAATATTGAACCTATTGAATTCGCTTATATGATTCTGTTATATATTTTATACAAATTTATATTATACATAAAATTTCTATACTACTATTTGTATACTTTTCATAACCTACAGTATAAAAGTTCGATTTATGCCTTGATATATGTATCATATAAAAATTTTGTTTAAATTAATAGAACAATTAAATTTTTATTGTTAAAACCAGGATTTTTAAACTGTAAGGATTATTTGTTTTTTTTTCAATTCTGTAGAAATTGTGTAGTGAGTAGAAGAGTTTTGAAGATTAGATTGTGAAGTTGGTTAATAGTATCAATTAATATAATTTGTTAATTGTAGTGAAATATGACAATATTAAATCGCATAGTTAACTAATTTTAAGGTTTGATATAATGTAGGTATATAACATACCTATATTAAATGTATATACAATTTGTGCTTAATCATTTTGAATCAAAAATGTGAATAAAATTCACGTGTGCAAAATGGTTGAAGTGCATACTGTATTTTTTGCTACATATAATAAAATATCAACACTTAAAATTCTTGAAATCTATACATTGTCGTGTGATGTTATGTTATTAAGATATTTCACCATTTTTAATAATTATAAGATATATATATATATGTATATATATATATATATATATATATATATATATATATATATATATATATATATATATATATATATATATACATATATATGTAGATATATATCAATAACAATAAAATGTTTTCTGGAGCATACTTTACCTGTTCATACAATAAAAAGAACATACGCGTTATAAAAGTACGCAAATTTGATACCAGCGAGGAGCAATTAACGTATTTAGATTTTATACTTTCGGGTAAGCAATAACACTTGAATATAAATAAACTAATTAATTAATAAATAATTTATTTAGCTCTCGAAAATACGTCAGTCGAATTAGGCGATTTCAGTCATTTTTCCAACGCGCATGAAGCCGTATTAGAAGAAAATATTTTTTTGGACTACGTGAACTATTATATAACACATCCAAATTTTTTGCTTAATGTTTGCACTAAACAGTTTCAAGAGTTAGCAATCCAGCCATCTAGCAATTTAGAACAAATACGGTGGACTAACGAATCACTAGCAGAAACTGGCATTGGACGATCGTTAACTCCAGAGGTATATTTTCTCAATTCTTAACTTAATTCATTTGTTATTATTTAACATAATTATTATAGGCTATTAAATCATATATTCATCGCAAATCCGGTGGGCCTGAATTATTCAAAAGTTTTGAATCACGTAAATCGTTAACCGATAGCCAACGGCGCAAACTTATTTCATTTTTAGCCACGTTTATAGAGGAACACTGCAGTTACACTCCAAGTACCGAAGATCTTCAAGTGGTTGCTAAAATTGCAGTAGGCTTTTTCCCCTGTTTAGATTTGGTAAGACAATCATTCGTACGTCTTGTGTTGAGTTTACTTAGGCTATTATGCAAGTTAACAAATTATTAAAATATTTTTTTTATCTGTCAGGAAATATTGGTCAACAACAAGTGTAATGGGTTTCTGCAAACAAAATTAAAAAACGATCGTTCTAAAAAGCGTAAATTTGAAAAAAGTTTCGAGGGTGAACTTGTGAATACCTCCAAGTCAACTATAACCATTAATGATTCTACCGACGTTGAACGTGATTTATACGTAATAAGTACAGCTGCTTTACCGGAAGAACTGGAATTGGTTAAATCGAAATTAAAATCTAGCTTGAATTATCGTAGGTCATCTTTAAAAGGAAAACCCATTAACTATTTGTTTGAAAACTACTCATGTTTCTTTGTTTGTCCAGATTTGGTAACTCAACTTTATTTAAACTTGTGAGTAAGATATAAATAATTAAATAATTTTTGTTTCTCTTTTTACAGGTGCTATACGATTTTTCTTTATCTTTTAATGAATCGCAAAATTTATTAGAACACTGGCCAAAATATAAATCAGTAATTTTCACAGGTGTGAAAAATTCAGGAAAAAATATTTTGTATACAGACAATATTTTGTAATTATATTTGAAACATTTTAAGTTCAACAGAACTTACGACATTGTCGTGTCACGAAAAACTAACAAAACTTATATTATATTAAATAGTAGCATATAAGCAATACTTTATTCTTAATTTAATTTTAAATCATGTACACTTTTGTAAGTAAAATTAAATAAACATTATACTTAATGCAATAATATGATATTTTTTAAATATATGTATTCTATAAAATGAACTAAAATGGTTTTATTTATGTAACTAAAATGTATGTTAAATTTTATCAGGATTGAACTCTCAGTTCAATTCTAGTATAAAGAATTTCCAAATTTTTATACTAAAGCAACTAAATTTTATATGATAATCAGATTGATATTTTGTATCAATAATTTATATAAATTTAATACTTATCCCTTATAAACAAAAATTAACATTTAATGGATAAACTTTATATTTTTTAGTATATACAGATATTTATACATTGGAGTATAAAATTAATACCAGTGACCTATTAACATATTTATATGAAGTAATATAAATTTTATACTATATTCTATAACATTTGGTTATAAGTTAAACTAATATAAAATTTATAAAAAATTCGTACGGAATTATATTTATATGTTTAGTGTATTCATTTTATACGTAAATTTTTTAGTGTGCAACTATAAGATAAAACGTAATTTTGCGAAAAAGTGGAATAATCGAATTTGAATACATAAAATGTATGTACGACTTATTTCCAGACTTAAACCTAAACAAAACAGATAGAACTGTCCAAATATATCGATTATTTCTAGTATTATTATCAAAGTGTTTACCTAGAAAACCCGCATGTCATCCTGAACAGATACGTACAGATTTTTTTTTCATTTGTTTTACATATCGATCGCATATGAAATTTACTTTTTTAACTCACTTTAAAATCATTCTTTAATAGACAAATATTTTAGATGTTTCGATTCACAATGAGTTAGAAAATTCACAATGAACATAATGTTTCGAATAAGGCATTGTTAATAACTGATAATGCCGCTAGCCATAAACTTAATAACATCTCAGAAAACCTCAAAGTAGTATTTCCCAAAATACAACTACATTAATGCAACCAATGGACCATAGGGTGTTATTGCCCATTTTAAGGCCTACTACCTATGCCGCGTTTTTAGAAACCTAATTGACAGTAAAGATGGATCAAACCAAGCAAGCATCAACGATTTTTGGAAGCAGTTTAATGTTAAAGATGCAGTGGGTAGCATTGTAAAATCTAGGGGTGAGATAAAGCAAGTGACTATGAATGGTGTGTCTATAAAATTATGGCCCAAGTGCCCGGATACATTTCAATCTTTTTAGGCTATATATGATTTTAAATTGGAAACTAAAAACGAAATTGTCGTTACTGCGCATGAGGTCGGAATTGACTGAACGAGACACCACAGATATATCAGATATTTCCAATGAAGAGCTATTGATGCTATTTGAAGAAACCACTGAGCACAATGCGCAGCAGATAGAAAACTCAGAAAATGAGCTCATTTAAACACGAAATGATATGTCAAAAGCATTTTTCGTATCGAAACAGCCATGGAAATCTTTTCTTAAAACGACTCCATTACAGAGAGAAACCAGACAAAAAAGTATCCAGACAAATTGAAAATGCCTTTGTTTGCTACAAGGAATTATTATTATTATTAAATGTTTGCTATAAGGAATTATTATTTACGCGAAAACCAAAACAAACCTCGATAGATTCATATTTTTTCAAAACAGAACAAAGATGAATGTGGTGATCCAAACTACGTCGACAGCTGCAATGAACAGTCCAACTCAGAGAAACTCTGAATATTATATGAATTAATGATTAAAAATGATTAAAATGTATTTATTTGGTTTATTTAAAATGAATAAATGGTTTGTGTTGTATTGTAAAATATTCATTACATGCTTGTATACTGACACGAAGTGTTTCCAAATTCAGACTGTCATTGCTGTCAAATCAGTGATTACAGAGCGCTCAAATTTACACTGATAACAGTTCATTCCATTGTTAGTTAAAAATTGTATAACGTATAGTTAAAAAAAACAAAATCTGATAAGTGCACTTTTATAGAAATATAGACTTGCTTCATCTGGTTCTTGGTTGGTAAAACGCATCTATAAGTTTTCAATAGAATTGCATAGTAATAGTAGTTTCGTTTTACGGATTTTCACTTAAAACGAGTTTGCGAGGAACACATCCTATCCGTACGTAAGGAAGATTATATATATATATATATATATATATATATATATATATATATATATATATATATATATATATATTTATTATATATATATATATACATATATATATATATATATATATATATATATATATATATATATATATTTATTATATATATATATATATATATATATATATATATATATATATATATATATATATATATATACATAATGTATTTATTTGGTTTATTAAAAATTAATAAATGATTTGTATTATATTGTAAAATATGCATTAAATGATTGTACAGGGTGACTAACAAGAAGTGTTTCCAACTTCAGACTGTCATTGCTGTCAAATCAGTGATGACAGAGCGCTCAAATTTACACTGATAATAGTTCTTTCCATTGTTATATATATATATATATATATATATATATATATATATATATATATATATATATATATATATATATATATATATATATATATTTATATTTATATATAAATATATATATATATATATATATATATATATATATATATATATATATATATATATATATATATATATATATATATATATATATACTATGTAAATGATTCAAAATATACAATTTGAATTAGGAGAAACTCCTAGTTGAATTTTATATTTTTGGTACTAATAATCTAAATAAATAACATATTTAACCCACATCTTATTGATGTTCAGACCATTTTAAAAGATTAACAACCCTACCTCCAAATATTTATTGCAGCAAATACAGAAAATCTTCTCGGAAAAGATATCCTCGTAATTACAAAAATAGTACCTTGAAAATCAATAAAGACACATTTTATTAGCATTACCTCCGAAAAAAATTTAATTCGGTAAGTGCCACATATAAACATATAAAGCCATAATGGGATTAGGTAACACAAAACGAACAAATCCATATACAATTTATTGTCCAGAAAATATATTTTTCTTTTCTCTCTTGGATCGTCTTACTTTACATTACTTTAATGTTATTATTGTTATTATTTTCGTATCGTCGATGTGTAACAGCAACAAATGTTCAAGGTCTATTAATTTCGTAGGAGAAACTGTACGGCAACGTCCTCAATTACCAATAAAATTGTATTTTCTTATTTTATATGTATACATTTACAGTGCATGTATGTACATATGTATACATATATATATCGTATAAGATGAAAAACTCATAAACGTGATTATATTGGTTATGTGTGTGGTGTTGGCAACATATGCTAGTTTTGTATGTAAACTCGTATCTTAAAAGTAATTACCTTATCTCATCTAATCTACGAAAAATATGTATGAAATATATTTTGAGAACTCGTCATTATATACATAATACTTTGTGGTCTCTGTAAATGATTTATACTTTATAAATATATTCATATGAGAAATATACATATATGTACGAGTATGTCAATCAAAAAAAAAACCGACTGACGAAAAAACCAACAGAATACACAACACAAAAAATACTCTAAAGGTTTAACAGAAAACTAAATTTACGATTTATTTTTGTCAACATGCCAGAGACGACTTTGAATCTCTCCAACCGAGTGTGATAAACCAGCTGTCTATATTATTTTATTTTAATAACGCTAAATATTGTATTTAATTTGAATTTTGTGTACGATGTGGATTGTGGCTATACTCGTAAGCCACAGTGTCTAGAGATCATATCGATTATGTAGAGACTATATTCTGTCGAACAGATTACATCAATTCAAGTATAAATCTACAGTGTAATTCGAATCAATATATACAACTATTCAGTTTTATATGAGTAGAAATACTTTATTCATCTTCAAGGTTTTATTAAATTGTTATTGTTGTTAAGTTCAAGGTTTTAAGAAGTATATTCTTTTCAAATAATAAATAAAAGTTTACGTGCAATCATTATATTACGAGTACATATTTTGTGATGCTGACGATGATGTACTTGACCCATTTGATTAATGCACATATATTTATTGTTGTTTCAAATTTGATTTGAACACCGCTACACTTTAGAGGGTGTAACCACATAACTTTAGATTGTTGTTTTTATAGTTTATGCAAATTTGGGAGATCAATAATTATTTTTTCGATATCAAGTACATTCATAACAAAAGCTTTTATTTACAACCACATACAGAAAAAAACAACTTATTCTTGTAAAACTATTGAACTAAGAAACAAACATATACTTATATAAATAATTATTGTTAATTTTATGGTTGATTCATCTTCACAAAAGACACACATGAATGTTCAATGTCTACGTCATATGCCATTTGTTCAAAATGTTTGTGTATAATTTGTTGTTATAATAAAAACAACAACCGCACGAAAAGCGGTAGAAATAATTAAAAATCGATTTACTAAAGCTTTAAAATAAAACTTAGTTTCTGAGCAAACCAAGGTTAAATTTATTAAGACCCTTTCTAATCAGATTTTACATTTACATTATTATATTAGAGATGTTACATCACTTTACTTATCAAACATCAATGTAAATTATTATTTAATAAGGCAAGCATTTACACGACAGTCAGTAGGACATCATTTAAACCAACCAAATGGTGTAGTGGTAAGAGCCAGTTGGAGCTCAATGTACTGGGTTCGAAACCTGAAACTAGGTTTTCATCATGAAATTGCATTCGGTTATGTCAGAAGTTACGAATTGCACCAACTCATGTTTCATGTCAGATTAATATAGAGCAATTAAATGTTCAGATTGTCTTTACATAGAACATTGAAAGAAACTATATGTTGAGAGTTCTTTGGTTTCAAAACCAATTAGAGATAAAAGAAACTTTTAGTTAGTTGACTTTAATAGATCTAAAGGGTGTTTTTAATAGAGTTACACAATTAAATCATATGTAATGGTGTCTCGACAAAAGCTTATGGATTATCCACACCCCAACCAAATGGGACAGTTCTGCTAATTTACGTACCCATTCAACCAAAACTATGATTAATCGGAGAACAAAATTTTGAATGGAAATTCAACATCAACAACAGTTTGTGCCTTAGCCTCTTCGCCGAATTAGCGGTGATCGTTTTGATTTAATTCCTGCACAAGTTGAATCTTGAAAGCTTTTAAAATCCTTTCGTAAAATCATCCATAAAGTGAAAGGACACAACCGCAGTCTGAGAAGGGCAACGAATTGATTGATTCAGATCTCCTTCAATGCTTTCCTTTACAGCGTATACAGCATCTTCTGTGCACACTGTTCGGCGTCTCACTATCATTGCACACTATCATTTAGAGTAACCGTGGTCCGAAAACGATCTATTGTTATTCGAATTAGTCGATCAGAAGGACGATTATGTACGCCATAAAATTGACGAAGTGAACGATAAGTAGACGAACAGAACCATTATTTTGATAAAAATTTCAACAACTCTGATGTAAGTCTATCGATAATGAAATGTCAAACTAAACAAAAAGCAACTATATATCAGCTGTTAAATGGGTGTTCAAATAAAGCAGTGTTGCCAACTCAAAGTTGTGAACCTCTTAAAAAAAATAGGTACTCTTGTATCAGGCAATTTTTAAAAGACTTATTAATTAGAATCTGTCTGAAGGGCATTCCATTTCTGATCTCGATTACCTAAAGTATATGAAATGGAAGCAAAATCTAATCTTAACAAACAGATCAAAATCACGTAATCAACGATTTGGCTGCTTCAAAAGGCGATTAAGATATTCGAGGTTTGTTTGTTTGTTTTATCTCTACAATCTGTTTTGGGGCACGAGGCACTTCCAACTCTTTCGCGGTTCACTTATTTATGTCCTTACCTTACGCCATTATAGCCAAATCGAGGACGTACGGCTATAGGTCCGATTTACGTAGAACCATCTGCACATTGCATAGCTCCATGCCAGCCTATAGTACTGACATGGAATATGGGTTGGCCTATGAATTCTGCACTCCAACAGGGGGTCATAGATGTGTTCATTCACACCACCGATCGTAATCGTATGGCCAAAAATCGCTTTACCATCCCGCCCTAATCGGGATTCGAACCCGGTACCTCCCGCTCCAACTGCCGCAGCTTTAACCACTGCGCCACCTGGGCGGTTATCCGAAGTTACCTGTGATTAATTTGTTATTGGTTACTGTTCTCTTAGTATGGCTAAGGATAAACCTTATCCACCAGTCGAGGGAACTCCAAACAACTGGCTGTAAGTTAAATTGTTCTTCATAACCGCGAGATAATGAAGAACTGAACAGTGCATCTTCTTCAAAGAAGCTACATATAAATATAAACAAACGTTTAAACAATGCATGAGAAGTTATTCCAGAATCAGTTTTGCCACTCAAAGTTGTGAACCTCTACTCTAAACAACCACCTAAAAAGTGATCTTAATCAGTTTTAAATTCCAACAAAATTTTCAAAAGATAAGTAATTTTAGAAATCTAATAGGAATTTGATGGATTCATTTCAATTGCAATTCAATTGAATCAATCCCTAAAAACGGATCTGGTTAAATTTAAGAGCATTCCAAATCGACAGATAACAAAAAAATCGTTTCATGAAATTAAATGTTTAAGAATCCTACATTGTAGTGATAAAATCAGGTCAATAAGCAGTGAAACATTTGTGTTGAAAACACATAAGGATATCATAGTATTTCTGGCAGTGAAAATTTAAATTCTAAATCATTTTGAGTAATTCAAAGGTTCATATAAAAATAAGTTAAAGGTTCATATAGATTCTACGAATACATACACACAAAAATCTTTCAGTTTTTAGTCAGATTTGAAAATTAAAAATTATTTTTTATAGAAAATTAATAAGTAGAGCGAAGATTAAGTTTAAGGTACTCTGATCCAACCGTCCAACGTATGTGTTGGAATTATACCGAATTAGAAGGGTCTAACTATTTTTCAAATATCGTTTCTACTTACTGCCATAACTTATAGTGAAATATAGAATGAGATTCTTCCAAAGTTTGATGTTATTGTAACGAAAATGCATACTCAATGGAAATGTAGACTAAGTGCTGTATGTAGTAGTGGTTGAAAGAAAATCTGGTTCGAATTTGACTGGAGACATTTTTTTATAGTTGAAAGACCTCTTCGACGCATCAAGAGGTAATGATAGTCGAATTTAGGTTAAAAGAAACAGTAATGGTTTGAAGAAAGATATAACACTATACAACTACACTATAATCAATTTCATGAAAATAGAGCAAGTAAATCAAAACCAGTTGTAGACACGGCTACAGTGACGCATGGAAACATCTCGAAATATACTACACCGACATGACTGTTGCGAGTAAAATGGAACGATCGAAAAGCCTTTCCATGTATATGCAGTGCTAAATCACGGTATTGTCAAATGTTATTTTAACCAGTGAATCGTTTAATTGGTAAAAGGTAAGTGAAGGCTAGTATTATGTGGACAGGATTAGTGACATTGCCCCCACCAGTGATAACCAATTAATCTTGACTAAATATGGTCGTTTTAATTTAATCCAATGTTTGAGGAATCAATAATCCGTAACAAACCGTAGAGAGTGGTAATAATATTTTAATTGTATTTCAAATATTGTCTTTGATTTCGAAACAAATTTACATTCGTCAAATATTACTTTTATTAAATTAATTTTTCACGCAAATATTACATGGAAAGTCAATCGAATTTGTGAAAAAACGAAAATCACATGTTTTGTGACAAAAGTTAATTGATACCGTGATCAAAGACATCAAACGAAAATTTTCTTTCATAATATTAGCAATAGAAAATTATTTTATTATATATAATCTCTTTAATGTTACGTTACACTAAAACTTTATACAATCTTACCATGTTTGCGATGTGCGCGATACACAATCCTTTTATGAATCAAAATTGTTTCCGAGAATTTATTTATTCCCCCAAAAAATCAATCAAACGTGTTAAAAGTTCAATAATTGGATTTTAACGTATGCCTATAAAGGATAAATCGACGCGAAACTGTTTAATCGAATGAAAGATAAAATATGATAATGAATATAAATGTAAAATTAATTTAAATGCAAAATAATAGAAATTACGATATTTGTGAAAGATATGCAATTGAAAAAAAGTGCAGAGATATGCCAAGGTGAAAATTGTAAAGGCATACAGCTTTTTCAATAGATTGAATGATGAATGAATCATTATAATTGCATGTGGCTAACCTTGAATATAATTTATTCCACGGTAATTTCTGGCTAATTTCGTGCCTTCCGCTTTAGGTAAATTTTTTTACAAGTAAACAGCAAGTTTTATATAAAATTATTAATAAACAGATAGAAACAAAGCTTAGTTGGAACAGCACAATACTTATTATTTAAAAAACGGCTTCGTAGATATTTAAAAGAAAACATACAACCGTATGGAAAATATTTAATACGACCTTAAAATAAAAAACAACACCAAAAAAACAGTATTTATGTAGAATCATCTTTCAACCCCGTTTCTAATGTAATTATATGCTTTCAACACTATATAAATTCAATATCAAATTAAGCTTTTAACCTCGAAAATAAAACTTTCTTATTATTTTAGCTAATAGACGACAAATACATTTTGCTTATAATAATATAATAATTCTTGTAAGAAATACAATAATATTTTATACATCATCATAACAAAGAAATATTACGACTTATATAGCATATAGAAAATCAAATTACATGTTAAACAGATACTTATCTAAAAGAAAAGAAGTAAAAAATGTATGAGATGTAAATCATATTCACCTGCCATAGATACTTAATTCATTTTAACATTTTGTATATTCCGTTTGCTTTTCATGCTCATGTCTAACATTGAAAGTTATATAATAAATTTATTGAACTTTTTTTGGGTGTCTATCAAAAATACTCAAAATGTAATATAAATTTATGATTTTTATGACATATCTAACTATGCACATCTCCTAAACACACTCCAAGACTATAAAACAGTGTGAGTACACATACATAGATGATAATATATCGAGGTTTATAGAGGGTTAAACATTCTCAAATCGTAAATTTACTTTATGTAATATATATAAGTATATTGAATTCAAATCGTCGTAAATCACAAATTGTTGCTACAAAATTTTCTTTATAGAGTTTTATTGTATCTGGACGGAAATATGAATTATTGAATTACGAATTTTTTGTTTTTAACTATTAAGCGTGCAAAATATTTACGTAATTTGGAATAATATGTGTGCTCTATTTGAAATTAGATCGAAAAAAATCAATACATGGATCACTACACGACACAGCAAGTTATATACTTGGTAATTTAATAATTTAAATAATCGTAGTCCTAATCTGGTACGAAATTATTAAAAACCAAACACCGATCGACGGGAAAATAACTAAACGGGAAAGTTTAATAATCCGAAAAGCAAAGATGAGAAAAAATCTTGTTTTGGATGGAATTACGGGAACAATTACGCTATAAATACAAAAAAAATCGAGGAGACAGAAAAAAAGAAAAAGTAAGTCAGTCGAGGATAGTGGATTAAGCAGTCGAATTGTAAATATGTATTAAAGTTAAAAAAAAAAATTACTTAAAGTTTTAACTTGGAAAAAAGAAAATTTGCTTTGTAATATTAGAAATCTGTAAGTAATACTTAAGTATTTATATATAAAATAATACCGAATGTAATAAAAAAGTAAAATAAAATATTGAAAACATAAAAATCCATGTGACGATGATGTCGAAATAGTTTCCGACCATATTGGGGGATGACTGTAGGGATGGTACAAATGATTTAAGCATTGAATTAGTTTTTTTTGCACACAACACTCTATTATATTTCATTGTACTTTGGATTAGCTCACCATAGGTGTAAAATAACTCTCCCAGCCACTGAAAGCTATTTCCAACTATGAAGTGTGTTACATTTGGCTATCGGTTCGATCCATCACCATAAGCACCTTTTATGGTGATGGATCGACCCGATAGCCAAATGTTACAGTTATTTGCATCGTATTCTTATTTGGATTCTAACGCAGTCAAGTTTATGATAAGTATCATAGATGGCTTTGGGTCAGAAGGTGTGCAGAGTAAATAGCAGCGCATCTACGAGGCAGAGACAATTTATTTGGCTCATCTAGGCACTGTCTAATATTATAACCAAAAAACACATAGAGAACTACAACAGCGGTATGATGATCTTTACTGACGAATCAGTATTCTGTCATCTAGCTGATACCGGGTTACAAATACAAAATCGAATTATCTATGTCACACGCTGTTTAGGCGGGAATTGCTGCAGTTTTGAAAGCACCACTCTTAATAAGGGGGTTAATTGCAAACATCATCCTCTTTGACAGTCAGGCAGCTCTAAAGACGATTGTTTCCAATAGTGTTTCATAACTTGGAGATGATAATTGGAGACGATAATTGCCTTAAATCGCCTAGGCAGTTTGAATGAAGGTTAACTTCACTGGAAACCCAATCACATGTGTATTAAAGGATTATTAGCTGGTTGATCAACCCGTTTGGATGCAGTTTTCACTTTTGTAGGACCTGAGCCCGTCTTAAAAGTTACGTCATTATCTCTTAAAAGAAACTTTCGCTTTGGTGATTTGCACCAGAATAACCCCATCTCTTGTCGATTATGCAAAATCTTCTTTGAATCAACTAATCAGCAAAGGTCCCTGACCTTCTTGAATTACAATAGACGCACATTGAGGATGTTGCTGCGTATTCTCACGGATTTGTTATTCCTTGAATAATCACATGTTTCGAAGGAAAATTCATCATTATCTTGCTATTGACTGCATTGCTTTGGATCACAATTCCGATTTGCAGATCAACTAATTTTGGACCTCATTAGAAAAACAAACAAATTTCGGGATTGAGAGTGTACGTCTGGGAAGGGATGTCGCAATAGGCTGATCGAGCATGAGTAACTGGCGGACAAAAACATAGATGGCGTCTTAATCGGCATGATAAATCTAGTAAATGGTGTCTTAAACTTTAATTAATGTCAGACAGATCTGAACATTTCAATTTAAAAAACGTGTACATACATTTAATTGATTGACTGTCCCTATTCTTTGGTAAATATACTTGATAGTTTTAAAAAACATTCGAATCTACAAGGAGAAATTCTTAAGTCATTTATCAACAAGAAATTTGTCTATAAACTTTTTTAATATTCTTAATGCATGTAAAGGGTTTCCAAATAAGAGGTTTCATTTTGATATTTAAAAAAACGAGAAGTTTTAAAGAGAAATCAATGAATGTTTATTTCATTGACAAGGGGAAAGTATACCATTAACATTTGAAAACTATATCAGCCTAATGGCCGCCACGGCCTTAGCAAAACCTTATTTTTCACTTGGTCCAAAGGAAAATGGTGTTAAATCACAAGATATCGGTGGCCAATTGTGAATATCTCTTCGAGAAATAACACGGTCATGAAACGTTTCTTGCAAAATTGCGATTGTTTCGTTGCTTGTGTGACACGTAGCGCCAGCTTGCTGAAAAAAAAACGTCGTCCACATCAATATCTTTCAATTTCGGCCATAAGAAATCATAAAATCATAGATCGGTAGCGCAATCTATTCACCGTAATAGTTGCACCAGCTTCATTAGTCAAATATTATTCTCGGATTTTCTGAGTCCCAAATGCAACAATTCTGCTTATTAATGTAGCTTCTGAGGTGAAAATAGTTTGAAGATTATTTTTCAATGAAAATCCGGATCATTTTGACCAAATCAGCGAAGATATAACGCTTATGGTGATCGAAAGCTTGAGTTCTTGTGTTAACTAAACTTTAAAAGCATTAAGACCTAAGTCATTATGCAAAATACGTTATAATACCGTTTGTGGAATGTCTTATTCCAAAGATTGACGAGGAATCCACAAACCCAGGTTTTTTCTTCAACACTATACGAGCAAAATCATGAATAATCTGTGTTCTTGAACGACGCACACGGTTTCGATTTTTCACATCACTAACTTGTCCCAACAGCTCAATGTTTTCCACCATCTTTACTATTGCCGGCCGAGATGATGCTTTACTACGACCAACAAGTGCTTTAGCTTTGCGTGAAATGTGACTGCCAAAATTTCACCATTTTTGTATTGGATTTTAACAATTTCAATGCCAGTTTCAGTAATGTTGGTAGAAAACACAGCCATATCGGCCAGGTCAAGCAATATTTTTTATAATATCGATTTACTTTTGGAAAGCATGGTATATAGAATGGTGTTGATTCATTGGTTAATTATTTATAAGCCTTGTTCACAGAAATACATTTCTTGACACAGAGCAGCAATAAATTTTCCATATATAAAATAAAATTAATTATCTGTAATTCAAAAAGCTTCGAGGATATATGTATCCATGTGAATAAACACAAACACGCGTGTCAAAACACTAATTACAACTTCACATCAACCATTTTTAAATATTCATCACAACTCATTATTCATTTTTGTATTATCATATACATTTACGAACCCGTCCCAACCTTTCGGTGTAAATATATAATATGTGCTATTCTACTACCCCGACTAATATTTTAACAAAATTTAAATATTTAAAGTCAATTTAGAAAATAAATATTATGGATACAAAACCTTTTTTATTTTTAATTTGCTAAATAATTCATATATGATTTGATTGATTTTTATGTATATGGTCGGTTCGTCATATACAAAATGATGATGATATATGAACCATTTTTTTTTTTTTTTTAATTAAATTTGAATCTAGAAATTTATGAACGAATACCTCAACATATATATACACATACATTTATAATATGAACGTATATATTTAATTTGAAATTAAGTCATCCCTAAAAAAGGCAACCAGGAGGATCCTGTATATATGTTATATAAATGTGTGTGATTAAAATTGAATTAAGCATATATCTAAATGCGACAGAATATATATATAAATTTTTACCTAATTTGAATATGTTTGATGACATTTTTATTTTAAATTTTAGGGGTAGCAAATTTTTATTTATTTATTTATTTAGATATAAATTTTATTATTCTACATACTGCTTAGACTCGTTTTTTTCGAGTTGAGTTAAAATAAAAATTGCTAGAACGTGTGTACTTTACATATATTCAAATCTTCCAATTGACTAAATACTTATACGTATATCTAACATGTTTTCCTATACAAACATTATTTTGTAAAAAGTTCAACTCATCTCGTACCTATATCTCACCTTGAATGTTATGTATATATAGACAAATCTATCTATACCAATATATAATTAAATTTTGTTGTTAAACCCAATTCAAAATCTAACAATAGATCAATATTTAAAAATAACAACTTGATGAATTAAATAATAAGGCTCAAAGTATTATGTTGTAAGAAATAACAAGCAATTTAAATATTACAAAACTACACAAAAATGAAAGTATATAAAGTTGTTTCAGTTAGATATAGTGCAATACCTTGAATTGATCGATCGTTACTATGTTTTATTATTTTTATTGGTAACATGTTTTGATTTAAAAAGTAAATCAAGTGTATTCAGTCGGATATACTTAGTATGTTGCACAATAAGGTGTAAGCTATGATGTTTAAAAAATTATAACTCTTTCTGTCTCTTTATTTTAGCGCATATAATACGCCATCGCAGCCTTTATCGATAATTTAGGCAGATCGTTGGCCATATCACACTACATTACTGATTTTAAAAAATAATGGACAAGATGAAATCGCCAAACCAACAACACTGTGCCATTGATGTCTTCATGGAGATTATAAGTATGTAATTAGATTTAGAAAGGGAAGAGAGAGTAAAGAAATAAGTAATAAGTACATACAAATTTTAGTGTATTTAGAATAAGTTTAGCCTGTTAGTATAACATATTGATTGTGAAACAATTATTATTCCAGAACTCAATGCCACTAGGGTCCACGGTTCAACCCACATACACTTAAAGATTTAAAAAACCCCAATCGTGCTTTTAGTCACCCCAAGAATCGAACCTGAGACTCCCGAATGAGCAAGCACACTACTTCCACTGCCAAGAGAGTATTACAATAGTGTTTATAATTCATAGTTGTATTGCACAATAAATGATTGTTCGTATTACAACACGTAGTGTCAAAGTAGGTGGCACATCTGATCAATTTATTTTAGCTCGAAACATAATTCCTCTGGTTTCAGATTGATCTGGTAGTGCTTCCTACTATTCGGTTAGCAGATTTAAAGGATAATTGCAATAAATTATATACAAATCCTGTTCGTGAAAGATAGTGCGGTAAATTTCGTTAATAGATAACGCATTACTAACACTCTCAATGACTCTATAAAGACTGATCAAATGGTCCTGTCGATAAAGCTGCGGTCGTTGGGATGAAAGGTAGCGGGCTTGAATAGCGAAAGGAACACATTCAAAACCCCCTGTGGGACCGCAGAACTAATAGACTTACCAATGCAATTTACAGATCGTCTACGTAAATCAAATAGCCGAACGTCTTCTATTTAGCTTCTGCGTAAGGCAGAATGTTAAAAGGAAACTGCTCCAATACCAAATCACATGGTAGAGACAGAAACAAACATTACGGGGATATATATTGGATTCCGTCCGCAGTCACCGGAAACCGTTACAGTATATAAAAGATACTTAAGTGACATCATGTGAACGGAAGTAAAAACGCAGTTTGTGACCTTGTACTGCAATTAGTGTGCATATAGTGACCTAATTATACTGCAATTAGTTCATATTTATTAATTAATCATTTTGAAAATGAATATCTACACGTCAAATCTTTATCTATAACAGTGTCGCAGCCGATAGTATCGCATAAATGTTTTACTTGGTATTGTGATAACTGCTGCAACTTAAACATTGTAGCTGTGACAGGAAGACTGAACTTATTGTCTAACGTAATGGCAACATTTTTTCAAACAAGTAAAGGAAATCATCGGACGCGCACGTCATATCTACATGTTCGCAGAGTTTTTCAATTTGTCTTTAAACCAAAAGACGTTAATAAGTACGAACATCCCCACAACGCTATCACAATAGAACAAGGCTCTGAAAATATTCGGCGATGGCTGGTTCTTTTTTGAAAGATTACACCAGTTTTGAACTACCTGTTTCCATGCTATTTAATCAGTTGCAAAAAAATGAAAGATAGTAAAATGACTCCGTTATTCACAACTGGGGATAGAAGTGATACTTAGTAAGATTTATCGCTTATGTAAGATTAACACCCCGATTCCCTTAGTCGTGTCACTTAATCCGCCGTAGCAGTTGTGTCACTTTATCTATAAATTTGTATTCTGCTAGTCGATTGAAGTGACTTGATGTAACGAACGTCAATCGCTGAATAATTTCACTTGAATATGTCGACTGAAATTTTCACGCTCCTATAAATGTCGTTCCAAGTGACAAGAAATTTTTTAAACGACTACTAGAATAAAAAGTTTGTCACTTCAACTAATAATTGACGAACAAATCGACTAAGAGAACACCAATATTTGTCTGTCGCTACAAGTGACAAGTGACAAGACTAAGGGAATCGGGGTGTTAAGTCCAACTCAATTCAACCTACATCGGCTTTTCCACAAGGTTCCCATATTGGCCCTTGGATTTTGACTATTTTCATCGACGCAATAACTGAAGTCATTCTACATTCAACAATTTTAGTGTTTGCTGACGAACTCTATTTATACAGAACTGTCGAGAACTAAAGCGATGCCGAGAAACTTCAAGAAGACATTGACAATTTAGCGAAATGGTGGCAGTCAAATCTTTTAAGCCTGACTGAATAAGTCTAAGACTTTCACCGGAAAATATATCCAGTTTTGAAACATTACGAAATAATCAATATGCAACTAAAATGAGTGTCTGAGATCAAAGACCTTGGTGTTATTTGCGTGGAATATATAACAAACATATAGAACAAAATGTCGCTGGATCTAATATCATGGAGTTTTATTAAACAATATTTTTGACCTGGAGACAATCAAGATTCTGCACTTTGCATAAGTGCGGTCGCAATTGGAATATGCTGTTACAAACTTCAGTTAATTAGAGGGTATTCAAAAAAAGTTTATCCGTCACTGAACTTGGAAAGTCAGTTGGGAGTATGTTTACGAATTACCATACCATGAAAGCCTGCAGCGTTTACCACCATATCTAGATGGCTGTAAAACAAACATAGCAGCTCTGGAAAATAGAAGTGTTCGTGTGTTTATATTTTATTTCTTCGTGATTTTAATTATTATTATGTGTCTGACTATTACTTAAGTCATATTTTCAGACTTCATTATAAATAAATAAACTTATAATACGTATAAAGCATGAATGAATTTTATAGGTTTCAATTTACCAACAGAACATATCTTGTGATCAGCTTATTTAAAAGACCTGTAGTTCATCAATAAATATGAAGTTACAATAAAACACCTAATAATTTACTCTTTTATAATTCTGTTGAATACACTCAAATAAAGATTTCAAGATGCGTCTTAAAATCGATGAATAAAATTAAGATGAGTACTATACAGTTGGTGGGAACTTGTTATCAAAAAAAAAAGAAATAGTGTTGACTTATAAACGATTTAAGCTTTAACGCTAAGTGAAGTATTATATTACATATTTAGTATTATTTGATTGATATAGGTGATTATAGAAATAAATGTGTTTAATATGTACAGCCAAATTGAAGTTTGATTAATCATGTTAGACTAATCATGTTTGTCAATAATACATTTGATATGTCCGATAATTTAATAAATAAATTTATCGATTGACCAAACCTGGTAAAAAATTTCAAATTGCTTGTTACCGAAACAATTGTTTGACAATAACTACTTAAAAGAGAAATAGATTTTATTTTTATTAAAGAGCATAAAATTATATATGAAAATTGGATAGTACTTATAAACAGAGACATCGTTTGTTATTCTGCAATTATACATATAGATAAAAATAAATGATATGTCTATGTAGTCCGACTTTCATGTGAAACGGTCATCTCTTTGCTTGTTATAATATTTTGAAACCAATTTAATTTTTTGCAATTTCGTTAAATTTTCATTGAAATTAATAATCAAGTAATCAAAACCATCTTGATCTCAATATTCAACCTTTGATATGTGGGTAGTAAAAAGCTTATGAGGAACAATTACAAAAACCAAATCAACACAAAACGGAAAAATATTAAGTACTATAATACAACATAGTTAAGCTAGGTTCTGTGCTTATATCTAAAAATTAATGAGAATAAATAAATACCACATGTTAATAGTTCTATAGAGAGCAGACGAAATAAGATATTAACATTACTAAAATACAATGATAATTGAGTATATGTCATACAATTTTAGATATAAAGATAAAAAGGTGGTTTGACAATTTTCACCCATTTAGAAGTTATTAATATTTCAAAATAAATCAGTTTTCAAGATTTGTTTGATGACATCTAGGAAATTCAAAGTAACTATTACTGAAAACCCTACATTGGGCGATATGATGATCTTTTCTGACGGATCTATGCTGTAACCCGGCATCAAGGGTTATACATCCATAATTCTGAGGTCGAATTATCTATCTCCCTTGGTAGGTACGCTACTGTTTTTGAGACGGAAATTGCTGCAATTTTGAAAGCAACAACTCTTTGCAAAGGAAGTGAATTGAAAATATCGTCGTATATGCATCCATTTTGAACAGCCAGGTTGAACTAAAGGCAATTGGTTCCAATACTGTTTCATCGAAACTTGTTTTCGAGACGATAATTGCCTTAAATCGACTAAGCAGTCTAAATAAAGTGAGACTTCACTGGAAACCCAGTCACATGGGTATCAAACGAAATATATTCTGATAAATTGGCTCGTTTGGGTGCAGTTTCCACTTTTGTGTGATCTGAGCCTGCTTTCGGAGTAACGTCGTTATCTCTTAAACGAGAAATTAAACTACCAATTTGGAGAACTGCACCAAAAGAGATGGGATGCCGCAACTGTTGTCGAATATCCAAAATCTTCTTTGGATCAATAAATCAGCAAAGATCCACGTCCTTCTTAAACTATGATAGACGCACTTTAAAGGTCTTGCTAGGCATTCTCAAGGGCTTTGTGCTTGCTGAATAATTATACGTTTCGAATGAATAATATTTATATTTATATATATATATATATATATATATATATATATATATATATATATATATATATATATATATATATATATATATATATATATATATATATATATATATATATATATATATATATTAATCTATTAATATATTGAATAATTTATATAATTACATACATTAATTTACATTATCTGTTATAAAAAATAAATGGCAAAACATACAAACTAATTAAATTGCTAAATGCTATTAGACTAAATAAAAAAAAATTATACACATGTATTTAAACACGCCATCAAAATACATAAAAATTTAATCCAACGTTAAAAAACCCATGCGGATCATGAAATCTACTCCATTTACGGTAACATTTTTACTATAATTTATTTATATTTTCCTGTATGTATCGATTTTATTTTAAATTGTTTTCCTTGTGTCTTCTGCTTTTCCTGTTTAAGCAGAGAGATGATGTTATTGCTACATATTTTAGTTTTATGGTAAATATAAGTAAACGAGTACATATTATGTATATATATATAGCTTTAAACACGAAGTGGAATCACATATGCACAAAAAAAACATTTCGTTTGTGTATACAAGGATGTATAAGGATATGTATATATGTACTAGGTTTGAAAAATATTCTATAACTAAAATAGTAGGAAAATAAAATAACAATGGATTATAAACTAGCAGCCGCAGGAAAGACTTTCATCAGAATTGTGTTTAAAAAATGTATATACGTATAGGGTGTATGGTAAGAAATTGTTGAAAATCTAATGTCAGATTAAATTGAATTTATTAAGTTAAGTGTATTTAATATTACGTATTGTTCCTTAACAGTTTAAGTATTATTATAATTTACTATCACTAATTGATTCGACAAGGTATGTATTCATTACTAAGAAGATAAAACTATCATTTTGTAAATCAAATCGATGATATCTATAATGGAATAGGCCAGATAGATGAATAAATTATAATATTATACCTAGAGGAATTTGGAAGTCAAGAATTGTAGATTGTAGATACGTTTCAAAGTAAGCCAATCAGATACAAGTGGCGCAATGTCAAACAAACGATCAAGGATAACATCTTTATAAAAAAGCTACCCGAACATAATCTGATAAGAAGAGAAATACTGTCAAAAATACCGGATAAATATATTAAATTAATAACATACCATATATTCAACGCTATAATGAAAACAGGTGACTATGCAGAAATCAGGAAAAACTTTAGTTATTAAGTATAATGATTCTGAAACTGGCAAAGATAAAACAAAAGTTAACTCATATCGCTCATAGCTTATTAACCACTCTCTCAAAGATGTTCGAAAAATGCTCCTGCAATAACTTAGGTAAGCAAATTCTGAACGAGAAAAAAATCCGAATCGAAAATTTTTGGTCAAATATAACACCGCATCCACAAATTTATATGATATTCATGCAGGAGAAGTTGATCTATACCTATATATCTATAAAATCGAAAAATAGCTAATAAAATGGAGAATTAAGGCCAATGAGCGTAAATAGGTGGAAATTACATTTACACTCTATAAACTCACCTGTCCGCCTGTGACAGGTCAATCAATCTGACACAACACGAAAGGGATAAATATCTTGGACAACATGAAGATCGAAGACTCACGTAGAAAAAACAATTTGAAGCTAAACGTCAAAAATCAAAATAAAATTCGTTAAACTTAATTGGTTGATTGGAAAAATTCAGTTAAGTCTGTAAGCTCTTGCTAGACACATGGTGTAAGTCGCGTGTGCTTCCAATAATATAATAAAACTGCAAAAAAAAATGTAGTCACGGATAAATACTTCGAACAATGGTTGGTACGCAATGCAAACCTACATCGAGATTTACTAATCGAAACTGTAACCGATACAATTCATACGTACAGTAAAAATACCAGTTAAAACTAGTTTGTCACCCAACGAATTAATCAGGGAACTATCAAATAGGCCAAGATATAAGCGACAGTAAAATGTTACCTCTGGATCTAGTAAAATGTTACCTCTGGATCTCTAAATAACCTATATTTAGAGATTATGAAGTGTACATTAATATCAAGAACTACCATAGGTTAAGACTTATTAAATTTAAGATTTTGATTACATCTTAGTTAGTTTCCAATGTTGGGAAGATACAAGAATAAAAATTTCAAGAATGATACTTTAAACACTTAGCTACATTTTATATTAGAAATAATTACTATTTTAAACAGTTTAAGTAAACTGAACCAATCGAAAAGTGCTAAGCTTGGAATATCTGGGATATGTCTCTGATGTCTCCGAAATCATAAAATAGTTATGATTTTATTGTGAAATCTAAGCTACACTCCCTTTCAAAAGTTTAAGACTGCATTGGGCTAAGATAATGATAGCGATATTTTTTTGCAGTGGGTCGGTTTGTAATAATTGCATGTTTTTGTTATTTATTATTTTCTTTTATTATTTAATTAAATTTATTTTATTTTTTAAAACATATACTTCTCGTAGAAATAACCTTCTTTTGCTTTTAACGCGACTGTATAACCTACTTCGGCATCCTTTCAACGAGTTTTGATGTTTTTTCAATCCCTATATTGTTCCATGCGGCCTGTTTCCCATACATTTTTTTTAAGTCACGGACGGTGTTTTGCAAATTTCTCGGTGTATAATATCTGGTGACTACGGTGGCCAAACCATAATTTTGAACATACCCTGGGTCGCTTTCTCTTCTGTAAATTGCTCGCTCAAACAGGAAATGCCCCTAAGGTTATTATCTTATTGGAAGAAAAATCTTTTCCCAATTAATTTGATTCATGAATGGGAAGCACAATTTTCTAACATTTTCTTGTAGTGAGTGGTCTTAAACTTTAACGATGGTAATATGTGTTCCATAAAAACCCAGCGTTAACCGAGGTTTTTTTTCACCATTGTGTACAGAAATCTATTAATGGGATCCTAACAAAATTATTTAAAAATTTCTCTTCACAATTTACTTCACATACGTTTATAATCAGCTCATATTATGTAAAACCAAATTTATTTATTTAATTGGTTTTGTTGCTTTAGATTCTCGCTTTTATATAGTTCCTTGAAACACGTAATGTTTTATTTTATAGATTGATGTACTTAACTACTACGATCATAGTCTGGATCATTCTTATTTATAATTTGAATGGCTTCATCAATTTTACTGGGGAAACTCTTAAGAACAGATAGATGTACTGAGGTTTTTTGGAATGACGCAGTCTCCATTTTCCCTCTGAGTCAGAAGAGCTTGGATACGTTAACGTTACTTGTATTTCAGATACAGTTGGTTCTTGAGTGACATTTATAACTTGTGAAATACCTTCCCGATCGATACCTTCTTTTCCAGCATTTCTTGCTATCGTAACTTTTATTTCTGTAACATTTCCAATATTGACATCTTCTAAATTGGCTTCTACTTTTAGCCATATTTTTCGCCACACGGCATACCTATGTTTTCAATGATTAAGGTTTTATTTCTTCGAAACGAAGATAGTTTGTCTTAAAAGTCACTATGGATTAAATAAGACTCGTTGTATTTGGTGGTTAAAAAAACAATTTTTATAGTTTAACTAATTTTTGGAGAGATTGTGGATGTTCGGGAGCATTATCAAGAAGCAATAATGCTTTATTATCAAACTTCTTCTGTCTGTTGTAATCGCAGTCCGTTGTCCACATAATTTTTTATGGTATCAGAACAAATAGAGCTCGTCATTCAAGCTTTAGTATTTAATTTGTAATATACAGAGTTTGTTCTACAAAAAATTTCTTACCTTAGCATCTTCCTATAAGACATGGCTTTAATTTAAAGTCACCCATTGTGTCACCCTAAAGGATAAATGTAATTCTATCTTTGAATGCCTTAAACTCTGGAGAACACTTTTCATTTCGAGAAATGTAAGTCCGCTCTGGCAATTTTTTCCAAGTTACACCGGCTTTATCAAATTTTGATAAAAATATTAAATTTTTAAAAATTGCATAACATTTTTTCTGTTAATTCGAGGTTTTATGCTTGTGTTAATCGGGGTTCAAATCAATTTGAGATAATCGTTAAATTGAGGAATCGTTATGTGAGGAATTGTTAAACGAAGTTTGTCTGCATTATTATTTTATATGATGGTGTCTGTGCCATTGGTACAGTTCCAAGCTAGTACAGAACTCTAACAAATGTATCCATCTTCTTTGTACTAACAACAAGATTAGAATAATATATGTGACTACTAATTGTAAAATTGAAAGCGATTCACGTTTAAGATTTATAGGACCGGAACCAGCTGCTTCTTTGACTAAAAAAACAACTTTAGAATCCTGTTATCGGTTCTTACTGGTCATGATCATACTTACTTAAATTTATCTAAATCGTATTGGACTAGCTCTGTATGCGATAATTATCTTGAATATGGAGATGACAGTATTTATTGTACCGCAAACTGTCCAGCTTTCAACAAAATTAGATCTTTACATACAAAGGGTGCAGAACCCTTTGTGGCATTGAATGCGGAACCTCTTTAATAATAACAAAATACCTATTTGGCGCCAATTATTTATTCTAAATCAAATCTATTTGTCCTTGAACCCACACCATAAGCATATTTGGTATACCTTTAATAATTTACATATGAATATAAAAATGCTACTTATATACATAAACCATAAATATTAGAAGATATATAAAAAACGTTAATGACCCAATCATCTAATATTGAAGAACCACTATGAATATAAAGTTGTATAAAAAAACAAAACATGTGTTTTGAATTGTTAATCGCGCGCGGTTATCATCATTCTCTATCATATTAATCATACTATTATTTTGTGAGATCAACATACAATTATTTTCTATATTAAACCGATACATATACGTAAAATAATAAAATCTTTTACACACATGATTCATTGTAAAATTAATCGTTCTTGTCATAATTTTACTATCTAAGCAACAATATTTTTAAATCGCACTTTCGTCTTTTAAATACGAGTATATAAATATGTTTTCCATCAAACGTGTATATAGCGTTTTTAGATAGCACACACAAATGTATTATAAAAACACATGAGTAAGCAACAATAACAACACACACTGTAGTTGTATATAGTAAATAACATACATATTTTTTTCGAATTGAGTCAGATTCAATTTGTAAAGAAATACATTTTCCCGCTAACTAAATAAACACCCAGGTTATCTTAATTTGTGCGTGTAAACACAATAAAAAAAAACATATATGTGTAATGCTTTGTTCATGCACATCACAGACATTTTGTGTTCATGTTCATGGACTTGAAATAATTTCAGAAATTTGATTACCCCCTTTAATCGCGAGCTCATTTTTTATAACACAAAAAAAATCTGACACTGAAATATGAATATATTTGTGAGTTTTGTTTAATGCTTGCAAAGCACTAACATAAAAATGAATGCTGTCGTTTTTTTATGGATCTTGTTAAATAATAACTAATTTGTTACGGTAAGTAAAAGTTTTAATGAATGCGTTGAAAGTAAGATTTAAATCTTCAACTCTCTTAGAGCACCGCGTGTACGTAAATAATAATAATAATCATAATGAAATCGTGCTGAGTGGTTTGAAAATATTAAAACGTTAAACACTGAATGCAGCATATATAACCGCAAGAATTATATGTATAAGTATGTATCATTAATATTGTGTTGTTGTTTTTGAAACCATCGTAATAATTAAATATATGTTATAAGAAAGAATTCACGAAATGTTATATATTTTGATAAACAAAACGCAAGTGCTAATACATTTTTAATTACTTTCCCACACTGAAATCGCATCGTGGAAACGAATAACTCATGTTAATTGTCTTACATAGCAATTGATATTATATTACACTCTTCAAAGATTCTAAACAAAGAATCTTCTCAAATATATTAATTTCAATGTAAATTATTTTAATTTACAATATTTGTATAGCAAGTATTTAAATTTTGTAATAATTTCATCTTGAGAAGTTAAACTGATATTATGAGTATTGTGAATCGCAGACTATCAAATATTCAGTGTTGCGTATGCCGAATCTATGCTATCATTAAGAATTTCTAATGTGATTATGTTTATTAATTTAATGCAGAGAACAGCAATTTATATTATTCAAAATTTATTGAAAAAATTCTCATCTTATTATTTTTAAGATTTAAACCGTTCTACTTTTGTAGGTGTCAGTTAAGGCATTGTAATTCAAGGCATTGTGATTTTTAAGTTAGGTGGACGTAGACAGAACATACATATCTTAATGAGATTGTTCTTATTTTTCGAGGTTGCTAATTACCTACGTTACAGATTCGGTAGAGTATAACGATGAAGTAATAATATAATTGCTTATTATTAATCTGCTCCATTTATTATTCGGATACGTTCGAGAAATTAAACGAAATAATTTTATAGTGCAAGAGTGAAATGCATTTGGCAATTAAAAGTACACATACTTGGAAATAAATCAGTATACCTATCTTAAAGATTATATGTAGAAATAACATCAAATGTTTTAAAATAATGTCATCAAATTTCCAACCACCACAAGCGGCACAAGCGAGAATCCCAGATGACATGTGACAAAACCATCTGACTTTAGACCTTTCTTAGACCTTTCATTTAGCTCAGTTTTGATAACCATTGAAAACAGACAACCCATTGTTTTTTTTGCAAACATGGAAAAAAGTGGATTTCTTGTGTTAATTAAACATTATTTATTGGAAAAACGATTACACAAACCAAAACAAAAAGCTTGATAAATATTATGGGAACTCTTCACCACCGATTTAAATGATACCACGTGATACACATGTGGTTTACTAATTTACGTTGTGGTTGTATAAGCACCACTGATGCTGAACATTCAGAACGCTCAAATATAGTCACCATACCAAAAATGGTTGAAAAAATCCATGATACGGTATTGCAAGACCGCAGAATGAAAGTGCGCCAGCATTTGAATATAAAAAAGCTCTTTGCTCGTATTGTGCCATATTTACTTACAATCGACCAAAAACGCACACGTGTGACAACTTCAGAGATAGGTTTAAAGATGTTCAAGCGATTTTTTGCGTTGTTTCATAACTGGATGAAACATGGATCCATTACTATACACCGAAAACCAAAGAACAGTCTATATACAATCGATTTTTACTGGCGAATCTGCGAAGAAGGCTAAGACGGTTTTATCGGTCCACAAGGCTATGGCCAACTTTTTTTGTGATGCATGCATCATAATCTCTATTGAATACGTACAAAATGAGAGAACAGTTAACCGCGACTATTATTGCAATTTAGTGGACCATTTCAAAGACATTTTGAAAGGAAAAAAGACTGCATTTTGCGAAGTAAAAAGGTCTCTTGTTGTCATGGCCAAAATCCATGAATTACGCTTCGAATTGCTTCCACATCCACCATATTCTTCAGCCTCCTGCGACTATTTCCACAAGAACTTGAAGAAATGGCTGATAAAGATTCGGCTCTTAATAGATCATCGATGTAAAAACTCCTTTGAAGGGATCGAAAAATTGGAAAAACGTTGCATCCAGCTAAAAAGCGACTACGTTGAAAACTAAATTTTTTTTTGGTCGAATTACATATAGCCAAAGCGGGGACGTATGGCGATAGGTTCAATTTGTGTAGAACCATCTGCACATTGCATAGGTTCACGTCAGTCTATAGTAACTGACCAATGAGTTGGCTGTATGAATTCTGCAAATAGATGTGTTCATTCAGACCAACGATCGTAATCGCAGATTGCATCCTGCTCCTATCGGGATTCGAACCTGGTATCACCCGCTTCAATTATCGCAGCGTTAACCATTGCGCCATTTGGTCGGCCAAAACGCGTTATATTCTGGTTGATTGGATTTCATTTTATTATTTCTATGAAAAATAATCTTTTATTGAGATAATTTGGTTTTATTTATTTTATGTTTAAAAATAAGTAAAATTTCTTGACTGACATGCTTAAAATTGGGTTTCTTGTCGTGCGGTCTAGTTAAATCAAAGAGTTTATTTTATTTTAATATGTGGCTACTTTGCTGTATAAATCATTATCTTACAAACTAAAAGACTTTCTGAAAAAGGTGGCTGATTTAGAAATTTCTTTGATTAGACTGTAGAATGTTGTAGAAGAAATTTACTTTTGTTCACAGTGTGAATCTTAAATAAAAATTAACGTAGGATACTTAATGGAATGAATACTTAGGTTAGCTAATTGGAATGTACTAATTTACTTGTTTAATTTAATAGTTCCCCTTATAAACGAATTAACAATATGAAATTGTTGGCGGGTCATCATGAATATAAATTACTCTCGCGGTAAATAGTGTACGGTTTGGAGGAAAAGAAGACATCTTTAAATACAGCCTTATATGAGATTATCCGTAGATGTAATACAAATAATGTACTCCAGTTTATAGTTGTCGAGGAATACCAAAGATACTTATATGAAGAAACATAGCATTACCATATAACCTAATCACAACTAACACATAAAATAAGGAACAAACTCAATTCTCTAAGATAAATTAACCGTCGTTAGTAATATACTTAATTACTAAAAATAAGTAGTTGATTGTGTGACTAATATATTTATTCCTTATAAAACCTTTTTTGTTTACACGCAGGCTGGGCATGGGCCCGCATAATTTTGGAATATGCTAAGTTTATTTGATATTTGCACATATTCTAGGAATGGGCTATACATACCTATGGATTTTCAAAATGGATGCCTGTTAGTCTCAATCCTATTATATCATGTATGATATTTAGTATTTTATAGGCTACGAGAGAATGTTTTGACCTTATGCTTATAGAATTAATTTGGACTAAGTATTTTGTGGTCCGAAAGGGTTAATCGTATGAACTATAATTTTTTTAAGGAATTATTTTACTTGCAATAACTCTTATGAAATTCGTGGATTGTATTTTTAATTTGAGAGGAATGCTTATTTTTAAAGAAACCTTGGTAAATAGTCTGCTTATTTTATAAATGACGTAACTTATTAGAAGAATTTAATTACCATAATCGACAGCTTAACTAAATTTTTTTAAGTATGGCCATTTTAACAGTTTATGATAGTCGAATGAGTTTAGCTCTAATTATGACATGTCGTGGTATTTCCTTCGATTATTTTTATTATATATAAATTTATTTTATATCAAACATTTAGTTTTATTAACTAATAAAATAATTCAATTAAAAAATAAATTTAATTGATTTGACAAAAGTTAAGAAGCTTAGACTGTAAATTATGTAAAAATTAATTATACTAATATTGGATATATGTTTATGCTATCTTCGAGTGTATTATATAAGTATCTATATAATTTGCACAAATATTTATATACATTATCATATTGTCAAAAGCACAACACAAAACATTTCCCTTATTAAAAGTTAATTTAGAAAAACAAATTTTATGTTATATTTTTTTCGGTTTCGTAATACATAATACTAAGTCTTGGGATCATAAAGAATTTATATACAATCTTAAGCAATTTTTTTTTCTTAAGAACTTAGTTATATATTTATATATTTTTTTCCTTGTATATAATTTATTTGATTTTCATAAACCATGTTTTCCTGTATTTATTATACATCTTTTCTTGCATGGAATTTTTTTTAAACATTATTTAATTCTATATACAATTTATATTTTATAAATATATCAATGGTATTATAAACAATTTAGCAGACGTCAAAATAATACCTTACATTTGTTATGAAAAATATATTTGGATTAGTTTTGTTGTGTATGTAATACATTTATAAAAAATGGGAAATTAAGAGCGTGCACGGAAAAGCATTAAAGTATAAATTGCTTTTGTGCAGTATATTTGACTTATTGCATATATAAGAACGTTGTTGCGAATATCATTTTTTTTAAATCATGCCTACTCTAATGATTTTTGTTGGACTGTTATCTAATAGATCAAGGAGTCGGTGATGACATCATGTAGAAACCTGCAACCAAAATACACCTGATATTGATGTTGAATGCACCTGATATCGATTATTATCAAGAATGCTCGTGTTACAATGACATATATGCTAGATAGAAGCTTAAGAGAATTTTGGGAATCCGAAATGGTTTCATTCTAGGCCTATGTTACTAAAAAAAAAGTTGCGAAGAACTTTTTTAATCCATAAAGATTTGTCCATCAAAGAGTCCAACAGAATTATCATCAATAACCAAAAGCATCACAAGCTCTGTTAAGAGAGTTGTATATAATTAGATGATCTTTATCCGGAGCATATATAGTCCCTGAGGCAAACAGATTGGCATAAAGTATATTGGCCGAATCCGAATTTAATGGAAAGTGAGCATTCAATATTCCTAAGTTACTTCAAAATGAATGTTGCATCACCTGCATGCAGACCTTCTAAAACACTGGAAAAACAAGTCAAATAAGCGTTAGGCAAATATGTTATCAGTCTGGTAGCCGTCAAAACGAAGATTGGTCTCTTTAAAAATATCTAACTTGTTTTGAGCTAAATGGTGCACGAAAGCCAGATTAATGAAATATATATTCAGTGATTACTTAAAATTCTTATTCATCAGTTGTTTGAATGGATCAATTAGTTCTGTGGATAAAAAAACCACGTCATGAGTTCCGTTTCCACGGAGACTTCGAAACCATTTATAGAAAATTGAGCTGGGTATTTTCCACATATTCGTACGAATTATAGGGACATCCTAATAACTTAATTTGAGAAAATTTTCGCTCTTAACAATAAAAAGCTCAACAGTAAAGACCAGTAATCTATATTTTTCGATCCTAGGAGTATTTTACATCTTAGTGGTCGGATTAAAAGATCAATACTATAAAAACAATAATTTAGTAAACTTCACAATCTGATTTTGACCTATAAGTTCATTTGTAACCAGATTTTTCGTTTATGAATTCCTAACATGTTGTTCCTTTATATCACCTTTCGCCTCCTTGATTTACTATCGTTCTTAACCACAGCTTATTTCCCAATCCAGAATAACCAGTTCGATCTACTTATCTACCAATTTTCAGACAACCGTCTACAAAATTTAAAAGTGACTATGGATTTATTTTGGAGGATGTCAATTTAGAGATTGCAGTACCTATAATTAATCGTTGGATCCAACGTTCTTGTCGTTGAAACGAATTTAACAAAAGTGTTACTTTTAAAATATCATAAAACTTAACTCCGTAAATCACAACGCATGCTTTTAAGTCTTCCACGAAGAAAATATTGGATTATCAGAGAAAGAAATCTGATCAAATCTGTAACCCGGAAATGTATTCATTTCATAAATGGGTAATCTATCTAAAAAAACGTGTAGAATAAATCATATTCATTCAAGGAAAGCAATAAGGCATTAAAAATGAAAAACAAAAACTACAACCGTTGCAGGTTTGACTCGAAGATCAATATACTTAGTAACCTTTTAATAGACTCTGAAAATGTAACAAATCATAAAATAGTTGACTTCTATTAAAAATATGTACCCCGTTTTTCACCTCAATGGTGCACATTCCCAGATTGATGAATCGATTAAACACTGTGCTGAACTGGTTGTCAGAACCACCACGAAGTGGAAGACGTATATGGTAAGCAAATTATATATGAGAATCCTTTAGAGAAGACAGTGGTGACATATTCCATCGATATCGAGCCCAGCAGATTGTGCAACTAGAATCGTAAGTCCACATAAACAATCATACCATTCACTCTGATACGTGAAATTTTGGACAAAGGACAAATTATAGACAAAGCAGATCAATATTTTTAAAACTGAAATAATATGCAACAAAACCGAAACAATATGCAAGAAAAAAGTACAAGTTATGAGTGTTGTTTCCACTTGGAAATCATGTATAAAAAAATTTTGACAGTCTATAGTACGAATAACTTACGGATTGCTTCGTAAGTTCATTTCATCGTGTCGAAATCCCTAACTTGATTGCAGTAATAATTTATTTGGTCAATTTCAAAACTATTACAAAGAAATAAGAACCATAGGTTTCTTATGGCAATGCAAATCGACAAAAAGCACAACCGGGCTTTAAATCT
This sequence comes from Tipula lateralis, assembly GCA_963932295.1. Taxonomy (NCBI): domain Eukaryota; kingdom Metazoa; phylum Arthropoda; class Insecta; order Diptera; family Tipulidae; genus Tipula; species Tipula lateralis. The sequence continues at coordinate 89,549,873 of OZ010738.1, read as the reverse complement.
ATTTCTGAATTCCAGGAGTCTGATCGAATTAAAAAATCAATTGCTTATTATGATACACGTCCAATCATTTGGTCTCTAACTCAAATGTAAGAAAGCTTTACTTCTTTTAAAGTATCATAAACTTAAATATGCGGGTTGTGTGCAATTATAATATTTAAGAAGATAATTTATTTAATGAAACGATTTGTGAAAGGAAATATTATTTCGGGAAAATATGTCTTAATTTCTTATTTAATTTGATGGCATAATTTATTTCCCAGAATATCCTACCTGTTGTATGAAAAAACGAGTAAAAATCCAAATTTATAAAGGTGTCTCAGATCAATGTAATATTTCATTAAATTAATAAGAAAAGTATATTGTGTAGATTGCAAACCATGTTATTTTATATAATACTAATTTTGACGATTCATATTGTATACAAGCAGCCAGACATTCTTGTTTTTCAGTGCGGTATTCAAAAAATTTATTTTTCATAACGATTTCCTTTCTGTATTACTAAGTGTGTATGTATATCTACTATGAGAACATATTTTTGCTGCTTTTAATATAATCTTAGTAAATAGATTTTTTTTGTGTTGAAATTTGTTCCTGTTGTTGTGTACGATGGTATATAAGCTTTGTTTATTTCGTATTTTTTTCTTGTATTGTATAAAAGAAAAATATTAAAAGACGTTTCTCAACGTTATTGTGGTTCAGTAAATTTATGATGAGGAGACCAAGTATATAGTGAAGAAAACCATTAGTTGAGATTGTTTTTATGATTTTACCTATAGAGGATATTTAAGGTGCACAAATTCAATAAAATTTGTGTCTGTATCTTGTATTAGAAAATTTTCCCGGTTTGAGCTGTTTTGCAGCAATCTATATATATATATGCCATATACGCCTGTTTCTGTTGTGATGTAAACACAATTATTATATGTATTATACATGTTAATGTGATGCTGGGTAAAGAAAGCAAAACAATTAATCGTCATCAAAGAACTATCAACTCTTAATTGTTTTTAATAAAAACTTTTTATTTATTTTTTATGTGCTGTGCAATAATAAAACGCTCTCGTGCTCAATTTGTAATTATTTAAGTAAATATATTTAAATGCAAATATATAGTTATATATGAATAAAAACTAAACGGTTAATTAACCAGCTAGTTAATAAACAAATATATAAACTAATTACAAATAAAAATACTCAATTACTAAAGAACAATCAAAATAAATTTCCTTTTACAATACGTAACATAACATCTTATGTAAGTATTATTTTACAGTTTTAGACCCTGTGACTGAGGGCATCCATGTTTTCGTTAATATTTCGAACGAAACATAAGACCCATAGAATACCACTACAGTATCCAGAGCTTGTCGTTGGACGCGACTAAATCTGGTTGGATTGCTGGGCTGACGACCCGCGTCCGTAAAAAACAACAAATGTTAAAAATGTCAAAAAAACGAAAAAATATCGGACATCACCTAAATAATATTGACTTCCCGCTTAAGTACCCGGATACGATATTAAGGATCAGCACTGAGGCTGGAACTCATAGCGCTTCAATTAACTCGATGGCCAACAAATGAAGACCATGTGTGCCAAGGCTATACATCCCTACACAGTGGAGATGACCTTGGAAATCCTGGAGTTGGATTTCTCATTGGGCCAGAGGTAAAATACTGTACTGGACTTTCAGTCAGTCGATGATTGAATTTGTAAACTTTGCTTGCACATGAAATTAGCCAATCTGACAATTGTCTCATTTTACAATAATTTGGATAATCTGAAGGGCTCTATACCTGAGCATGATGTTAGATTGGTGACTTTAATGCTAGAGCTGGCATAAATCAAACCGACATATGTAATAATATAGGTCCGTACTCCCAACACGAAACTGCGACCGAAAATGAGGAAAGAATGATGTACTTTGCGTTGGCTCATGATCTAAAAGTGACAAGTACATTCTTTTCTCATAAAAACATCCATTTGGAAATTAGGACACATTCGCGTAAAACATCCCGAAGCCAAATTGACCAAGTGTTGATTTCCAAAAAGCGGGCTCGCGTTGTCCAAGACGTGAGATCTTATCAGTCGTTAACAAAATTCCTAGGCAGTGAACATTATATGATTACTGCAAAACTACGATTGAAAGGTTTGTAGAAGTCAGGGAGATCAGGGGAATTAGAATGCGATTCTCCTGTGAAGGTCTGATAAACGGGGAAACTCAACGAAAATATCAAGATCTTGTCTGCAATAGCATTTTACAATCTAATTACCAATCTGAAGAAGTGAACAGTGTCTGGGAAGTGTTGAAAACCTCGGTTATTGATGCTGACCACCACATTCTCGGTATAGTGAAAACTAAGCCCAAAAACGATTGGTTTGATGAGGAGTGTCGTCTTGCTGTTGAGCAACGAAATATGGCTCATAATGAAGCGTAGACTCGGTTTACAATAGCAAGAAAAAATAAAACAGTTCTTGCTAGGACAGCTAAACGCATTTGTAGACAGAAGAAGTGCGAATGGGGAAGCCTACGGTCGTAAGAGTACAACTCAGCAATGAGCACATTTCGCGTGGTTTCTTTAACGGAATCACCAAATTGCACCACACCCTAAGATCTCAGTGAATTTAATGCAAAATCCTGATATCGTGCATAAAATCAAAAGAAAGCGAAGACGCTGGCTCGGTCACGTTCTGTTCTGAACCGAATGATACAGCGATTTTATTGGCGACGATGGATCCATGAAGAGCTGGCCCGTGATCGTAACCGATGGAGTCAGATTATCGGTACGGGCCAACAATAGCTTGTAAAAACCGAAAAATTCTTTTGTAATTTCTTTTTAACATCCTATCTTACCCCGGACCCAAATCGAGAACGTATAAGTTGAAAATTATTAGAACAAATACGCTAACCAAGAAGTTTTCAACCGATAATTTTTCCGAACTTTAGTTTTTTAAAGGCAACCATCGATTTATACTTTTCTATAGTATACTGACTTTAAAGATAGTATTCATTCTATTTCTTATGTTTCAGTGCAATGAACATATCAATGTTACATTATTTGGTTCAATTTCTGCACTTCCACATATTCATTGGATATCCAAATTTCTACAAGTGGGAACCATTTAAGCTATTACTACGTCCTACTTTTAGAATGATTCTAGCCTTGTATGTTCATACAAGAGTGGCATAACAAGATTTGAATGGACAATAATTTTACATAACTTTGATTGACGTTGGGTATCAGTGTCTCTTAGCATATATGTTTCTTCTTTTAAGTATTACAATAAAGTCCTAATCAAGTCATTCGACTATGAAAACTTTGTGATGGTTGAGAAAATTTTGAATAAATTACAGATAAAAATAGAATTTTTAAAAGCTTATTATGGACAACATAAAGTATCTTACTTTTAAGATATTCAATTACCTTTACTTATTTTCTTCTTAATGTAACTTTATATATTTTGCTCTATACGTCGACTCCGAATTATTTGACCTTCGTCTATCATGATGCTACGTCAAACAACTATGATGCTTTTTGCAATTATTAGGCTTAAATTATTTTCGAAAGTTATATTAACGACTCGTATATTTGTATATGTATATTTTTTTAATATTTCGAAAAACTTACGTCAGATCTATTCAAACATATTAAACAAAAACTGTCTGCACTACTTTTCAACGAGCTGTCATTCATCGACACCATCAAATTATTTGAAGATATACGGCATGACTCAGAATACAGTGATTGGAATTTTTATAATTTTATATATTTATAAATATTTTGTTATTTTCGTTTGTTAATTACATAAGAAAGGAATTTGCCAACTCAATCGATATTCAATTTTGAAGATTTGTTAACCCTGCGGCAGGCATCAAGCATCTCCTCATTATTGTGTTTTTGTTATTACCTCAAGGTTTCAATTGTATACACATATATACACATACATATGTTATATACTCCTTAAAAACCAAGTATTTATATTCGCGAACATGCTCAAGAACTATATAAAATTTTTAATCAGCCACTCGATCTAAATGCTGCACAGATAGTTATTACTTGGTTTTGTATAAAACATATTCCACAAATGAATCATTATAACTTTTATTTCTGCTCAATTATACACGTTTGTGGTTTTGAGCGACGTAAATAAAAATAATGATTCATTTAAAAATCAGCAGAGTAATCCCATCTAATCACATAACAATCAATATAAAAATATTCAATCAACCAAACTAGTCTTAACAACATTTTTGATTAAAGCATTATTTGCAGTATTAATAAAATCAAATGTGTTTACTTCAGTTTTCGCCACAATAAAATCAAATCACTAACAAACAACCACTAAACAGTTCTGTTTGGGAAATATAAAACCACAAATATTGATATACTTTTAGATTGTTTACAGCGCGATTGGTACTCGTATAATCAAAAATTACACGGTGTAATATTTTATAAAATTATTAATAATCACGACTAAAGTATTTATGTACTAATAATTATTTTATTATACACACAACAAACAGTGCTGTACAGAATCGAACAAGCAAAAGTTTCGTATATTGCGTATGTTGCTAATATTTTATATAACAAGTGTTCGGAGATAAATCTGTGTGATTTAAACAAAATATTTTTTGCTGCTTCGATTTTAATGAGTTAGTAATTTTATGGGTTTTTCGAAGAATCAAAGTGTAACAGATGTCCGTCCGAGAAATTTTATTTGTCAGCAATATCGGTGGTATATTCAAAGAACCGATAATAAAATATGTTTATATTTATATGAATAGTTACCAAAAAGCAATGTATAATTTTTGGGGTTTTAGATTCTATATTAAACAAATATTTGTTTCGAATTAAATAATTAAGAAAATTGTTTTGGTCATCTCTAAACTAATTTTTTGACGGCTTTTACAGGCCACCGTATCAACAATCTGGCTTCATTGGTTTCGATCATGAGGCAGCTCCTCATACTGTTGCATGCAATTAGAAGATGCCAGATTGCTCACTACACCCTGGAGCCATCGTCGCCGACAGTGGCTATATTAAGTTCCTGATCTCGAGACTGAACATAACTCGATATGTGCCGCCATCAACGTTGCGTTTTGGTCCATATATCACACGCATGATTCTCCTCTCGAATGTTAGAATCCATCTTTCTTACACATCCGTCAGGTCTAACTCTCACTACTTCTTTAAACGTGTGGTTACCACTACTGAAATCAATTGCGTCTTGGTCTCAAAAACCAGAGATCAGATATTTGGTTTTGAACTCGTTGAATTTGAGACCAACGGAGGCCATTTAATCGAATCACAAAATCTCATGTGCATATGCAAAAAGTTGACAGTGACACAGTATTGTGATTGCGTTACTGTCATCATTTTACACAGATGTACGTTTCTCTAAACTAATAAGGAAACACAATTTGATTATCCTGATTTAATTTACTTAGATCAAATGCAATAAGTTTTAGAATATTATTCTAAAACTTACACTATTTATATATTTATATAATTTGAGAATATAATCAAATTTCGCCACTCATATATTTAATATTCTGAACTTCCGGTTTTTAACATTAGTGCTTCGAATATAAAATTTTTTATCTGTATCAGTTTCATTAGTTAAATTGTTTTTAAATCCGAATAGGATTCATTAAAACATTAGTTCCAAAAATGCAATATAACAGTTTGTTAATTATTATTGGCTTATTAGACTAATAAAACTGAATTTATTGACTCTCGAAAAATATAAGCTTAATTGGATCCACATACTAAAATTAAGAAATGGAAGCGTATATATGATTTCTAATTAGCTCACTCAGTAACAGTTTCAATAGTTGATTTTAGGATGACCATATATGTATATGAACTCACCCAACCGTATGTTTTATCAAGTTGTCATTTCCCATTCCCATAAATTTAAGCTTGAGTAGAATTTTGTTAAAATGAAGTCATGTTCTGTATTGTAACTTTAAATTTCTGATAAAAACACTGTTTAGTTATTCGTAACTTCCGTACAACAAATACGTTTTGTATATTTTGTATTCTAAATTCAAGCCCAGTATTCTGAGTGACAAACCGAATATCAGATCAAAGTACAGTAAATAAGTAGTTCTACAAAAATTGCAAGTTATAGTAAATAGTTATTCTGACCATGCTGAAATCGTTATTCTGACAACACAACGATTTTGGAAGAAGTTTCTTGTACCTTACGGTTTGATTTAAAATTATGCTACTCTGTAAAATCTTACTTGTCTTCTATTTTTTTTTTTGCTTCTTAATGCCTGTTTAATCAAACACATAACTATAAGTTAAACATTATTTGGGAATGATTGTGTAATATTAAAGTGTTATATTCATTTTGTAAAATAAATCAAGAACTCTATATATACAATAATTTCGCACGAATACAAATAAGAATTCTCAACAAAATCAACACCAAGAACAAATACAATTTCATTTTGAATACCTAAAATCTGTCATATCTGATCTGTATACATTTTTGTTAGTTGGGTGGCTGCTATCGTACACTTAGACTGGCGACGCTCCGTTGTAATACCACTATTATGTACGATTATAGCTGCTTGTCAGCTTATAGTACTGACATGGACAGTGGGACGGCCGCCCAAGGATTCTAAACTTCACCGATCGCAGCGCCTAAACGATTGATGGTGAAAAATTCGCTCATTGCATCTTGCCCCTATCGGGATTCGTTTTCGGTACCTCCCGCCGCAGCTTTAACCACTGGGCGGTTATCTGAACACATAAGAATCAAATAAATTTACAGGAAAAACAGATTAAGCTAAACCGTATTGATTTTGAGTTTATAAATGATTAATGTTACACTAGGATACCTAATATCCGAAATATTTTAAATTGTGACGAAATTATGTTTTCTGACTAAAAAATTAAAAATTTTGTGGTCTTTAAAAGGCTCTCTACGGTTAGAATTTTTTATAACTCTACACAAAAAGTAATAATTTGTGTTTTTAGACAGCCGCAAGAATGAAGTTAATTGTATAAAGCATATTCAGGAACAAGAATTATCACTCTTATCACATAAATTTTATAAATGGGTTAACACAATATAAACCTGTCATAATTCAAATAAATTTATAACTACATGAAAGCGGGTATTCAAATCTTAAACCTTAGATTTATTTGTAATCAATAAACTTTCCTGTGCTATTTTGCTTAGAACAGAACTTTATAAAAGAAAAAAATTTCGATATGAACTTTCGGATATTATTTTAAAATTCTAACTAGAAATTAATTGACAAATATAAGTATTCGTTTTTATCTTTAGTATTTTGGAATGTTGAAGAGATTCTTCCAAAAAATTTCATTCTCTAATCGATATGTCATCCAGAAGATGTTAAAATTGGAGGTCAACTGCGAGAATCTAACTAGAAATATGAGTTTGATATACTTGAGAAACTTTTGTAAGCAGTTAATAAAATGAACAGTAGTTTTAAGTATTCTCACTAGAAATAACACATCTAATTAGTAAAAAATCACTTAAGTATTGGATTAAATTAGTTTCCGGTTTAGGAATTCAGACCAGCAGCCAAATTATAGGCAGATTTCCTCAATACACTTTGATTCACACATTTACGTGAATTTATATATTTTATTGGATAACGTTTAAATATTTGTATATCAGAGAATATCAAGCAAAAATACTTATTCCCAATGGTTTCTAGAATTAACTCGGTGGTTAGTTGAGTGGACATAATAAACTAAGTATCTATATATATATAATGGAATCAATTACTAAACTATTGTTCTCTGAGAAACCAAAATTATGTCTTGCAACTTTATATCAATTGCCTATACATAAGTAGAGTGACTATATAAGTAGGAGTATTTTAATAAATGTTTCCGTGGTCAATAATACTGGTCTTTACGGTGCTGAAGATATTTTTCGTTAAAGACTTAATAATATTTTTGATCCATCTTTGTATTATTGTTTACACGGAATTGTTATTGAATTTATTTATTTTATTGGACATACAAAATTATATTAAAATTATTTTCAATTATTAGTGAAATTGTGTTCAACTTAAATATATTTTCGAAGCGGGATGCTTTTCATTATTATTATCGTAATGGCCAATGTACTTTTTGGCAAAAGAATGGTACACCTACTTAAGCAGAGCGATACAAACAATATTAATAAATAATATTGAATATTTCAGTTAAAGCTGGGTTTTATTATGTCTTATATTTAAGTATCGGTGAGTTGTTCAGATATGGGTTTAAAAATCAGTAGAGATGGTTCATACGTCCTACGATATTTAAATCCATAAATTTACACCCATTTATTTATAATTTTAACTAAAGTCAGTTGCACTATCAGATGTACCATCTACCAAATTTAAATATTCGATGTCAGGGAAAACATCATTTGTGACATAAAAAGAATGTAAATTCCCAATGAATCATATTCATAGAATTTTTAAATATTTTATTTATACATTTTATTACCAGTGTTTCAGGTCAGAGTGCATGCTGAAGATTCAATCAACCAAGTTTTAAGAATAGTATTTAAATTAAAGTGATTTTGATTCTATACTTTAACCGTACGTTTGAACAACCAAGTTACTTTAAAGGTACAAAGGTCAAACAATTGCGAGTCAAACTTGGTTTGGGAGTGTTTAATATCAATATGACTTTTAAGTGAGAACCATTAAAAGGACCACCGTAAAGCGCACAATTCCAGATTTAAAAAAGTCTAAAAAAATTGTCCCTTTCGTGGTAGATAAAAAGAACAAGCTAGTAAACTTGAGTAAATTCACTAGCTTCCTTACGAGTTACATCGTGTTAAGATACCACCTTAAAAATAGGGCCGTGCGTTCGAAAGTTGTTTCTGCGATTTGAAAGTGGAATCTGCGGAATATATCATGTGCCATTGAGCAGTAATTGTCGCCTTAAGACAGATAATCTTGGGGAAGAACAATAAGTTATAATGGAAAGTAATAATTGACATTAAGAAAACTTAGACATTACAGTGACTCTAAAAAGTATCGACAGAGGAATACGCTATTCAAATTTCTTAAGAAGTACGATATTTCTAAAACAACTTTAATGAGGAACGAGATGGTAATTCTTGCGTCAAACCTCATTTAATAACGATGAAATGGAACGTTTACAATTTGCATAGTCATATATAGCAATTAAAGAATGGTCCATACTAGATACTTACAAAAGACGTCGGAATATTAAGGCTAAGATAAACCGAGTATATGATTAGATAAATTGTAAGTGTTATTTACTTTATATGAACATGAAATTAAGCTAACTGTTACTCTATAAATATAAGCAAGTGAATGAAGAACTCAATCTCATATAGTCAACTTTTAGAATGATTTGATTAATCTGTTCAATAACACACTGAGCTAATATAAATTTAGTTTTAACTCTCTTAATGAGTTAATAATCATTATAGGTCCACAAATCAAGGTTGTATACATATAAATTTGTACTTTAATTATGAGCAAATCTTTAAGGAAGCTATATTACCAGTCCAACTGAAATGATTCATTCATAGATGATTGGTATAACATTTCGAGTAGATATCTATTAACATCGAACTACTGACAAAATATAAGTTGAATGTACACAAATTTTTGCATAGACATAACTAAACCAACACACACATAGAAATTCATAGAATTTTCATTTTTCCATCCAATTACGTTCATATATGAACGCACACATCACATTAAACGAGTTGAACGAACTACACACCGTATCAAAATCTATTCTGCTTTTTACTATACGTTCTGTAGTGTTTTCTCCTCTCCAACCTTCAAAATATGATGATAGTACACAACATACCTCACATATGTAAAAATGATGTATATATCGTCTTAGGTTTAAGACGTGATACACTCCCCAAAAAAGCGCTGAATGCACCCCAAACGGCTTAAACAAAATTTCTTGTGCCATAAAATAATAGAAAGGTTTATCTTGATACGCGCCTGTTGGCATCGCAAACAACATGTATCATTTTATCACATTATTAATCGCATATAAAACAGACATGGATCACATAAAATTGCATTTTGTCGAATACATCACACAGGAGAAATGTCAAAATTGTGTATAGTTGATGGTCGGTATTGCAACAAACTACAGAATCGGCGAGTGTATAAACAACAAAAAATGAATTAATCAATTGCAACTATTCGATTATAGTTTCGATTAATCTGTGATTACGACTCGAAGCCTAATCACACTTATTACACGATTTGAAGTACGAAATAATTTTGGCTGATGTATTTCGATTATTTTGACAACATTTGTACACAAAAAAGCCTCATGGCGGCTTCATTTATGCCACAAAAACAAAATAAAACACAAAACTACTATCCGTTCCTTTTTATCGCACACGATTTTATATCTAAACGTTTCACTTTACACATTCTCACACACAATCGCACACACACACACCTTCACATTACAAAAAAAAATTAATCGATAAAAAAATTCCCGTCATCGACACCGGTTCTTCTTCATGCTAGTGCGACGATTGAAAATTATGCGGAAAAATACTTTAATTTTCGCTATTTTCGCATCTTAAATTAATTAACCAACAACGTATCAATGTACTTACATTATTTATTGTATAAAAAAAATATTCCATTAATCGATTCGACGAACCAACACAACTTTGTAAATTTTTAATTTTTTTTTTTTTTTTTAATTTTCTTGTCAAAAATAATTCACCAAATTTTCCATACAAGATATTTTCACTAAAATTTCACACAACAAATCAAATAATTAAATATATTTGTATAAAACTATTATCGGAAAATAATTAAGTAACACGACATACAAAATAATTTTTTATTTTTTATATTTCTCCCAGTGTTGAGTAGAGTAGTTCAACGAAATTCAACAAAATAAAATTAAATAAAAAATATTTATAATGTTTTCCTGCTATATAACTTGTTTACTAATTTTTTTTTAACGTAATTTAAATAATTAATTTATTTAACTCTTTGCTATATTTTTTAAATTAATTATTAAGTTTTTTATTTATTTAATTAAATTCACTAAAAAATAAAATTTGCGTTCCTTATCCAAACAAAGATAATATAAAACTGTGGTAGAATGAAAAAATAAATTCTGTCGAACTGTAAAAATAAATCTAAAAAGCGGAATAGAAATAATAATAAGAATATATTATTCTATATACCCGTCTCGTTTCGTTGTGCATATTTTAAACCGGTGGACTATAACAAAAAAAATCTACTATCTCGGTTGTTGTGTTAAATATTTATATGTACGACTCATGTCGAAAATCGACGGAATTTATACAACATTGCCGTTTTTCAAATATTTCTTATACGGCGGATAGCAAAAGAAATGACTGATATAAAAAAATTTCCCTGTATTTTTGTCGTTTCGTGAAAAAGGAAATTTGTTGGAAATTTTTAAAATGAGGGTGAAATTAATAAATAAATTATATATTTGGGTACATACAGAGTGTGTGACCTATAAATATTTTATATACTCAAAAGGGGTTTATGTATTTTTAAAATTAGTAAATTTAATAAATGTAACATGTATCAGCAAATGTTTATATTTTGAGATGATTGTCGAGAATTATTCTGGTACGATGTATTCGAACACGTGGTTGACACGTGAAATATATTCACATTATACAAATATTCGGTATGAATAACGAATTTTAAAAGTCATCTCTCATATACTTTACTCGTGAATTGCCCGTGGAGTTTTTACTTCGTATGTAATCACTCGTTTAGAATCATGGATTTGCAAAAATTGCCGATGCTTGTTCATTTCGAATGAGGAGTTAAGAAATTTTTCGGACATCCTATGAGAATTTCACCAAGGGCATGTAGATATTAAAGAAAAATCGCATTAATTTACAGCTCTTGATAGTCAGAGGGGTAACTTGGTTGAACTGTCGTTTCAACCCAATTCGATTGCATAGCATACAAATTATTGTCGTACATTATCTTGAGAAGAATTACGTTTTACTCCCATGTTTGAATACATCGTTCGTTAAGAGAACATCTGATTATGATAATCCAATCAATTTCTTGCATATAGATGGTATTAAAGAATTGGACGATAATGTAACAGTTTTTTTATTTGCCTCCCAACACTACAATTATTCAGGCAATGGATCAAGGAGCCAGTTCAACTTTTAAGGCATTTTAAAAAATTAGAGAAAGCAAAAAATATTTTAGTACTAATGCGAGTAGGGTCCATGGTTCAAATCACATACACTTACAGATTTAAAATACCCAATCGTGGTTAATGTTTAGTCACAACCCCAAGAATCTATCCTGAGATCCCGGAATGACACAGCAAGCATGCTACTTGCGCGACAGGGCATTCTATCAACGAAAAACTTTACCAAATGCTGCTGCAGCGATAGACAAAGATGAAAAATTGACTACAATTCTGGAAAAACTATACAATATTTATAGCACAAGAACAAACATAGAGCAGTCTGGAATAAACTGTCAGGAAAGTGTATGAATGGCGTTTGGCGGAATCTGTTAAATCGTAATGAAACATTGGGCGAAATCAATACTGGAATTGTTGAAATAGCCCATTGGCGATCTAGCCATCGGGAATGAAGATACTTTAGAAGTTATTGAAGCTGTTACGTCAGATTAAACTAATGACGATTTGTTAGAATTCAAGATGCAATTGTAGAAAATTGGAGCGTTGATTGGTAAACATTATTTGTTTATCTGAGCTGATTTCATAACAAGTAAGTACTTATTCGATTATATAAACATTTATTCCTCGACTTACGACTGTTTCGACTTACGCATTACGTCCAGGAACGGTAAGTTGAGGACTATATACTATAGAACGTTATTCTGTTGGTCGAAAATCTAATATCTGATCTCTAGTTTTTATAGATCAAGGCGCAATTGATTTTAGTAGTGATCACCACACGTATGAAGGAGGAATGAAAATCAAGTATATTTGATCTCTTATTTCTCATGATAGTGTGGGATATCAAGGTTCACTTTGTCGCAATCGGGATTTATATTTTCTAAGTCCATAAAATATTTGCAAAATATAAGCTGAAATTGTACAGTGTTGGTCAGACCTGGTGACTTGTATTGATGTGAGAGTTGGACACTTGAGATGAAGAACCATGTGTATATGTATGTAACATTCTAGAGAAGGGTGATATATGGCAAAATCCCGACGTTAATGGCACTTATCGAGTTAGACTTGCATAGAAGATGAGGTTTTGAGTTCTGCACTCCACCATGGCGCCATATGTTCATCCACATCACCGATTGTAATCGTAGCCTGCCCCTCTTGAGACTCGAACTCTTCAATTGTTCCATTTGGTTAATCATTCTTTAGTACGTACGTGAAATGAATCATCCGTAGTCGAAATCATAGAACTCCTGTAAGTCTCTGATTATGTTGGAACCGTCCAGGTATAGTCACCGATAATATTATTGTAATATTAACACCGATAATATCAATGATTATCTAGTAAATGTTCTGAGGTTTAAGTGGTGTAGCATCTTATGGGATAAGAAAAATCAGTTCGTTCACTCCTTTGATTTCAGTTGTTCAGGGCACCAATAATTCTAAAGGCTTTCATCTTTTTAAGCGCTTTGGTCCATTGGCGTGATCCAGTAGATTCCACAGCTTCTCGTCATTATACTGCTACAGTCGAAGTAGTACATGACTCCTTGCAAATTTAAGCATTTCATCGCTGACGTATTCCATGTTAAGGTCTCGACGGAGGTTGTCATTTCTAATATACCATGGAGAATTCACAATGCTACGTAGCATTTTGTTTTCACCGTCCCAAAGTCAGTCACAGCCCCAAAGTTGAATGCCGTATGTCCAGATAGGTTTAAGGATTTGATTATATAACAGTATTTGTTATGCCCAGAGTTTGTTCCAGTAAAGTTTTTCTGAATTCAAAATTCTTGCCTTTTATTTTTAACATGCGGTTTTCACCTGAAATTAGTGTCACTGTCTAGTGTCATGCCAAAGTATTTCGCATTGTCAGAGAACGAAATTTGTTGGAAATTGAGCCTAATCGGAATGTATTATATTTTCTGGTTTGCGAAATTGAAGTGTGTGGATTTTGATTCGTTTAGCGTTATTCTCAAAGTTGTTTCCCAAGTATTCACTGTATTAATAGCATTTTGTAGTTTCCCTGTTGACTCGATAATAGTAGTCTCAGTGGTAATAAATGCACTGTCAATTCTGCACGGTCATAACTGCACTGACTCATGCCAATATTTTAATCAGTTTTGAATACTCCTCTTCGTGCCTTAACCGAAAGTAACGGTCATTTAGGTAAAACTTTAGCAATTCAAAATACTGTTTTGGTAGATCTTGTTGAAGCTTGAATTCCAGACCATGGTGCCAAACCTTATCAAATGCTTGGGCTACGTCTATAGGAATACTTCTCAACATACCTTATTCTCCTCCAGCGCCTCTTTAATAGTATTAGTGATCCTGTTCTATTGTTGAGTGACGTTTTCGAAACCCAAACTGATGTGGTGGAATAAGTTTTATATTCTCTATAATTGGCTCTGGTTTCTTGAGGAACAATTTTTAATGTGGTTGTTATTAAAGAGATTGGTCTGTATGATGTTATATCATATAACAATTTATTAGGCTAAGGAATAATTATGATTTCTTCTACTTTCCACTGTCTCGGAACAATTGTTTAAAGATGTGCTGAAGTTTTCGTAGTGCCTTATAGACTGGTCTGAATGCACCTCATTCCTTGTTATCTATCAAAAATCGTTTTTAGCAAAGATTTCAGTCCTTCTTGAATTATAATAGACCCATTTTGAGGATTTTGCTAGGCATTCCCACGAGACATAATTCTCTGAATCACACATTCCGGATGAATATTTTTCCGGAAGGTAGGAGAGGAAGAAGCATTTGTTACACTCCTGTAGTTCATACTCTCTCCCTACATTGTGATTTTGGTCACAGTTCCTATTTAAGAGTGTACGTCTGGATAGGGATGGCACTATGGGCCAATAGTAGCTTAGTGATGGGGAAGAAAAAAGTGATGAAGACGTAGGCCGATAATAACTGGGCAATGACACAGTATATGGAGTCCTATTTTCTTGAGGTGGTATCTTAAGACAATCAACAGGATTAAGCTACTCAGGTTTATGAGTACCACAAACTGGTCTTGATTCTTTCGACCAAAGGAGAGAGATTGGTAATGAGAGTGTTAGTGAAAGGAAACACCTAGATATTATTAATATATTTTGCAGTTCTATGAACCTTGATAGGGATGATAGAGATAATCAGTGTAACTTTCATTTGTTGCAAATCACCAAGCAACATCACATTTCTAGTTCCTTATTTAACACTAGCTAGTATAACTATCATCAAATACGAAATGAATGAACTCATTAGCTAAGCCAGTACCAAGTGGAATTTTAGAAGCTTGAACAATCTATAAATTTTTAAAGAAACCTTGTATTGGACTGTAATCATTTTTTCCCATTGTTACCCATCATGACGAAAACGACTTGTGACAACATTAATCCATAACATATACAACAAACAATATTTATACGGTTTCTGATTCAACTCGACTCGTATGTTACTGTTGATTCTAAACAACAACAAAACGTAAGAAAATGCTCTGTATGAATTATTAACATAGGCTAACCGCACCGACACATTAACTTAAATGGTTTATTTAAGGGTACAAAAGATGAAAATAACGATTGTCGGTTAAATAACAAGTCAACATGTTAAATAATTTGTTGTCTTTTCTCTGGATTATTTATTTACTTAACATGGAAGACACAAAATTTTATTTTGCCGTTGTATATTCTTCTCAACGTCTTGTATATAGTCTTTTGTCTTATGTATACACAAATGTACGAAATAATTTCTTAAATTAATTGGCCTCGTATTAAATGATGACTTACAAAATTTCTGATAAGTTAATTAGCTTTTCTTCGAAAGAGAAGGACACAGTTAAAAGAACGTAAGAATGGAGGAGAGAGAGATAATTCATTTTGGTTTAATCAAAAGTTATGAATTTCTTAAAATATTCTTTTGTTTTTATCGGCAAGAAAAGAAAACAAAAGTGTGCCTTTATCAAATGATTTGCCTATTCGGTTCGTAATTTCTTAGAGGAAAAATCACAACATTCCGTGTTCATCAAAGCCTACAATTCTTAGAATTTTATCAAGGCAATAAAAGCCTCAATTGTTACAGTCGCAAATATTGGCATTGATTAACAGACATGCGCTGTATTTTAGTTTATTATACTCGATATTCGAAGTAAGTTTCTGACCTATAGTATCACAATTAGATATTTGACTTCTAATGTAAAATATCTTCCAATCTAATGATTATTATCAAATCTTCTTCCACTTAGCCCTGGGTGTTTAATCTATATGGTTGTTCCATCTAGTTAAAATCTTGTCGATTTTATCTCTGTATTTTACATATTCCTCTAACTCAGAATAAGGAAGCTGCAGTAAAATTGATTCCTCTGGCAGTACGAAACATAGAGAAAATAAAAAATATGTCCTCATCGCAACAAACATGATCGATGTACAGTGAATTTTCTCAAGGTAGTGAATTTCTAAATGTTATAAACATGTCTATCTTTGCAATCTGTTTTGGGGCTCAAGCCACTCCCAACTCTTTCGTGGCTTGCTCATTTACGTCCTACACTCAGAGAAAAACTTGGATCAAAACACCAAAAAACTAGGCCAAATTAACCAAAAACTTAGTATTTTTCAACCAACCCAATGTCTTAGTAAAATAAATAACTAAACTGTTTGTTAAAATAGTTTTTAATTTTAAATAATCAAACCTTGATTATTTAAATAAGACATTAAGTTACTTTAACCAAAAATATTTGGATATTTTATAAATATAAAAAAAAATTGTTAATAATAACCAAATTAAAAAGTTAAATTAACCAAAAAAAAGGAAAGTTCACGTACTACGGTTAGTTTTAACTAAGTTTTATTATTTGAGATAATTCCATCCAAATTTAGTCAATAATAGATTATTTTGGTTGTACAAGCCAATTACTGGTTTAAATAAGTTTTAGAGCTGTTAGGAAACTAGAACTATAGAACACTCGAGGAGTGTATCAACGCCGAGCAGTCTAGTGACAGTTAAACGGTTTAAGCCATTTATATTCATAGACCGGTTGATTTTGGTAACTTTATTCTCGGTAGAAATAATATTCCAGAACATACTTTACAGTTTTGAATTCCATGTCCATCTAACTCATCGACATCCGTTCTTTCAATATGTGATTATGTATGGGAGATTTTGAGAGACTTGCGATCTCTTAACTATGTTATTTTGTCCATGGTTTTTTAATTTCATGGTCTCAATAAAATTTTTTCTCAATACATCGATGGTTTGGCCTGCTGTGTGGCACGTTGCAACATCCGGTTGAAACCACAAGCTGGCTACACCAATATCTTGAATTTTTGGAATTAGAAATTCATTGCTTTATAATTTGGGCCATTGACGTTTACGCCACCTGTCCATAAACCGTACCAAACAGTATATTTTTCAGGATGCATTGGAAGCTCTTGACTCTCTTCTGGCTGTTCATTAGCCGAAAAACGACAGTTTTATTTATTGGCGTATCTATTCAGTCAAAAATGATCTTCATCGCTGAACACAATTTTTGTGCCATATGACAGACTCAGAGCTTCACGTACACTTTCAGCTACAGCAGCAATATTCACGCATTAAATCGACTTACGAACTATACTCGGGTGATGAATATCCAATAATGAAAAAGTGGTTCGAAATGTATTGATGGTTTCGCGAAAAGTGCATTGGATCACTCTTTATATACAAGTATTATGAGTAAAAATGTATAATACTTGTACATAGGTTGATGTGCGATACACAAATGCACAATCCTACTATAAGTTAAAATTATGGCCTCTTTACACCATAGTATTGCATCAAACTAGACTACCAAGGTCTTGCTGTGGAAAGAAACTCTGCAAGAGCTTAACATTTCTATTTCACCACCTGGTAGAGATGAACTTGAAATTTATAAACACAACAGGTTTAAACCATTTTTCAGCATAGTTCTTTAAGTCCAGTTCCGGGAAGCGCGCAAAAACCATCCTGATAAGTCTCATGGTGAAGACTCTAAACAACGAAACTATATAATTACATTGCTCAAGCAGTTCTAAAAGTCAGACTGAAGTGGAATATGAGTTTCAGAATTAATGTTATATATATATATATATATATATATATATATATATATATATATATATATATATATATATATATATATATATATATATATATATATATATATTATGTATATATACAAATATATATATATATATATATATATATATATATATATATATATATATATATATATATATATGCAGGGTTACTGGCAACTCGACGGATTCCTTGCAGAACGTTGTAGTAGGTTTATTATAATGCAACAATAATATTTTGCCTTTAGAATTTCTACGAAGCTAAATAGGCTTTGTGCAGGAGATGGAATTGGGACATCTCTACCAATCCATCGGATTGGATAATTTTGAACCAGCCACTGTCTTACACTGATTCCTTAGTGTGTTTAACATTAATGATGCTGAAATATGAAATGTAGTTTAATTATTTTTTCGTCAGTAACGCCCATTTAGATCTTGATATTCGGAGTATCTGCGATGAAATGCAGTTTACTTCATTTCTTTTGGATTTCCCTTAGCTTTAAGTAGTCTAAGTTATGGTAGTTTATGATTCCATCTTATTCAAATTTTGACTCATCTGTCCACAAAATGTTATTGGAAAATCAGCTCTTTCAGCATCGGCATTCAACATGGAACGGCAAAATTCAAACCGGTCCAAATCTTTCACCTATGCCTGCCAAGCTGACATGCTATACAGTGTCCGATCGACGTGTTAGGATTGTCAGTAAAATATTGATGTATCTCTTTCTCACTCTGAACCATAAATTCAGTATCAACATGTTTTATTTGTATGTTGCCTGTGAGCATATTCCGGATTAGCATATGCAGCTATTTGCCAAAAGAACACGAGAAAGAAAGTTCACCAGATAACTACATACATGTTTAAGCGGTTTAAGTCCAAATGAACTAATATTCATGACGAAAATTTCCTTTGTCATTTGGCTTGATGTATATTTTCGAGAAACAATTGAAATTTTTGAACTTTTATGATTGACAGAGATCTGCTATATCATAAGCTATGTTAAGCGCTTTAACCCAAAAGTGTCAACCCATTCTCGCACTATTTTTTTAAAAATAGGTTTTATATGGCCAAATCTGGGGTTCCAAAATAATCCAGAAATTGAAATATTTTAAAATCTGAATTTCAGTAAAAGATTTAGTGGCAAAATTATTGCATTTTAACTGGGGTCGACTATGTCAGTCTGGTTTCAGAAGCCGGTTTTCGAAAACAGGATTTTTAAAACCATGATGAAAAATTACTTCGAAGCCATCTTTCACAGAATATCGCGTAGTAGGAAGTAGCTTTTTTATTAGAAGAAGACGTATAAGAATATCACCGGGAGCTAAAAATAAAATTCGACTCTGACGTTCGACGCATCGACAAATGGTTCTTGATAAATTATTTAATAGGAAATCCTCGAAAAAGATTAATTATAGCATAAAGACCGCAGTACTCACCTAATTTCTGTGGGATAATTCCCAAGTAAACTTACCTAAAACACACAATTCTGTGGAAGGATGTCAACGAAGGCTAAAGGTGGTAGTACTAATAGGTAAATCCCAAATCGGCGTTTAAATGCTAATACCGGGATTGGGGAAGGAGTATATAATGTATGTATTGAATATAGCTCAAATGAGAGCAGGTGTATCAAAGCCAATAAAAAAAATTACAAATTGAAAAAAATATAATAAGTGGATTATCTCCAAAATTAGAATAATCAGCCTTTAGAAAACCAAGCTTATCTAAACTCCAGGCTTTTAAAAAAACAAGATTTAGTAGAGAACTCTTTTTACTCTACTACAATGTCCTGCAAGAAAACGTCGTTGAAGGGTTACTGACAATATATATCTACATATATATATATATATATATATATATATATATATATATATATATATATATATATATATATATATATATAAATATATATATATAGTAAGGACACCGCTTTTTAAGACATTTCTATAAATTGGACATTTCTTAAAGTCGACAGATTTTCTTGACGATAAAACAATTTTACTTGGTACTGTTACTGCGTATGTTTGCTCTCTGTGTTTGCAAAACGCATTACATACGCAATTTCATTATACAAAAAACAAAATCTTGTATTGACGACATCATGCTCGAAGCCAAACGTAAAATTTTATTAACTGTCGACAACTGCTTAGCACACGTTGATGTAAAAGGGTTGACTAATGTTGCACTTCGCTTTCTACCGCCAAGAATGACATCGGTCTTTCTGCCTTTTGACCAAGGCATAACCAAGGTTTTTGAAAGCAACAATAGGAGCCATCTATTAAAAAGTGTCTTAAAACAGTTGGAGGTAGTTTCGACGAATTCGTTAACTTCGAGTGACTTGTCCAATAAAATTAACGTATTAGATGCTATTTCTTGGGTTAATTTGTCCTGGAATCAAGTTTCGGATGATTGTGTGGTTAATTGTTCCCGAAAAGCAGGATTCATAATTTAACCATCGGCGAACGACACAATATTTCAGCAAGAATATTCTTTAGCTATCCATTATTGCCAATTACGGCGACAGACTTTGAGCAATATGTGACTACAGATGATGACATTGCAATTTGTTGCTAACCAAATGAAATCGACATTTTAAAATCAATTACTATGACAAAGATGAGGTAGATGAATTCGAAAAAGGAACCCGGGAATTAATCCAAGAAACCGACGAAGTGTCGTTACAGATGCTCTTAAATATGTTTCAGACTTGAAACGATTTGCAGTAAAATTCCTGCAATATTTCAAGATATTGTGAAAATTGAAGAAAAGTTTGACGATTTGGGAATGTTGTTGGGAATGTTTCTATAACTTGGACAACTCCCTATGTTGGACAAAATTTTAATCCCTCAACATACACGGGTTTCAATATATATATATATATATTTATATATATCTATATATATATATATATATATATATATATATATATATATATATATATATATATATATATAATATATATATATATATATATATATATATATATATATATATATATATATATATATATATATATATAATATATAAATATATATATATATATATATATATATATATATATATATATATATATTTATATATATATATATATATATATATATATATATATATATATATATATGTATATATATATATATATATATATATATATATATATATATATATATATATATATATATATATATATATATTAAAGACGAGAAGAGAAGCGACAAGTTGAAAGGTATAAGTTGAAAGCAGCTATCAATCTTTACTTGAAGGATCGCGCGGTGGGTGCAGGAGCTCTGACAGTTACAAGGAGCTAGGTCAGTTTAAAAGTCCGCCCTGCACCCAACTAAAACGAAACGTAAAAAAAAAAAAAAAAAGTTATCTGGTTTGTATTAGTCTCAATTTAATTACTGTTATTTTATATTTATTTTCGTGACGCCCGCAGAAACAATGAAAACGCAACATTTTCTATCACCTTTTTTTTAGCAAAAAAAAAAAAAACGAAACCGTAGTTTCCTAATCGGAATTAAACAATACAAATCAACCACAACCATCATCTTCTAAAAATGTTCAAAGACAATCCATTTAAATAATTGAAAGAGCAGAAGCGAATAATTGCTCTAAAATCAAAGATAATCTTCCTGGATGCTGATCTATGCAACAATTTACAAGCTTTAAAGAAAAATAAAATGTTTAGCTGTGAATATTGTGCGAAATACGATTTTACCAAAAATAAAAATGCTTATGCTCCAAAGAAATGGAAAAACATACCATCTGGTAAAGAAATCCAACAAGCTTCGCTTAGAATAAAAATGAATGAACATTTTTATCGAAGGCTCACAATCCTAGCCTCCTCTTATGTCCTCTTATGTTTTCCAAATAGGCAGTCTCTTGTGAGTATCTTCACGATCTAGATTAGTTCACGTCTTCGTAGGGAGATCAGTGTCTTTAAGCGTATCAAGTTTCAATCTTTGGTCAGACTTGCCTTGCTACACTACAGGAAAGAGTGTTTGTCCACCTTTCATTCGCTGAGGCTACCGCTTCCTTTTTGACTATAGTCATTCAACTGAAACAGAAGTGTATGCCTGCATTAATTAAAACAATGAATGACAAATATTTAACATCTACTTAGTCTGACCAAACGATGTAGATCCATTTTCAGATATCGAAGATGAAGTAGAATTAAAAATGGTTTATATGTGGGAATAGCATTGCATTCTCGTAAAACTGCACTCAAAATAGTGGATTTTATCCACAATGGAGTATTTTAGAAAATAATTGCAAATAATTCTAAAATATGTTTGATTATCGACGAACCGTCAACAATATCCTCCAAACCAGTCATTATAATTTTTTTAAAAGCTGAAGATTCTGTAACACCACTAACAATTTTCTTAACTCTACTTGAATTAGACAAACAAGATGCAGAAATTATATATCATTCTTTGATGAAAGCTTTAAATAACAATGGATTTATTTATAATTACTTACAAGTGTCATGCTAGGGAGAAAATCTGGAATCAGTACAAGAATTTCAAATGAATTTCCAAATGTAATAGTATGGCATTGTTTAAACCACCGCCTACAACTTGTTTCGGGTGATTCCATAAATAAAAAAAAAAAACAAGTAAATCATTATAAAAATATTATTGACAAAATATACACTAACTATTTCTCATCAATCTAATAAAAATCAAATCGAGCTTTCCGAAATATTAAAGGAACTAGAAATCGCTATTATAAAGATTGGAAGAGACTGGAAAATAATTAATATGGCTAGAAATATGGACATGATTAAGGCCGAAAAACTTATTAGGTCCATTAATTTTTTTGAAATACTCCACAAAAGGAGAAGGGTGTATACGAAAACAAAATCGAAATTATAATTAGATTAGGTTAGCTCCATGTCAGCCTATAGTATTGGGTTCTAAAAACACGACAGGGAAATCCAGATATATGTTCATTTTTCACACCAATCAAAGGTGAAAAACCCATCGATCGAAGGTGAAAAACCCATTTGCATCTTGCCCCGAATTGGGATTTGAACCCGGTACCTCCCGCTCCAACTGTGACAGCTTTAACCACTGCGCCACCTGGGCGGTTAGTATAATTACCATTGTAGCTTTTAAAAAAATAATTTTATAGAAAAAAGTAAGTTTAACTGAACTTCCCCGCTCTAAACTTTTAGAAAATGTAATACTGAATTTAAAAAAAAGGTTAATAGATCGCGACCATTTAAAATCAAACTGTGCCCAGGGCACCCGTAAATAAAAATTAATAAAAATACATTAGAACCATCTAGATGGAATATTGAAGGTATAATTGGTCCGTGGAAGGCAGCTCATGAACAATTAGACACCTTTAACGACATTTTTAAATATCAAATTGATGCAAATGAGTATAGAGATTTGGTAGAAAATGTCTTGAAAGATACACAGAATTGTATAGTACCGGGAAGTGTTAGAAAAGCAATAAATATTATAAGAACCACTGCAGTAAGTTCCGCAGAAGCAGAAAGGGGATTCCCAAAAATGAATTTAATTTGTTCAGATAAACGGAACCGTTTAACTTTGCAAAATATTTCTATTGTATGACTATTAGTCTAATCGGCCATAATGACTATTAGTCTAATCGGCGTACCACTTGGCGAATGGGATCCCGTTCCTTTTATAAAGAAGTGGTTGAGAGTTAATCATTCAGCTAATGATATATATATATAGCTAATGATATATATATATATATATATATATATATATATATATATATATATATATATATATATATATATATATATATATATATGTATATTCAGTTCTCCTCTATGATGCATGATTTGCAGAATAACATAAAGATCATCTAAAAGCTTTTCGGGCTTTTATATGTTATATTATATATATATTTATATTTATATATATATATATATATATATATATATATATATATATATATATATACATATATATATATATATATATATATATATATATATATATATATATGTAAATATATATACATATATACATATATATATATATATATATATATATATATATATATATATATATATATAATATATACATATATATATATATATATATATATATATATATATATATATATATATATATATATATATATATATATATAGGTTTAACCTACACGATTTAGTCGGTGAAATGAATTGGTCTAAAAACAATTAATGGGCGACATACTTAAGGTGTTACTTAAATTTCAACCCAATTTATTCAACGATTCGAGATTGATTTGTGAAATGAAATAAAAGTCTTTTGTTTCAAAAATATTTAAAATAGACAATCATGTCCATATTAATTGGTCAAATGCTTGAATAAGCTTTAATGTATGTTACCTAAGAAGATTTATAGTATATAATGTATATTGTCTAAATTTAATGTAAAACAATTTTGACAAATTCCACCTACGCCAAAACTGTCTACTTAAATAAAATTGAATTCGGAAATGGAAGATAGATGAACACATGACAGATTGAGAAACATTTCTAACAAATACAACCACTATAATTGGTCAAATTACAATAAATGGAATTCCATACGAGTGTATGCCAGCAAAGGAAATTGCTTAATGGGATCGAGAAAGTTTGTTGTGCACATGCATTAAAATTGTATTGACAAGTTGGTAAATAGAAAATTAGTGAGTAAATATTTATTTAAGACTCCTCGAAGCACTTTGGCCCCGGAAGATATATCATAAAAGCCTTATAACATATAAAATGAAACTATATTTACCGTATAATCATAGATAATAACATAAAAATTATCACAACGTAAAATAAGAAATGTTATCAACACAATTTCATGTGCGGCAACATAAAATTTATAAAAAATCAAATCATCGTTCATATATGTACATGTCGATGGTATATAGAGCGGTATATACTTATGATTATAATCAACAATGATTTTCTTCGTCAATATTTATTCAAAAAGAAAAAAAAATCGTTACAACAACAAATCGAAGGATTCGTGTAGGAGATTTTTCCGCCTCGCTTTATTTCTCCATTTTCCTTTCTGTATATATATACCATCATTACCATTGCCACGGTGCCATCCATATCCTCGTATATATACTCAACCGCACCACCATCAAAGCAAATTATAAAATCGAAGGAAAAACGAAGAAAAAAAAATCTGTACCCACATTTACCAGAGAAAAGTATAAGAGGCAGGCTAGGCACACACCAACAACAACAATATATATCAGCACATAAAAGGAAAAAAAAATTTTTTTTTTTTTGATAAAATCGGCAAAAAAGCGATACAAATTGAATTTTTTTCTTGTTGTTGCGAGGAATGAAAAATTGGAAAATCTTAATTTATTTGCTTTTAGCAAACAATTTAGTAGCTGTCTCGTTCCATCTTTGAATTATATGTGTACGTATTTCGTGTCGAAATTACGACGAGTTGTTTATAATTTCTGTCTAAATATATTTAGTTTGAGTATGTACATACACACACACACATATATATATATATACTCGTACATATATACAAACACATACACATCCATATGACTTTTTTGCTTCTTTTCTTAAATGATCAATTTAAGGTTTAACAATTTGGTTTATTTAAAGTACATATTATATGTAATTGTAAACATACTATGTACACATATAGATACATTGTACATACATAAATATGTATGTACAAGAAAATTATTACATTTTCTATTTTTGGTACTTTTTGTGGAAAACAACAACATAAATTCTTAAATTTAATTAGAAAGCATTATAATATGTGTATGCACGTACATAGTCATCACTATATACATCTTCGACATTAGAAGACGATTTTCTTAGTTATTTCAAATTGAGAAATGTTTTATTTTTAAATAAACCAAACCGACGTCTATAATTAACGGGTCCAGTTATAAATTAATTGTGAATTTGGTAGTTGGCTATACATGTAATTGCCCAAATTGGTTTAAGATGAATATCTATATCGCAATATTTGGAATTGGCCCAATTGGGATATTCTATATATCAAATACGACTTGTGCTGAGCGTCAGACGGAGTGACTTGCCACAACCTGACAATCGTAAAAATATCTGTCGAAACACCACCAGAATTTTGACAGCAGCCAAGGCGTCTATGGCATTTTAACGAGGCTGACAATGAAGGGTTACAGTCATTATTTCAACATTTCCCGCGGAAGAGCCATTGTTTTTATAACAATGAAATAGACGAAGCCGTTTCCAATTTAATCGAAACCGTTCACATGGAATGAATAAATATATCCCATCATCCTTTCAAAATCTCAATCCTAATTTTAAAATCTTTTCAAAAGAAGCTGACAAAGCAGCCAGACAAAATAAATCTGCTCACTAGAAATATAAGCGCAACGAAATTTGGTTTGAAGAATACATCTGTAAAGAAATCTGTACTAAGGAAGCGAAAAGAGCCGACAACAAGACAGCTTAGCGGCTTCCGAGTAGTAAATCTTCGATCGAAACTTTTATCAGATCGTCGCATCGATAGCAAATATTTATTTCTAAAACCATTAAGGCATTGAAATGAGCAGATAGTGCTTTGGTGGTGAATTCATATTTACAGGCCGAAGTACTGTCAAATGTCTTCACTTTGTACTCGACTAAGGTTCCCGATGGAGTTAAGCCTCCGTCAATTCCGTATTGTGGTTCCAAACTGAATCCTGCCAAGATCTCGGAGGAAATTGTCTTCAGAAACCAATCGACGTAAATAAGGCCACTGGAACTGACGGAATTGTAGTTTGAATATTGAAGGAGTTTGCCAGTGACTTGGCTCCAATATTAACTAAAATTTTACTTAAAAGCAAGGTAAATACCCGAACGCCTGGA
The DNA here is from genome assembly GCA_963932295.1 of Tipula lateralis. Classification (NCBI taxonomy): domain Eukaryota; kingdom Metazoa; phylum Arthropoda; class Insecta; order Diptera; family Tipulidae; genus Tipula; species Tipula lateralis. The sequence continues at coordinate 89,522,801 of OZ010738.1, read as the reverse complement.
AGAGTGCAATGGTGCAACCGGTTCTTAAACGTGGTTGCGATAAAACTGACCCCTCAAACTACCGGCCAATATCAATTGTGTCATTTTTGTTTTGAGAAATGCATTAACTGGTGAATTATCTTGAGATTAATAAAATAATTTCAGATAAACAATACAGCTTCCGCGAAAGCCGCTCCTCAACCGAACTCTTGACACCACGGAGAAGCCTTTGAATGGCTTTGGATATATATCCAAGACTTTTGACGTGGTTTGTTATGAGAATCTCATTTGTAATTTTGTGGCATACGGCTTGGATTTGATGACCATCAAGTGGATAAAAAGCTTTTTCAAAGACCGAAAGATCAACGTTGTGATAAATGGGAGATCATCAACGAAACACTTCCCAAAGTGTTGAACTTTGTTTTTGTTATACATCAATGTCTTGTTGGATAGAACCCTATCCACAGTTTTGCTGATGATGCAACATTGCACTTTTCTATTTCATTCGAGGTCAAGCCTACTCCTTCACAGTTAAACGATAAACCGCTAGAAGTTGTCACTTCGCCTAGTTTCGATTTGAGTATAATAATTGATTGAGGCAGATCCGCAGAGATGTTGTAGAACTCTGCGTGTCCTATAGATTAATAAATGGTAAATGTTCTGCAGAATTAAAGGAGAAAATACCGCCATTTGTTACGCCAGAATGCGAATAGGTTTACGGCGAAGCTACCGAAACCTCGAACTGAAGGTGCAAAGCTCGAATTTATTTATCGAACATCTAGGAAGTGGAATTCGTTATCTGGTTTTCAGTTTCTGTTTGAGTGTAAAATGCCAGTTGTTCAGGGTGAATGCAACGTGTTTTGAGTTATTTTTGTCAAATTTCACTCTCCATTGAGCCAAATGTATTAAACATTGGGCCAAATGTATATAGCCCAACATGAAAATATATATGGAGCTTATAGCGCAAATCTCAACATAAGACTGGTAGTTTTGCACATATTGATTTGGAATCACATGTGATGGTTCATAACTCTAGTGATATCTAGGAAAGATTAAAAAAAATAATTTTGGATATATTTCCACAAAAACTTTGATCTGGATTGAAAATCTCATTGATTGTGAATTCTCAATTTTTTAAAACTTGTTCGATCTTGAGTGAGTACTTATTTCCCAATTTCAATCAACTACACAATTTTTTGGAATGGTTTTAAAAATCCTGGGATAGGATGAAATTAGTATTACCTGATGAACACACCTTTTTTATAGACAAATTCTTGGCCCCAATTCCGTTTCAACAGTCTCACTCCATGGGTTTCGATTACGAGACAGTTTTTCGTTGCCTCTCCCTTTAAAGATCACTGTATCTTTCGGTTCGGATGAGCACGTAGAAAGTAATCGAGCCATCGTAATCTCTGTCCTTTGAGCTCATGCACTATACCAGGAATTAAATTCCTGTTCTCGTGATTGAAAAAAAAACTCAGTATGGGCCATCGCAATTTCGCGTTTAAGACTATATATCACACACATGATTCTTCTCCCGAATGTTTCAAGCCACCTTTCGTACTCATCAGTCAAGGTCCAACTCTCACATCCATACATGACAACAGATCTGAACAACACTCTGTACAAACAATTTCGTATTTGCAAGATATTTGATTTTTGCTGACATCAGTGGATGCATTTACACAAATAATAAATAGAATGGCTGATTTAATTTGCAAGCTGAGCTTATTCAATCGATAAGCGACTGCTTGGAAGTTCAACACATTGAGACTTTGGAGTGCCACGAGTTCCATAGGTGACTCTCTTTCATACATGTGAAAATGCGATCAAACGTGACTGCATGTTCCAAGTGTCCAGTGCCGGGGTACTTAAGAGGAGGTTCGTTGTTATATTGATGGTATCCAATTTTATTTTGTTGACATTTTAAACAAGCGAAATTCTTTACGAATGTGGGTCGTCAGCCTTCTACTCTGGTCGTTGACTACTAACCCGTACTCAGAAAATGTTTGGAACAAGCAGGTTGTCTAACTAAACAAAACAGAAATGTAAACCAAATAAAACCGAATGTTTGATGCATTCGGTTTTATTTGGTATTTGGTAAAACACCGAATGTTTGATGTCGTTAGTCCCACTTTAAAATGCAAGTAACCCAAAAAGAGTTAAAAATGATGCCTCTAGAATGACAGAAGGTTCGATAAGAATTTAATGATACGCTTATTCAATGTCCGTTGTTGAAAAAGAAGGATAGGTTGCAAGCTGGTGAGCAAAGTCTTCCAGATGAGGAGTCGAATATTGATTAGAAATGGTAACATTATTGAGTGCTCGTTAACGAGTTTATAGCTTCTTAATTTTAGGGCCACCAGCTAGTTTGGTTTGCTACTTAGATTAATCAAGTTCTCCAGCTTTTTTTATTGTCTCGAACTAACGATAAAACCATTAACAAATTAACCCAATAAACAAAATTTGTGATAAGAGTTGGCCAATCAACTTTATTTGCTAGCATCAGCTATTTTATACCTTTACTACGGTTCTGCACTATTAACACTCACCGAAATCGCCCATGTGGCGCAGTGGTTAGAACACTGCGGCATGGAGTGAGATGTACCGGGTTCGATTCCCGATAGGGATTTTCACGATCGATCGTCTAAAGAATCCGTGTGCTATCCCATCTTCCATGTCAGAACTATAGTCTGGCATGGAGCTATGCAATGTGCAGATGGTTCCTACGTAAAATCGGATCTATAGCCGGAACTTACACAGTAATATAGTGGGAAATCACAATGAGCCATTAGAGCTTGAGTGACAGACAACACTATACAAAAAAAAAAACACTCCCAGAGAAATGGGTTAATTCGAAGAAATTACCTACAGGTGATGCATTCGCTGCACTTGATAGTTTACGATAAAAAAAATCGGCAGTTATTTGAGTGTCCATCAACGAATATTGGTATAAAAATTAATTAGACGTGTCCAATTTTATGATAGACGTGTAGAGTTTTTCAGGTATGCAATACATGTAATTTTGATGTCTTTATTCGAGCATATAGTATATGTAACAAAATGTTTTGGATATAAATAACGACAAGTAAAGCATTTAATTAAAATGTCAATCAAAAATGGATATTTTATAAAATTGTTTAAATGGCTGTGAAACACCGGGTACAAATTAATCGATAAATAACTTAAAAGATAATAAGCCGGAGGGCTGTGGATATCTAGCAATTGAAATTGTGAAGAATATTATAAAATGTCCTGCTCCAATAACATCAAAATTAATTATTGGTTTAACGTAGATTACCTTCAGAGATGTAAAAGTGAGAGTTAAGTGGTGTATTTGGGAGTGATCTATATATTTACTATTACAAAGTTTTCGATGAGCAAGCTTTAAAATGAAAACTTACCTAAAGCTGATCAAGCTGAACTTAAAACATCGTATTTTTCTAGGATACGTCTGAAGAAATAAAGGCGTTTCGAGTTATTATCCCATTAAATAGTGGACCACCACTTTACACCAAATTATATTTTGTTGCTTATTGAAGGAGTACAAATTCGGATAATAGTCTTTAAGAATATGTTTAATCGGGAATCCATAGCAGTTGGCACTCCTAAGATCTCTTCTGTAGCAACTACATTGAAAGTTAGAAACTAAATGTGCTTTGATATAAATGTGATACGCCTCGCATGTTGTAGCTTAATGGTTGAGAGAGTTTATTATAACGCCGCGGTCTCGATTTCGATTGTCGCCGTTGACAAAAAAAAACATTAACATGGATGCATGTTATTTTTTTGTGGTCAAATCTGATACCGCCAAAATAATAACGAATCCTCGGTTAGGGACCCAGACACGAAATTAAGGATCGGCAGGTGTAACATGCATCCACTTAGAAAACATGACGTTTATCGATT